>JANAVB010027596.1:788617-1213617 GCA_029216955.1 Iris pallida
AAATCACGCACATATTATATATATATATATATATATTATATATATATATATTATAATATATATATATATATATATATTATATATATATAATATATATATATATATATATATAATATATATATCTATATAATATATATATATATATATATATATATATATATAATACACCCATATATATGGATATTATATATATATAATATATATATTATATACATATATATGGGTGTATATTAATAATATATAATATATTTATATAATATATATTATATATTATATATATATATATATATATATAAATAAAAAAAAATTATATATATATATAATATTATATATATTTTATATATATATATATATATATATATATATATTATATATATATACACCCATATATACCAACTAACTCTTTAATGCCAATAATATTAAAAAATTTTTAAATCACTAAAAATAATTAGAAAATCTTGGGGTTTACAACCTTTCACGGAAACCTCACCCCAATCCCTTCTTCGGCAGTTCATTCACCTGGTACAATATGCAAGAGGGTCACCGGCGACAGTACTCCCGCTTAGATCGGGCGATGATCAACGATGGCTGGCACGACATGGGCCTGATCGCTAATCTCTCTCATCTCAACTCCACAGAATCGGACCACTCCCCTCTCCTAGTTCAGATCAGCAACAATCACACCGGCAGCAAGAAAGCCTTTCGCTTCCTCAACTTTTGGCGTCATCACCTGCAATTCCAGAACACCGTTGCTTCGACATGGAATTCTATCTCGGCCATTGACCTTATGACCCGGATGGCGTCTAAGCTTAAAGCCACTCGAAAGGCCCTTTCATCTTGGAGCAAAGAGGCATACGACAACATCTTCCAGGCTATTCGAGAGGCGGAGGACGACGCCACTCGTGCGGAGTCCACATTTGCCCTTAATAACTCCCCGGAGAACCGTGCATGCCTAAACCTCGTCAGAGCTCTTCTCAAATCTAGGCTGAGAGTGGAGAATGAATTCTGGAAGCAAAAAGCCAGATTGACCTGGGACACCGATAGTGACCGTAATTCCAAATTCTTTCATGCGTGTGTAAATGGACGCAGGAACAAATTAAAATTACACCGGATCCTTGACAACAATGGCAACCTGGTCGATGACCAGGCCAGAATTCAGGCCACGGCCATGAACTTCTACTCCAGCCTATTCACCAAAGAGCGGGTCGCTAAAGATGCGACGCTACTGTCGGTTATCCCTTTCCTCATTAGCGATAATGACAATAAGACCCTGCTGGCCACCACTTCTGAGGAGGAGGTCAAAGCTGCGGTCTGGTCCATTAATGAGCACAGTGCCCCGGGGCCGGACGGGTTTCAACGGCGTCTTCTTCAAAGCTTGTTGGGACATCATTAAGACGGATTTAGTCGAAGCCACTATTACCTTTCTTCAAGGGGCCAGATACCCTAAGTCGATTTCCTGTGCCAACATCATCCATATCCCCAAGAAAGACAATCCGGAAACCTTTATGGATTTCCGTCCGATCAGCTTCTGCACCTTCACCAACAAGATCATATCCAAGATTGTCGCCAATCGGATGTCCGATCTTCTCCCCAAGATCATTTTCGAAGAGCAAAGTAGGTTTGTGAAAGGCCGCAATATAACAGACAACATCCTTCTTGCATAAGAAATGATCACGTGCATGAAGTTCCCGTCGAGGAAGGGAGGGAACGTGGCCATCAAACTCGACATGGAAAAAGCTTACAACCGTCTAGACTGGCAGTTCATGATCTGGGTATTCAGGGCCTTCGGCTTCTCCGAACCATGGATTGACATCGTCTTCAGATCTATCAACAATGCGTGGTTCTCCACCATCATCAATTGGCCAGGCAACGGGATTCTTTCGTTCTACCCGCGGGGTCAGACAGGGGGATCCGCTCTCTTCCACCATTTACATAATCGCGGTCGAAGCACTCAGTAGAAGCCTCAATAGCATGCCCAGTATGGTCGATTTCAACCACTTCCACACCACCACCGGATGCCCACTTATCACTCACCTGGCCTACGCAGACGATATCCTCATCTTCTCCTCTGGAGATAGCGGATCGATCGAGGTCGTCTTGAGTACGATCGACAGATACACCAACTGTTCTGGTCAGCATGTCAACAACAACAAGAGCGTCATCTACACTCATCACAAAGCTGACAGAACCCGCTCAACACTGCTCGCCAACATGACCTCCTTCAGCACGGCCTACCCCCCTTTCTTCACCTCGGATGCCCGCTGGTGTACTGTAAAGCCAACTCCGGGATATACGACCACCTAGCAGACAAGATCTATAAACTCATTGCAGGATGGCACAACGCAACCCTATCCCTTGGAGGCAAAACGATCCTCATCAAACACGTGCTATCGTCCATCCCGATGTACACTCTGGCCATCTGCTCCCTCCCATGAAGGTGCTCCACTCTCTTGAATCCCTCTTCGCTAAGTTCTTTTGGGGGCATAGCGACGGCAAAGACAAACATCACTGGGCCGGTTGGGAGACGATGGCTAAACCCACTGGAGAAGGTGGTCTGGGCTTCTGCAGACTTGCCCATATCGTGGATGCATGCTCCTTCAAGTTATGGTAGAAGTTGCGTACCGAGACCTCCTTATGGACGAAGTTTATGAGAGATAGGTATTCCAGATTCTTTCATCTGTCGGAGGCTAGCACTAACAACAGATCCTCGTCATCATGGCTCCGCATAACTCGGGGCCGCATCACTGCTGATCCTCTTATTCGTCTCCAATTGGGTGACGGTCGAACCTCGGCCTGTCTGGAGCGGTGGTTAGGAAAAGATATCATTCATCCCAATATTCTTACTCCGCAGGGGTGCGCCATTAGTGATCTATGGAAGGGCAGTTCCGGATGGAATTTGAGAAAGGTCAGAGATTGGCTTGGCCAACCTGTGGCTACCAGTCTTCTTGCTGCGAATCTGTGGATTACCGACACGTCCGACTCTTGGAGATGGTCCCCTAACCCGAATGGGACATTCACTTTGGCTTCCGCCAGAATTGTTGCCAGAGGCAGCGGGGTACCTAATATCATCTATGCCAAATTTTGGCAGGCATACATTCCCATCAAATGTTCCATCATCATCTGGCGTGCTCTTCGACGTAAGATCCCGACAGACGACATCATCGGATCATTGGGATTCAGCCTCGCTTCCATATGCCACTGCTGCGAGGAGCACAAGACGGAATCAGCTGAGCACGTCCTTCTTTTGGGGGAGCTGGCTGCAGGCACATGGTCCAAGCTTCATCATAGTCTTAGTATGGGTCAACCGACCGGGGGCTTCTACGATCTCCTGGACTTCTGGAGCCGATCCCACGGACATCAGATCGTAGCAGCCGTCGGCATTTGGGTTCTTTGGAAAAACAGGAACAAATTCTGATATGAAGGACGCCAACTCCCTCCTCCTCAACTGTACAAAGAGGTCATCAGACAATGCTTCAAAGTGAGGAGGCGCTGCTCTCACGTCTCCAACTCGTTCTGGGAGGCCCTGGCTTAGGCCGCCCTCCCCTCCCTTTTGTGTGCGCGTATCGTACTTTTCGCCTTCTATCCTCTTGTCGCGTTAGCGCGCTTACTTATATATATATATATATATATATATATATACTCGAATACGATGATCGCGCTGTTGCCCTAGTGTACCGCGCCTGGAGATCTTGGTAGAACCTCAGCCCCTTTCCGACTCCGGCTAGGCCTTTGGCCGGGCCGGCGTCACATTAGGATGGCTAAGTCCTTTGTAGACGCGGTCGCCGGTCGGGTTGAGGAACCCCCTCGCCTGACTGCGCGGACTGTGTCACAATACAAAGGTGCCCCCGTAATCTCCTTTTCCGATGAGGAGGAACAGACTTTGGCGTCTCCTCTCCGCTTTGCTCTGGTGGGCAAGTTCTCTCATAGCAAGCCTGCTATTGAGGTGATCCGGAAAGCTCTCTCTGGCTTTCAGTTTAAAGGGGATATCAAAGCAGGAGTCATAGATCGAAAACATATTCTTATTCGGCCTTCCCTTGAGGAGGATTATCTACGACTTCGTTCCAAGGACACATGGTTCATCTCTCGGGCTCCTATGAGGGTATTCAAATGGGAACCAGATTTCTCTCCGATGTTCGAGTCGTCGCTCATTGCCTGTATGGGTAGATCTCCCAGATCTCCCTCACCATCTATATGCGAAGGAGGCCCTTTTTGCAATCACTTCTGCGATAGGTACCCCACTAAAACTTGATAGAGCTACACAAGAGTTGTCTCGACCTAGTAGGGCTCGAGTCTTCGTTGAGGTAGATGCGAGTAAGCCAATACAATATCGCATTCGGATAAATCGGTCGAGGGGTAGAAGCTTTTGGCAAAACATTGAATATGATTATATTCCTTTATACTGCTCACATTGTCATCATCAAGGACATCAAATGTCAACTTACAAATTGAAGAATAAAGGTAAGGAAGTCCTGCCACAAGAACCACATCAGGAAGCTGTGGTGGGGGCAGGATCAGGGTCGATGGGATTGAAGGTCACATCTATTCTTCAAAGAGCCAATGCGGATCGGAGCGAGCAGGACGTGAATCGCACACATTCTGATGCAGCTGCCACAACATCAAACCCTCCTGTTCAGGAGCCCCTTACAACTCCTGCAGCAGTTGTTCCGAACGTAGAGAATAATTTGCAAACAAGCGTGACGATCATGGAGTCTTTAATTCCTTTGGACCCCACTGCCATTAATGTTGCACATAGTCCAGTGCATGATTTGCCAATTGAGCCAATCGGCATATCAGAGCCGCCGGGTGTTGAGCATAATGAGACAGCAGAAGTAGTGGCGGTTAAGTCTATTAATGATTCTTATCTGGCGGCGTGCGTCACCACTCATGATGACGTAGGTCACTCTCCAGAAGAAGGAGAGATAGTCGCTGCCCCGGCGGATCGGGGGAATCCTTATGTTGTTCGGTGCTGGGCAGATGAAGTCGAGAGTGACCCGGATGACCGGCACGGTACGGGAATGGAGGCAGATGATGGGTGTTCGGGTGATATCCGAACTGAAGTCGAGCGTCCTCTCACAGACGTCGGGCTTCAATCCACAGAAGCCTCTCAGAAGAAGAGGAAGACTCAGAAGGTGGTTCCGCCCTCCGACCGAGTCACAAGGCAATCGGCAAACTCCGCTCTCACTGGTAAACCTAAACCCACCTTTAATGTTTAATACGCTCATTTGGAACGTGAGAGGCATTGCCAACCCAATGACTCTGAAAAGGATCAAGACTCTGGTGAGAATCCATAAGATTGTGTTCCTTGGCATCATTGAACCGAAAGTTGATAGTTGCCAGCTCTTGCACTATCAGTTGAAGCTAGGTTTTGCTCAGGCTTTTTTGAATGATCGGGGTAATATCTGGGTTATGTCTAAGTCGAATTGTGATATTGCTATTCAAGACACATTTGATCAGGCATTGACTGTATCTCTCTCGCACCACATGCTTCCTACTCCTGTATTTTTTACTATTGTCCATGGTGATAACACTAAGGAGGGTCGTCGATTGTTATGGGACAGACTTGCACACCTTCAGTTCTCTCTTCACGCTCCATGGTCCATTGGAGGTGATTTTAATGCCATATTGAGGTCAGGAGAGAAAATCGGTGGTCGTCCTCCTGACCAGGTTTCCATCGAGGAGTTTGCCAATTTCATTCTCTCTACAGGTCTGGTAGAGCTTCAATATTCGGGTAGCTGCTTCACATGGATCAAATCTAAGCAGGATGGCCGTCGGGGATCCAGATTGGATCGAGTCCTGGTTGATAATGCCTGGTTAGATATAGCGCCGCTATCTTCGGTTGAGCACTTAAATCGAGCTGAATCAGACCACGCTCCACTGCTGACCAAATTCAAATCGAATGTGGCAGTAGGCAAAAAGCAGTTTAGATTCTTGGATTTTTGGGTCAAACATGAAGGATTTAAAGCTTTAATAGAACAAGCCTGGTTCTCTATTGATCATAGACTTGCTATTACGCGGGTAGCTCTTCGACTTGAGGCTTGCAGAAAGGTTCTTTCAACCTGGAGTCGGGTCACGTATGGAGATATATTCCAACAGGTGAAATCAGCGGAAGATGATGTCTTGGCAGCAGAGATTCTCCATGAACAGCACAACACTATGGAGAGCCATCAACAGTTATCCAGGGCGACCGCAATCCTTAAGCAACGGGTTAGTATAGAGGAGGCTTATTGGAAACAGAAGTCTAGAATGAAATGGGATCTGCAAGGTGATAAAAACACTGCATATTTTCATGGGTGTGTGACAAATCGAAAACGGTCATTGCAAATTCATTCTATCACTAAGGAAGATGGGACTATTTTGAACGATAAACTTGAGATACATGCCTATGCCAAAGAGTTTTACTCTCAACTATATCAGAGAGGCACCATCCATGAGGACCTGGAGTTGATCGAGAACATACCTTCCCTGGTGACAGAGGAGGAGAATGATAAGCTGATTGCCCCTCCTTCTTCGGAAGAAATTTTGGAGGCCATCAAATCGCTCGACAAAAATAGCGCGCCAGGGCCAGATGGGTTCACTCCTCTGTTTTTTCTTACATGCTGGGATATCATTGGTCAGGACATGACTGAGGCTATGGGACTCTTTGTGGATGGCTTTGCATTGCCCCGCTCATTCACCAATACTTCACTGGTTCTGATACCGAAGGTGAAGCAGGCCAAATATCTCGGAGAGTATCGGCCAATCAGTTTGTGCTCGGTAATGAACAAGGTAATTTCTAAACTCTTGTCTCGTCGATTAGCTCCTCTGCTGCCACGTCTTATTTCACCCGAACAGAGCGGGTTTGTTCAAGGTAGAGAAATTGTCGACAATATTCTCCTAGCACAGGAAATGATGGCTCGTATGAACAAGAAGAATAGAGGTGGGAATGTGGCTATTAAACTAGATATGATGAAGGCCTATGATAGGGTCGATTGGAGATTTCTACTGAAAGTGCTTCGAAAATTTGGGTTTCATAATAAATGGGTTGACATGATGTTGCGGCTTGTCAACAATGTCTGGTATGCGCCTCTTATCAATGGAGAGTCGACAGAGTATTTCCAGGCTTTTCGTGGAGTTCGGCAGGGCGATCCACTATCTCCTGCTCTGTTTATTCTTGCGGCGGAGGTTCTATCGCGAAGTTTGAAGCATCTACCACAGTCTGATGGATTCACTACTTTCATTTCTCCTCGAGGTTGTCCTCCAATTACTCATTTGGCTTACGCAGATGATATTCTGCTATTCTCAGCTGGAGATGTTCGATCTGTCGCTAAGATTACCGAGTTATTAATGCGATATGAGCAAGCTTCCGGGCAGTTGATCAATAAGGCTAAGTCATCTATCTTTATGTCAACAGCAGTTCTTCAGGAACGAGGCTCTGAACTGGCTCAAAGAACAGGCTTTAGTATTGGCTCACCGCCATTTACTTACCTAGGGTGTCCTCTTATGGCAGGAAGACGTAATGGGGGCATGTACGAGGAGCTACTCAATCGTATTCGGAGCAAGGTTGAAGGTTGGCACAACAAAATTCTTTCACCTGGTGGGAAGCTTGTGTTAATTAAATCAGTTCTCACGTCCATCCCTGTGTATACGTTAGCGGCTTGTAATCCCCCCATTGCGGTTTTGCATCGACTGGAGGCTATGTTCTCTAGTTTTTTTTGGGGTAGTCAAGATGGTGTTGTGAAGAAGACATGGCTTGGTTGGGATCGAATTGCTAGAACTAAACAAGAAGGGGTGCTAGGGGTTAAAAGACTGGAGGATATGATGCATGCTTTCACTATAAAGCTGTGGTGGAAATTTTTGACTCAAGAGAGCTTATGGACAACATTCTTCAAAGCCAAATACTGTACTCATACTAGTCCTTCTAATGTAGTGCTTACATCTAATGCTTCCCATGTTTGGAAGAGATTGATTACGGGAAGAGGAATGGCTCAACATAGAATCAACTATGTTAATGATATCTGGAGTTGGGGCCATAATCAGTCGGGCAAGTCCACACTAGCATCTGCTTGGGACATAGCAAGGGTACACAGGCCAATCCTATCAAACTTTACTCATATCTGGAGTACCTGTATACCAATCAAATGGTCGGTATTGCTTTGGAGAATTCTGCACAACAAGTTACCTACTGATGACAATATTACCCGTCTTGGGTATAGCTTGGCTTCCAAATGTTACTGTTGTGATGACAGTCATTCCGAGTCATTGGAACACTTGATGAATCAAATTGAGAAGGCTAAGGCAGTGTGGGAAGCTCTTCAATATGCTTACGGAGTGAGGTCTAGAGGGCGCACACTAGCTGAGCGGCTTCGAGATTGGTGGAGGAAAAAGAAAAAGCACAAGAAAGAGATTGTGGCAGCAGCAGTGTTATGGGTCCTGTGGAAAGACAGAAACAAATGGAGGTACGAGAACTACTCATATGATGCTGACAAGTTGATTGCAGAAGCCCACAGACAGGTGGCGAAGGCTACAATCCGATGTAGGCACAAATAGTGTCTTTTTGTACTGGTTTACCTACTATTCAATAAAATTTTGGAGTTGAAAAAAAAAAAAATATATATATATATATATACTCTAATTTAAAATGCACTTTGAAATATAAGCCCAGAATACATTTTAAGTACAAGGCCAATATTATATTTATTTTTCTCTTTAATACAATTAGCCCATTAACCCTTACTGGGCCTAAGCCCAATAAAAATAATAATAATAATATTTTTTTAACAAACAGCCCATAGGCTCGGCCCACTACTACTAATCTTCTTCTTTTGTAAAAACAAGTAAAAAAAAAAGAAAACAAGAAAAGAGAAAGGAAGCAGAAAAAATAGAGAGTGCTCACCTAGGGTTTTCCACGGCAGCGGTGGAGCTGCCGGCTCAGGGTGACGGTGGACCGTGTTAGAGTACGACATGGCGGCGTACGCTCAGGGATGACCTGTCACGCCCCGACTTGTCGAATCGGTCGTCATCGCCTTGACTCGATATAAATCGATCCCACGAGTCGGGACGTGATGCCATACAAGTCTTTAATGGACTTGTACAAGACAAGAATGTGTACTTAAAATTTACCTTGACACGACGCGTTGAAATTAAACAGTGCAGAGAGTTAAAGACATAGAATAGGAAGAAATTTAGCTTTTCATTCATAAACTTGTAAAGTATGTGCAAGATCATTTTTACATTACATATGTCGTTATGGCTACATCTTGAAACACAAAAGAAAAACTGTCGACAAGCTTGCCTTGAAATAATCCTTGTCGTTCCATACATTCACGCCCCTTTATACATTTGAACAAAATGCCTTCGGTTTGAATTGGGCTTCAAAATAGGAGAGCTTCGCGCCGCCTCCCGTTCTTCAGCTCCCGTCTAGTCTCGAGCTCCCGCAGCGCGCTCGTTACCTGGGGAGTTGGGGGTTAGCACACTTGCTAGTGGATGGGACGAACCCACTCGTCTAAATCGACACTGCTTATTAAGGATTCTGGCATACGAAGTAATCTTTCTATTTAGAACTATATGAATTTCAGTTCATATCGAAGGCACATTTTAACCGATAGCAATATAACCAATTTTAACCATTCTTACCACGGTCGTGCTCCTTTTCTGTACAAGATATACATAATACTAACAACCTGCACAAGACAATAGGTGAGCATGCAATCTATCCTATATAGGATTATTGGTGATATCGACACCATGAAGGACGATTACGTAGCATTGTGACGCGCCCTACCAGTCCAGGTTGCGAGCCTAATTGGAGGTCTCCTAATGCCTCGTGCCGAAGCACGATTCCATAATTTCCTCCTAGGCCGATTCGGTCCCAGGGCCCCGGGTACCGTCTCGAGGAAGGCTTACCTTGTGCACAAGTCGTCCATGACCATGCGAATGTATGAACAGTTTAATATGTATGAAGTAAATTGCATAGCGTAACCATTATCAAACCACATAATCATTCCTACTCGTGCAAGGTCCTTTTCCCCGAAATCGTACGTTCTAATTTAGCATCCCGTAGGCACCAAATTCTCCGAGGCATGATATACCGCAACCAAGGTTTTTTCGTTGTTTTTTGCAGAGCATGAAATAAATTCTATCTCTTTCCTAGGACTTTATCTTTTCTCTACTTAGTGTGAACTTATAGATTTGAAGTTGACTTCTCTAGGTTGCTATATTATCCCGAGCTCTTGATCTTAGTGGCAAGCATACATCCCGTTAGCATCATCGATTTGAACGTTGAACTTTAAGAATTTAGTTGGCGGGAAGGAGTAGAAAAGAAGGGGCCGAAGAACCACCCACCTAAAGAGATTGTGTCGAGAGTAGGAGAATGCTTCACGACGGTCAAGCGTCAGTTACACGAACTTCTACAATGGCACGAGCATCGAATTAGAACCCTTCCTTCAAACCCTCCTTCGAAATTCTCAAAGACGCATTCAGAAATCGACGCGAAAGCACACTATCAAATCCACGCAACAATTCGTTCAGAAAGCCAAGAAAACCAATAAAACCAACGGCAGACGGGTTGCGTCGCTCTCTTTAGAGTTCATTCGCCAAGACGCCGCCTACCGCATCTAGAACTCATTCCACCAGTAGCCGATCCATTAGTTGGAACGGTGCTCATATCACTCGTCCAAATCGATTTTATTGATGGCATGGTCTTTGTATACCAAACTCGTTGCCGAGTCAGACTAGCCATCTATGTTCCCGACAATGTCTGACTTGCCACGAGCCTATTACATAGTGCTTCGCCCCAACGGGAGCGGGGCACTACATAATATACCACTAAGAAAAAGTTTTGTCCCAAAACTTAAGAACAAGGGTCTGACCTTCGTCGACGAAAAGTGAAGGGTACTTTTCCTTCATCTCTGCCTCTAGTTTCCACGTCGACTCCTCAACGGAATGGTTGCGCCAGAGTACGCGAACCATTGACATCGATCGGCTCCGTATGATCTTTTATTTACGGTCCAAGGTTTGCACGGGCTCCTCCGAGTATGATAGATCGGCGCACAGCTCCAACTGATCGAAACTAACCACATGACTTGGGTCATGCACGTACTTCCAAAGTTGGGAGACATGGAAGACGTCGTGCACTTCAGCCAGGGCAGTAGGTAGTGCGATCCGGTAGGCAACTGTCGCCACTCTTTCGAGAATCTCGAAGGGCCCTACGAATCTTGGACTCAATTTGCCCTTTACTCCGAATCGCATGACGCCTCACATCGGCGTCACCTTCAGAAACACATGGTCCCCAACTAACAACTCTAACAGTCGTCGACGAGTACGTGTTCAATTACTCTGTGACTTATGAAGTTTCAACATAATGGTTCAAATAATTAATCAAATATAATGTTCTTGCCTTGTACGAGTGCAACTCCAAACTCGTACGGCATCACGCCGTAGCGAGGACGATTAATTCGACATAATCGATGTAAGGACGAACGGTTTGTCGAATCGGGGCATGACACTTTTCGATACATCCAATTCAAGTCTTATTCCAGATTTGTCGTTCTCGCATAAGGCCGACACCTTACTACTCAATAGTCAAACATTTCTGAGGCTCACATTGTAGCATATATTTCCTTAAATCATACTCATCACCATCTCTCGTACAATACAAAAATGGTCATCCTATGGGTCGCCAATGTCACCATATTTTTCGGTCAGTCGCTAAGGTTAAATATACCGACAGCTAAACCTAATCATATAGGTGACTCCCCTAGAATGGATGGCTACTAGAGACCATATTAATTTCTTATTTTTAGGGCAAACAATCAACCGACAGTTCAAGGAACTATACCAAAACCTATGGGTATAAACTCAATCTGAACAACCAATCGTTATTGTCGGCTATGCCGACAATTAGTTATGTAGCCCACTGTATCTAGGGTCAAGTCTATCTATGGTCATCCTCAAGGAACTAACTCCCACAAAGGCTCATCTTAGACTTACCCAACAATCAATTAAAATTGATCTAGCAATATCACGGTCTAATCCAATCCGACATACAATTTTCCAGCACTAAAATTTCTACTCCAGATCTATCATATCTACATTGATCCATATGCTAAGGTTAACTAGTCACGGGTCATCAATTCTGTCATATATTTTCCTTCAATTATGTCAATCAATTATTTACCTTTGTTGTATCTGTATTCGTTCCGATAGAGTCTCAACAAAAATAATTGAATCATATTAACCGTCAACTTATTCGCATCGCATCATCATTGTCTAATAAAGTATTTTATATTTAATATCTCAAATTGAGCAGTTGTCCATAATTCTACATATACCTTCTAATGATTATATAACCAAGTTATTGATCAGCAAATATCAATAATCAGATTATTTTAGTCTGTATGACAAAGTCATACCACTAAGTTATAACCCACAAATCTATTTTCCTATCAATTGTTATCCATACCATCACATCTTCTACCATCATTAACCAACACATTTTGTGATTCTCAATCCCTTTTATTTTCCAGCCATCAAAATCTCATACGAAAATTCATAAAATCTCATACTGCAAGGGTAAAGTAATCTATTCCAATCAAATTTGACAATTCATGTATCAATTAACTATTCTCTACACAAAACAAGTATTCACGGTCATTACTTGTTACTTTTGTGATACAATTCAAATCCTCGAGTATACATGCACATATGCAATGACTATCTATCTCAGTAAGCATAAACTCGTTCTTTCCTGATTCTATCCTCGGGGTCAAAGCACAGGTTTCCAACATTCATTCGTGGTCATCAACAACATTTCCCAAGAATTTTCTAATTAGCAAACAAATTTTAATAGTCACACATGATTTCCATCCAACTAATCACAATTATCGTTCTATGTTTTAAGCCACAACATTCTCTTACTAAATCTATTTATCCATAGTATAATTATTATTCGGCTAGTCTGAGACTGGACAATTTCCCACCAAGGTATCCGTTACAATTCCAATAATCTATGCTACCCAATATAACATAACCATCAAGGGACTGGTACTAATCAACCAAACTTCAATTATCAAAGAACACTCGAGTCACCTAGCAACAAGGCATGGCTCCCAACTAAGTCTCAGCACTACCCAATGCTCACAGATAGACTCATTGCTATTCTATGAAAAGGGTCAACAAACATCTCATTCTAAGGTGGTAGAGGCATATACCAGTCATAAATGAAGCCATTCCAAATCATATTATCTCACTATATAAACCTAAGTCTATTCTGGACAATCATGATCTAGGCTGATCACAACACAAAACTAACATTCTCATGATCACAAAAATCACAAGGCAACTATACATGAGTCAACTCATCAATTATGTTGAACTCAATCACAATTGTCCCATTCACAATTCCTTTCCAACATAACATGCAATTCTCAAACATATTACAGCACACATAGCGAGTTTCTCTATTCCCATATTTTGAACATCATTTACAATATAGCATACTATGGGATCGAGTCATTATTGGGTCATTAGTGTCCAAACCAACAACAATTATATTCAGGGCACCATAATGTATTTAGACTTATTGTATGGAACATCCAATAAGCAGTCAAGAGGGTCAAAGAATTGTTCAGACATGAGGCAACTTAAAATGATCGTAGAACCAACTTGGAATAATTACGAAAGCAAACTTTGATTTAATTGCAGATGCAACTTTGATTTGGAGTGAATCAAATAAGAGTCCAAGGATGTAAAGTCATTCTCTGATACCAACTTGTCATGCCCCGAATCTGTTAATCCTCGTATAAATCTTTGGGAACAGATCGTCCTCGCTTGGGTATGATGTCGTACATGTCTACTTTGTACTATACAAGGTAAAGACGGTACATAATTGATAGTCTTTAAGATAGGAACACATCGTAGCAGCACAAACAGACAAATTGAAGATAATAAGGACACATTGCTTCATCGAAAAGAATACCTTATTGATTTATAGCAGCAGAAATAAGTAGATAAGTTGAAGTCACAATAAGGCATGTAGAAATATGTTCTCTTTATTGATAATTAAAATGAAGTACAAGGCTCGCGCCGGAGTACAAAACTTTTAACACAACTCGCATATTTCTCTTGATAGCCAACTTTGAAACACATGCCATCAAGGCTTATATTTGATACTTGACACAATGACTTACTGTCATATATGTCGACTTGGCTTATAACTCACTGGTATAATAGATATATAAACATAAGACATCATCATGTAATGAACTTCCCAAGCACGGGCACCTGAAAACGATGCCCACAACATGGGTTAGTACATTGATGTGTATTAGCGAGCAGAACCAGCACACTCGCCAAAACCAATATTAAGTAGTTCTGTGAGCAAACATTTATTAAGAACGATATTTCTATTTGGACCTAGCATCAGTTACAGTCCATGTACAGTATCATAGTTGTTTGCCATTAAAATCATTTGATTGCAAATCTTAATACAAACAGAACAGTGTTACAATATAGGACTTAGATGTAGTCCTAGGAGTACACTTTTGTTTAATCTGGGTCCTAAGCACCAATGGAGCGAGTGGTAATGCGTTGACTCCGTTGACGGACTGACGACGGTTATCGGTTCTCTGAAGGTGTAGATTGCTCTGGGTGCTGGAGCTCGCTGAGAGGAGGAAGACGTTGAGTGTCTGTATCTGCCTCTCTGGTGATATCTGACTGTATTGTCCGTATGTGTAGGTCCCTGTGGAAGAAGGAAATGATTCCTCTATTTATAGCTGGGCAGGTTGGCTGCTCATGTGCACATATGTAGGATGCGTCGGTACGTGGTGACGCCACGTGGAGACTGCTGATGGAGGCACATGGATGATGTGCCCTACTCGAGGGGTTGAATTCTTCATGCTGCTGTTGTGAGCCGGCACGTAGCAGAGGAGAAGATCTTTCCGTTGCTGAAATCTTGGATGAGTTGAGTCAAAGGACACGTGTCGTCGACTCATGGCTCGAAGATCTCGGATCTGATGGGGGGATGATTTGGTGGGATGTGCCTTGGATTGGGCGCATGATGAGACTTTGGCTCGTGACCTTTAGGAGTCACGAGCGGTTCTAGGCGCATGGCTTTTGAGGCACATACAAGCGACTTTCCTTCTGTCTTTCGGGATCAGAGGTCAGTCTGGGGCGCATGGCTTTTGAGGCACATGTAAAGCTTCAACTGAAGACTATTCTTCTGTCTTTAGGGATCAGTGAAGGATCTGAGGCGCATGGCTTTTGAGGCGCATGCGGATGGTTGGGTGGCCACGTGACAGTAGTCGTCGGGATAAAGTCATGATGATGCTGACGTTGTGGACGCTTCGTTTTCTGCAAAAGCTGTCCACCGTCCAGACTTGGGAAGGAATGCTGCCAACTCTGTCAGTACAACATTTAATGTTTGTGACATTCGATGGACAGCTGAGTGGGCGCGTCGGTAGACGTTCCATTAAGCATATGGGGATGTATGGGGGCGCATCCCCTGTGATGCGCTCGGTTCAGGGCGCATCTGTTGGTGGTGCTTGATGTTTGAAGGGGTGTGATGCACTGTCCAGCCGGCACATTCGATGCGTCTTTAATGATGCGGCTGTTTCGCTTCTCGAGTGACTTTAAATAGCCGTTTGGCTGAAGTCGAGGCGTCTGGTTCATCCATTTAATGAGAGTTTATTGTACGGAATTCGGAGAGCCATCCACTTGGCGCGTGGGTTTGATCTGCCCGGCCTATAAATGGTGGCATGCAGAGAAGGTTTGCTTCTCATTCCCTCACGTACCTCCAACATGAACTTGGGTATTCGAGTGCATTCTGTTGACGAAGTATTCCCAAGGGTGAAGATGAGACGCCTTGTCGTCGTTGATGCACTTGAAGGTGACTGTTACATCTAAAAGACGGAGTCGAGGGCTTCTGAGGCAGGCGAAAGGTATCTGTTGCATCCAAAGATAGGGATGCTCGGGCCTCGTCTCCGTTGTTCCGGAAGAGCCGTAGATCGGAATGGCGGTGCTCGGCTCTCTCTTCCTTCAAAGTGGGTACTGCCCACTCTGATTGTGTTGAAAGCTGCTCCTTTCGCCGTAATTTCGATCACGGTCTTCCTTGGTCTTTGGAGGCTCTTTCGAAGCCTCCCCTGGCCACAGATTTGCGGTGCACTTCTCTTTCTTGGTTCCAGCCAGAGGGTTAAATGCTTTGTGTAATCGAAGCACTTATCAGGTGACCCTAGCTGGAAGAGCGACACATAACTGGGCTCCTGCTCGGCCAGGTGAGCCTGGTTGGAAGAGTGGCACATAACTGGGCTGCTGAAGGGATGCACATAACTGAGCTGCTGAAGAGATGGCGGGATGCGCCTGGTTGGAGGCGCATGGTGACAGCTGCGCCTATCTGAAGGCGCATGGTAGCTGCTACGCCTATCTGGAGGCGCATGGTGGCCGCTGGCTGTAGACTTAGGATCTTTCCTTTGTAGAAATTCTCCTTTGTATAACCTTTTTTAGACATGTAATAGACTTTTATATATAAATAAAAAGTCCTTCTTCAAATGTCTATGGTTATTGACTTTGCTGTGAAGTTCTGTTCGAGTTTCGGTGCATATAGTGTCTGACGCATGGGCTTTCTGGTTGTGAAATTCCATTCTTCTACAAGACTCCCTTCAAAGTTTTCAAAACTTTTGAATAAGTTTTGGAATACTTTGAATAAGAAGCATGGCGATCAGGGCGCATGACTGTTGGGGCGCATGCCTGTTCAACCGCATACTTTTTTTAATTAATGAATATGATAATGCCTCGGTAACCGAAAAGATTAATGACGATCTTTTGGTTTTATCTGCTGTTATCCTCACAAGACCCGAGGCGACGGCTGAGATCACTCATCATCGGTTCACGCGTGCGACCATGGCCTATAAATAGGTGAGAGGTGGAAAGAGAGAGAGTTCTTCTGCTCTGTGCCTTTGCCTCCTTTAGAGCTCTTCTAAAAACCCTAATTTCTTCCTCTCTGATAGAATGGCTCCCAAGATTCCTCGCGGCGGTGCTAAGGGAAAGGAGCTGGCAGATTTTGCCGACGAGGATGCTCCTGCCACCATTGCGACTCCGGCCGATGTTCGCCCCGGGGTGACGGGTGGGTGTCGACTTTTGCAATGTGCTCTAACTTTCTGCTGCCGATGTGTATGGGCTTCTGTCCTTGATACGCTGAGGTTTTATCCTGCCGACGTGCATAGACTCAGGCCTTTATCATGCACCGAGGTTTAATTTGCTGACGTGCATGGGTTTTATACCCTGATGATGCGCCGAAGTTTTTGCTGACGCGCATGGGCTCATGCCCTGATGATGCGCCAAAGCTCCAATACTGATGCGCATGGGTTTACGCCCTGCTGATACGCCGAAGCTCCAATGCTGACACGCATGGGTGATGCGCTGAGGCTGCATCAATCTATTGACACCTTTTGTCTTTTTGCCTGACTTCCACTTTTGTTGTGCCAGTATCGATGACGATCCCTCTGTTGAACGAAGTCCTCTTGGATGCTTCTCTTTGCCAAATAGGGGTTGATTTTGATGAGGCGGTGATCAACCCTGCAAAGGATACTATCTTACAGAACCAACCCCGGGAGAGAATGCTACAAATCCAGAACCAGTTGCCACTTTTCCTCCAGAGTATGATGGAGAGTGGTAAACTGAAGTCTGCTGAATCTGAAGATGTGACTTTCTTAAAACCTGCCTTTCTGTTTGGCGACCGACTAGTCTCTTCTGAAGCGAAGATACTAAAGATCAAAGAAGACTGGTTCTTCACTGCCAAAGGCATGGTTCTATACATGAGGCAGGTTGACCGCTAGTTGTCGCTGACGTCCTTTTATCGTTTAGCTTCGAAGAGAAGGATGGGTTGGGAACTTACTCCTTCTCAAGGAGGGGCCTTGGGAGGTACCCTTTCGATCGATGCCACCTCGAACCAGCGAGATACTTTGGTTGCTTCTCGAGCTGGTTCCTCGTTCAGTTACCGAGCCTTGCGTCCCGGGAGCCTCTACAGTGAAGTTCCGAATGACACATTTCCCTTCAGTGCCCCGACCTTTGTAAATCGGATGTTGACAGCGAAGGTCATGTACCCGACAGGTGGCTTTAGAGTCGAGGGTTGGTGTCACTATATTCCGAGGTGGGACGAGTTGACTACTTGGGTGCTTTCAAGGTTCAAAGTTGAGCTTAAGGAGATCGGGCTGACAGCCGCTATTCGGGCTACGCAGGCAGGCGTGGATCTCAATAAGCCTATGTTCCTTGCGCTCTTAGAATTATTCAATGCCCATACTGGCAGCTTTTTCACTCCGGTGGGAGAGTTGGGATTGGCTCTCCATGAGATGTACGAGGTGTCTAAGCTTCCTTGGGGCTCAGAGCCGTACGAGAAGTATTTCCCGTCAAATAAGGAGATCAGGGTTCTGGAGGATAAGAACCCAGAGATGATGGCTGTATTCAAAGAGGTGACGAGCCACCATTATCTGATGCACCGGAGGGATAGGGGCAAGACCCAGCCTCATGTAACTGCTTGGAGGGACTATGTCTTTAAGCAGGATTTAGCGGATCCTTCGAGGATCCGATTTGTGACTCCGCAGGGACTGAAGCCCGCGGAGGTGACTTCTGAAATAAGTCGGCTGGATGAGAGGACCCTACGTTCAGATGAGAGCGACAAGGATGCATATAGCTGCTTCTGGCACTGTGGACACCGGATGTCATCTAAGGCAGTATTGACAGCCTATTTGATGATATGGCTCCGGGATTGCGTGTTTGCAGGTGGATCCGGTGCCGTGGAAAGGGTACATCAGAATCTTATTTTGCCTGCTGTGAAGTTGGCTTTTGGACGACCCTTAGCTCTCCTCCCCGTGATGGTGTGCAACCTGTTGTGCGGTTTGCGGTCTTTTGCTGATGACGTGATCCATAAAAAAGGTAATAATGACAACTTTCCCCAGGCCGAGCTGCCTTTCCATTATCTTATGGGATGGCTGATTTTGCATCATCCGAACGTGATGAGTCCCGATCCGGAGGAGGATCATGTTGAAGGGGATGCCTTCATCCGCCGCTTCTACAAGAGAAAGTGGTCATACACTGGCGTCCCCGTTTGCAGGAGAGTCTTGTCCTACCTTCAGGGGTGGGAAATTGTCAAGGTTGGTCCGATTTTCAAAGATTTCGAGGCCGACCAAGATTTAGTTGACTCTGGTGAAGATGCAGTCACTTTGCCAAAACAGAGTTTTCGTTGGTTGCAAAGTATCCGGGCTTCTCACCTGGTCTACCGCAACCAGAATAAATGTTATCTGGAGCCATATCTGCCAAGCCAATTTGCTCGTCAATTTGGCTATACCCAACTGATGTTGCGGAATCCCAGTAGCAGTCTAGGCTTCGTCGGGAGTTTGCTGGACGGAGCCCGGGGCTGGCAGTATTATAACGCTGTATGTACTAGCGTTAGTTTTACTACGCCAGTCCGCAACCCTCGACCGCAGATCCTATATCCGGCCACCAAACTGTATTGCATTATGAATGCTGCATCTTCTGGTTATCACAGGGAGACTAGTTTCATCATTGGAACTCAGCTGGAGGCCACGGCGAACATGTTGATGGTAGCCCGATCATATCGTCCACCAGATTTGGCGGGATATCGGGCTGCTGCTGCAGCGCCAGTGAGAGATCCGTCTGTTGGAAAGAGGCAGGCTGACACAGAAGCTGGTTCTTCTGTACCGAAGAGGTCGAGAAAGACGTCGACTACAAAGGTTACGGAAGTGCCACTCATAACGCCAACGGGATCAGCTCCTGCTGAGATAAGGAGTGCTTCATAATTCTAATTCATTTTGTCATTGAGGTGACTTATGCTTTTTTTTGCAGTCGATGAAGAAGTCCCGTGTTTCAAAACCGGGTGCTAGTAAACCGAAGGAGGTGGTAGGCTTTTCTGATGAGCGCATTCCACCGATGATACTGTCTCCCGTGGAGGAGGGACCCGAAGACGTTCCTGCAGAGGTTTTAGCATCTCCTGTCTTTGGGGTTACAACAACTTCCGGGAAGGTACAGTCTGTCGTAGAGTCCTTGGACGTTGAGGGTCCTACGGACTCGAGGCATCCTGATGATGAGGTGGATTGGAGTTCGCCACCTTCGGATGATGTTGCTCCAGGGCTGCGAGAGTCTGTTGCGGGGGCGACAGATATGATTGAGACAGAGGAGAGGGTTGATTCCCCTCCTTATCATGATGAGGGAAGGTCGGCTGTATCATTGTCGAGTCCTACCCCGGCTTCAACCGTGGAAGTTGAGGCGGCTACCGATCAGGAGGTAGCCACAGATTCTGTCCTTGTGGGGGGACTTGGTGACGAGACCCGTCTGCCGGTCACGACCGCTGAGGCGGGTCAAGAGACAAGTGATAATCTCCCTATTCTGCCAAGGGAGGTACCAGCTGTTGATAGGATGTTGGGGGAAGAGGTGGCCATTGACGTCGTTGGTTCCTCCGGGCTTGAGAAGGGCGAGGGTGTGGAATCCTCTGTTGTCCCTCCTACTTGGAGTACTATTTCGACGCCTGTGCGGGCTTCCTCTGTTCCTTCGGCTCCTCGGGCTAGCAGTCCAGTCCCTGTTGATGAAGAGCCCATTGATGCCGAGGTTCAAGCCTCGCAAGTTGAGGTTGGCGGATCTTCTTCCGGTCCGCAAACTGTAGTAGCTCCTCCAACTCCTGCTATGACGCCGCAGGTCCTGGCGGATACAGACGAATATGTGAAATTCCTCGTCGAGGGGGTGTACAAAATGCTGCAGAAGGGTGTATCTGCTGTGATGGATGCCCACGGAAGCTTAACGACGGCAAGAGCTCTGGCAATGCCCTGTATCGAGCTGATCCGCATTCACCAAGGCCACGACCATATGGCCAAAATTCTGGAGGCTTCGGTGATCGAGCTGGACGAGCGGCTCGCGGAACTTCAGCGCATCCAGCGAAACGACCTCTCTGTCCTGATAGATGCGGAGAAGGGGAAGCTGATTGCCGAGATCGAGTCTTCATACCAGGCCACTGTGGGCAGTTGGGAGCGCGAGGTGGCTGAGACTGAGGCTGCGGTAGAGCAGTTATCTCAGTCCATGAAGACGACAGTGGAAACTCGAGCTGCATTGGATGCTAGCATCGCGAAGATCGACACCCAAATACGCTGCCTTGAGGACCAACGGGCCCGACTCCAGTTAGATGCCGAGCGTGTCCGGGCTGAACATGCAGCATTCAAGAAGGAAGAAGCGACTTTTACTCAGCGGACTCTTGCCTTGGCGCAGCAGCGACAACAGCTTGATGAGAAGCATGAGAGCGATACTTCCGCTGGGGCTGTTGAATTAATGTGTCAAGAAGCTGAGCGACGAGTCCTGGCGACTGTGGAGGCCCGTACAGCCGACTTAAGACTTCGAGTCAGGGAGCTCTCAGCCTATCCTGGGGAGGTTCAGGGACTGTAGCTTTTCCCTTTTTTATGTTCTTTTGTAACCCTTTGCTGGAGGATAGTGTAGTTTTTGTACTCTCTCTTTCAGAAAATAAAGAAGTACGCAACTTTTTGTGGTGTGTTCATTTTTGGTTATTATGAACTTGATGATTTGTATAGACCTATTATCTTTTACGCACCTTGGTTTTTAGGCACAGATAATATGTTTGAAGGAACCGACATGTTTGCTCAGAGGTGTGGACGTGGCAATCATTAGGGTTCAAATGATAGAATTATCCTACTCAGAGGTGTGGTGGACGTGGTAGGAATGATCCTGAGGGATACGCTGAACAACTCAGAGGTGATGTGGACGTGGAAGTTCTGCAATCAATGTACGACAACGCAGGGGTTGTTCGTACGAGATGTTTACTCAGAGGTAATGTGGACGTGGTAAACATGAAGGGTAGCGTCGGCTTACGTAGCGTAAGATTCGGCTTTGTAGGGTGTAGAGGAACAACTCAGAGGTGATGTGAACGTGGTTGTCTTTCTACTGAAGGATGCCACGGAACAGCTGGGTTCCAGAAGCGTATGAGTTTGTGGAAGGAGATTGTGTGTGAGCCCTGATGATTGGGCCCACAGGTCCCCTTTTGGGGAAGTACATGCCTGAAGGATGTCAAGAATAGTACTTCTTTAGGAACTTGCCGTTGATGGGCATCATAAACAAGTCCCCATTGGGTTTGGCGAGACGGTAAGCACCGTTTGAGTATACTGTTTCTATGATGAAAGGTCCTTTCCACTTGGGCTGGAACTTTTCTGGTGTCTTGTGAGTTAACACCATTGGCCTTCTGACTGCTAAAACCAGGTCGCCAACTTGGAAAGTCCTCTGTTTGACCTTCTTGTTGAAAGCCTGTGATATATGGGCTTGGTAGAGTTCGATGCATTGTTGAGCCAGGAGACGCTTCTCATCGAGTGCCTCCAGTTCCCGCAGACGACGACGTTGATTGTCCTCTTCTGTGAGTTTGTTTGTTATTGCTATACGGAGTGAGGGTATCTGGATCTCGAAAGGTAGTACTGCTTCACTCCCGTAGACCAGGGAGAATGGTGTGTTGCCTGTTGGGGTCCGTACCGTTGTGTGGTAGGCCCAAAGGCATTTGCCAAGCTTTTCGTCCCAGTCGCATTTGTTGGATGACACGACCTTTTTGAGCAGCCTGACGATGGTTTTGTTGAACGCCTCTGCTAACCCGTTTGTTGTCGGATTATAGGCGGTGGATGCCACATTTTGAATGCGATTCTTGTCACAGAACCTGCTAAAAATGTGGCTGATAAACTGAGGACCGTTGTCATGAATGATCCGCCGGGGTACTCCAAAACGATAAATGACATGGCGTTTGATAAAGCTGACCACCCTGGAGCTCTTTACTTTCGCGAGTGGGACTGCTTCTGCCTATTTGGAGAAGTAATCGGTGATGGCCAGGATGAAGCGGTGTCCTCTTGATGAATGAGGGGTGATTGGTCCCACAATATCCATGCCCCAGGCTTCGAAGGGCCAGGAGGCGACTGTAGGATGTAGCGGTTCAGACGGTGTATGTATGAAGTCTGCATGAAGTTGGCATGCGTGACACTTCTTAGCATATTCAACAGCGTCGGCGGCCATGGTTGGCCAGTAGTAGCCCATACGCCGCAGTCGATCCTGCAACTCAGGACTGGGTTGATGAGCTCCGCAAGTTCCGTCATGAGCTTCCCGAAGAGCTTCGGCTGCTTCTTCGTTGGACAGGCATCGAAGGACGAGCCCATCGAAGGAGCGTCGGTACAGCGTTTTGGTAGCTGTATCGTAGTAGAATCGAATAGAGCGTCTTCTGACTGAGACAGCTTCCTTCGGGTCCTCTGGAAGGATTCTGTAGACAGCAAAGTCGATGAACGGGAACATCCAGTCTCGAACATTAACACCAGTGTTCGTTGGCATGGCATGAGCCACTCGCAAGCACAGGTTGTTTCTAGGACAAATCAAGTCTCGGCCTGTTACCGTGACATAGTGTTGAGTCCCAAAGGGCGCTGCCAATGAGGCTGCGAGGCCAGCCAGAGCGTCAGCCTCCAAGTTTTGTAGACGAGGTACGTGTTCGATGAAGAACCCGGTGAAGGTTGAAATGATGTTCAATGCAACTTCATGGTAAGGGATCAAATCTTCATGGCGAACCTCGTACTGTCCCCGAATTTGGTTCACGACGAGTTTTGAGTCGCCGTAGGCTTCCAGATGGTCGACCCCCAGCTGTTGTGCGAGCTGGAGTCCCATGACGAGTGCATTGTACTCGGCAACATTGTTGGAGCACGGCTTCGAAAGGGAGTAAGCACGCTGGATGACCAGCTGATCGGGGGAGACTAAGACTACCCCCACTCCTGCAATGATTTGGCCTTTGGGGCCTGTTCTTGAAGCGCCATCGAAGAACATCCGCCAAACGGAGCTTCCTTCGGTGACGTTCGATTCTTGGACCTCATCCGGAATATCTTCATAGAGCTTTGAGGATTCTGGGATGGGGTGTACGGCTAAAAAGTTATGTTTGGGATAACTTCCTCCGCACAATGATAGTGCGCACAAGTAGTTGGGAGGTCTTCAGGCTGCTTGACCTGACTGAGAAAGGATTCAGCATCCTTCAGAGCTTCACAGAGAGCTTCTCGGGAGTCTTTAGAAAGACGCAGGAGCTCAAACAAAGACAAGCGTGCAGGAGTACTGGCCAGTTGTGCCAGTATGTCAAAGTTGTGGGGCTTGGCTAGCCCCGAAGCAGTCTCCTTCCGTAGAGGCCTGTCAAAACGAGCCTCCACCTGCTTCTGCTTATTGGCTGCTGAGGGTTTAGATGGGCCCTCCTCAGGGATGGTGCCAGGAGGCACCACCTCGGTGGCAGCTTCGCCGGACTGAGCGTTCTGTTGTGCACGCGTCTGCACTGGAAGTGCCTCTTCCGTTGAAGAAGAGACCGTACGGCAAGACTTGATCTTTCTGCCTTTTGATTTGGAGGTAGAGCGTACCTCCGGTTGAGTCACCTCGGAGACGAGGTCGGGATGAACCCAGAGGACCTCTCCTCGATATGTGGTGAGTGGAATGAGTCCACTCGCATTGTCACGGGTAGGTGGCAAGTTCACCACCTCCATTGTCGTCTTAGGGATGGGGACGACGCCATCTTGTGTGGTGGTCGGCGGCAAGGTACCGACTTGGAGTGACACCACATTGGCTGACACCGTCTTCTCTTCGTAGTCGACGGAGATTACATCCGCATTGATCATGCGCTGGATGTAATTCTTGAGGACGTATCAGTCCTTGATCGGGTGTCCGACAAACCGATGGTAGTGACAGTACCTCGGGTTGTCCACTTTCCTGACTTCATCGGGCCGCTTTGGGTCCGAAAGTTTGATTTTGTCACCCTGCTTCAGTATTTCAAAGAGTTGCAGGGTGTCTTCGTCATTGAATGAATACACCTCCTTGGGTCTCGATGCCAGTAGAGGTTTCTGAGTAGGCGCAGATGCGCCCTTCGAGGCATTAACAGTCAATGCCTGTTTTCCCTTTGCTTTTCGCCCGGAGTTGTTGGCTGCTGACCTTTTTCCCTTATCATCAAAGACGGGGAAGCTGACACCCAAAAGACGTGCATTGGCCGCCTTCTTTTCTGCGGCTTCAGCTTCGATGATCAGGGAGCTCCAGTCGGGAGGGGGAGTAGAGTTGAGCCAGAGCTTCACTGCGGGCAGCATGTTCATGTTGCAAGAGGAGAGAAGCGCATGTTCTGGCATGCCTGGAGGTAGCCTGAAGCAGGCTTGTCGGAAGCGTTCGATGAACACCCGAACCGTTTCTTTCTCCTTCTGGCGTATCTCTATGAGAGATGCCATCGTCATGTCCTTCCCGCCGTCGTAGAAGCGATCAAGGAAGAGGCGCATCAAATCATCGAAGGACGATATAGAATTGTCGGGGAGGCTGCAGTACCAGTCATACGCTACCCCTTTTAGGGCTCCAACAAAGATGCTGGTGAGGAGCGCATCCTCCTTTGGAGATACCCCGTTTGTGACTGGAAATATGTCAGGTACCGATATGGAGAGTCCTTTCCATCATATGGCGTGAGTGTTTGTGGTTTATATTTTGGACGATAAACCACCTTGTTCCACTCCAGGGGATAAGGCTGGGGAATGCCCATCTTCTGGCGATCCTCTTGCCTGTTTTTGGACTCGAAGCGCTCCCGCAAGTCCTTGATCATTTCAACCACATCCTCCGTGGAGCTAGGAGTCAGGAAAGGTGGTACTACCTGGAGCGGAGCGTTTGAGGGTTCCGACGTCCGAGGTGCTTCTGTGTCGGAGGGTGCCCGTTGAAGGGGTACACTCGACTCCCCATTGACTCCTGGGTCAGGACCGGTTGAAGGTGCTCTGGTCAAGGCCGACCGTATATTAAACACCGCTTGAGTCAGTGCTTGCATAAAGGCAGAGAGGGTTTTGAGTCCTCCCTCTAATGAGTCTATGCGTTGGACAATGTCCTGCGGTGGCGCATCAGACTCGGCATCATTCCCAGCCATGTATACTGTCCTGACACGGCCAGGAGTGGATGGATTGGTTGAGGCTTCGCTCTCGGCCTCACTTTTATGTGGGGGAGTCACCTCTCCTGGTGTTTCACCTTGGCTACCCCCAGCCACATTCTGGAGGTCATTCTCGACGGGCGCATCTACAAGGGCCTGATTGTCCTCAGCTCCTTCTTGAAGGGCCTCTTCGTCTCTACCCCCAGCTGTGTCCTGTGGGACATCCTCGTTTCGAGGGGCTTGTGGGAGGCTGACTTCGCCTCGAGGATGAAGATCCGCCGCAGCTGTGCTTTGGACATCTTCGTCTTCGGAAGGAGGCTCAACAAGGGTCTGACTACCCCCAGCTTCCTCTAAGAATTTCTTCTTCGACCGAGTGCCTTCGAATACCCCAGAGGTCGAGACTGCTGTCTTGGTTTTCCTTGGCTGGCTTTTGGATGAGGAATTACCAGTCGTCTTCCGGAGTGATGAGGAGTTGGAGACCACATTGCATGAAGCAACTCTTGGCTCCTCTTCTGTTGACACCTTCTCCCGAAGGCGACGTCGGAGGGGTGTCGATGACTGCAGCCACTGGAAGACTGACTGCCTTGGTGGTACTGCCGCCTTGCAACAGCAGTTGATAGTGACCACCGCACAAGTATGCCCCGTGAGAGGCTCATTGTGCTTGTTGGTCGACTCTCCTGACCGGCGCTTGTGAGCGATCACATTACGCAGGTCGTTGGAGGAGAGTGCTACCTTCACACCTCCTTCAAACGCATGGCAAGGCCAAACGCCGGGGCGGACAGGTGAGTACTGCGCCCCCTGATCTAATACCAAGCAGGCATCATGATCAGTAGTGGGGGAACAACAACATTTGAAGTGACTTGAACGAACCTCAAACACACAACCAGAGGAGGCACGGGAGTTCAAGACCACTGAATTTGCCGCACTCGACTTGGTTGTGCATGCAGTAGATGCGCCCAAGTGAGATGAGGACTTTGAAGATCGACTCGTTTTTTGTGCCGAAGTACCTAAGTCGACCTTGTACAGCTTGCCATCGGCAGCGCGCGTGATTGTGAGCACGTGCCTTTGGCCTGCTGCTGGCATAGCACGTTTGTGGCGCATGGCCCGTGCCGCCTTGGATTTCTTTGTACTAGCCCGCTGGGGCGTATAGTACTCAGCATCCAAATTCTCCTCGCCATTACAGCGAGTGAGTCTGTCAATGACAGAGACTTTTTGTGGCGCATCAGAAGTGATGCGCGGGGCATTGGCTGCGCCCCTGCTCCGTCGACGCATCTTCCTCGCCTGAGAGGAAGAAGGCTGGGGAACGTGGTCAGCCATACGCTTCCCCGAGAGATGCACTGCATCAGCGGGCGCACCTTGGTTGCTGAGAACGTCAGTAGGAAGGGAGGGCTGGATTGGTGCATCCCCTTCAGTGGTGGTGCCCGAGGCGTCGACTTTGCGCTCCCAGACACGGCGGGTCTTCTTCGGCTTCGGCAGCCGCTTCGAAGGACTCGCGCTTCCTTCAGAAATGAACTCCTCGTACGCCTGTTGATTGAGGCGCACGACCAGCGTCTTGTGGGAGGAGCCCACCTTCACGTCGTCGTCGTCCTGTGACACGACTTTCTCGGAAGAGGAGAAAGAAGTCCCCAGCAGAGTCGTCAGCTTGTTTGCCATTAAAATCGTTTGATTGCAAATCTTAATACAAACAGAACAGTGTTGCAATATAGGACTTAGATGTAGTCCTAGGAGTACACTTTTGTTTAATCTGGGTCCTAAGTGCCAATGGAGCGAGTGGTAATGTGTTGACTCCGTTGACGGGCTGACGACGGTTATTGGTTCTCTGAAGGTGTAGATTGCTCTGGGTGCTGGAGCTCGCTGAGAGGAGGAAGACGTTGAGTGTCTGTATCTGCCTCTCTGGTGATATCTGACTGTATTGTCCGTATGTGTAGGTCCCTGTGGAAGAAGAAAATGATTCCTCTATTTATAGCTGGGCAGGTTGGCTGCTCATGTGCGCATATGTAGGATACGCCGGTACGTGGTGACGCCACGTGGAGACTGCTGATAGAGGCGCATGGATGATGCGCCCTACTCGAGGGGTTGAATTCTTCATGCTGTTGTTGGGAGCCGGCACGTAGCAGAGGAGAAGATCTTTCCGTTGCTGAAATCTTGGATGAGTTGAGTCAAAGGACACATGTCGTCGACTCATGGCTCGGAGATCTCGGATTTGATGGGGGAATGATTTGGTGGAATGCGCCTTGGATTGGGCGCATGATGAGACTTTGGCTCGTGACCTTTAGGAGTCACGAGCGGTTCTGGGCGCATGGCTTTTGAGGCGCATGCAAGCGACTTTCCTTCTGTCTTTCGGGATCAGAGGTCAGTCTGGGGCGCATGGCTTTTGAGGCGCATGCAAAGCTTCAACTAGAGACTCTTCTTCTGTCTTTAGGGATCAGTGAAGGATCTGAGGCGCATGGCTTTTGAGGCGCATGCGGATGGTTGGGTGGCCACGTGGCAGTAGCCGTCGGGGTAAAGTCATGATGATGCTGACGTTGTGGACGCTTCATTTTCTGTAAAAGCTGTCCACCGTCCAGACTTGGGAAGACGTGCTGCCAACTCTGTCAGTCCAGCATTTAATATTTGTGACATTCGATGGACAGCTGAGTGGGCGCGTCGGTTGACGTTCCACTAAGCGTATGGGGACGTATGGGGGCGTATCCCCTGTGATGCGCTCGGTTCAGGGCGCATCTGTTGGAGGCGCTTGATGTTTGAAGGGGTGTGATGCGCTGTCCAGCCGGCGCATCCGACACGTCTTTAATGATGCGGCTGTTTCGCTTCTCGAGTGCCTTTAAATAGCCGTTTGGCTGAAGTCGAGGCGTCCGGTTCATCCATTTAATGTGAGTTCATTGCACAGAATTCAGAGAGCCATCCACTTCGCGCGTGGGTTTGATCTGCCCGACCTATAAATGGTGGCATGGAGAGAAGGTTTGCTTCTCATTCTATCACGTACCTCCAACATGAACTTGGGTATTCGGGTGCATTCTGTTGAAGAAGTGTTCCCGAGGGTGAAGATGAGACGCCTTGTCGTCGTTGATGCACTTGAAGGTGACTGTTACATCCAAAAGACGGAGTCGAGGGCTTCTGAGGCAGGCGGAAGGTGCCTGTTGCATCCAAAGATAGGGATGCTCGGGCCTCGTCTCCGTTGTTCCGGAAGAGCCGTAGATCGGAATGGCGGTGCTCGGCTTTCTCTTCCTTCAAAGTGGGTGCTGCCCACTCTGATTATGTTGAAAGCTGCTCCTTTCGTCGTGATTTCGATCACGATCTTCCTTGGTCTTTGGAGGCTCTTTCGAAGCCTCCCCTGGCCACAGATTTGCGGTGCTCTTCTCTTCCTTGGTTCCAGCCAGAGGGTTAAATGCTTTATGTAATTGAAGCACTTATCAGGTGACCTTGGCTGGAAGAGCGGCACATAACTGGGCTCCTGCTCGGCCAGGTGAGCCTGGTTGGAAGAGTGGCACATAACTGGGCTGCTGAAGGGATGCACATAACTGAGCTGCTGAAGAGATGGCGGGATGCGCCTGGTTGGAGGCGCATGGTGACAGCTGCGCCTATCTGAAGGTGCATGGTAGCTGCTGCGCCTATCTGGAGGCGCATGGTGGCCGCTGGCTGTAGACTTAGGATCTTTCCTTTGTAGAAATTCTTCTTTGTACAACCTTTTCTAGACATGTAATAGACTTTTATATATAAATAAAAAGTCCTTCTTCAAATGTCTATGGTTATTGACTTTGCTGTGAAGTTCTGTTCGAGTTTCGGTGCATATAGTGTCTGGCGCATGGGCTTTCTGGTTGTAAAATTCCATGCTTCTACAATAGTGAAGCATGTTATAGCATTGTTCATGTAAAGGAATACTGAAGCAACATTGTATTTAACATGTTAAGCATTAAAGTTGAGTTCAACATGTATGATAAATATATCACATTTAAGTGATTTCTTACTAATAATCGACTTCCTCGTACATGCATAAAATACATGTTATATGATATACTTACTCTACCTGCACAAAACATGCATTAGCTTGCATCCTTGCAACATGGTCATTGGTGTTGCTCCACCATTTAGGACGTTACCATATATGACTTTGAAGGTATGTGGCGCGCTATTCAGAGTAGGTAGCTAGCCTCAATGAATGTCTCGATATCACGTGTCACCAAAGCATGCTTATGTTTTCCCCCAAGTCAGACCGTCTCGAGTGCCCCAGGCATACCATCCGAGGAAACGAATCTTCCCTTGTGTACAAGTTATCCATGACCATGCGAATGCATGTCTGACTCGATCGTGAACATAATCACATGATAAAATACTAAAAGTAAGTAAAGGAAACATTTCATCATCTTATCACATCCAAGCCGTGTTCAACGACTTACCATTTTGCATCATTAACATCATTCCTCCACTTGGTGATCTCATCAATCCCAAGCCTAATCATTTCATATAGCATAAACTCTTCATTTTTTAACATTTATCACATCATTCAGTTCACATAGGGTCATGCAGCATTTCATTCATTTCATAGGGATATTTATCATTCATTTCATTGTGTCAATAGCAGTGTCAGTTTATTTCTCATGTATCATTCACATAGCATAGCAATATTCAAGTATCTCATTCATTTCTGCAGCATTAGACATGGACAACAATATCAAGTCATTTCTAGTGTGTGATTCATAGTGGCAGTTCATGTTCGTATATTATTCATCTCAACATTAGCCAACATAAACATCTCTGTTACTTTAACAACTAAGCATAGGATATTTAGGGACATAATATACAATACAATAATACATTTTATGAAGCAAGAAGGAGTAGGAAAGAATGGACAGTTCTATTCACTTGCACAAGGGTCTTATTATTCCGATCACATATATGCTCAACCGGTCCTCCAGAGATTGATTTGACGCAAGCACGATATTTTCCACTTTACGCAGCCACACCATCGAGCCATGTTTCATAACTCATTCCAATTCGGCCACTTAAAAGAGACTACATCATTCTTAGTTCTTTTGATATTCTAACACAACACTGCCCAACATTCTGATCGAATACAACATGCCAACCAAATACCTCACAAGAAGCGGGGCATTACAAACTCTATGATATTCTTGTTTGACATACAACCTTCAAACTAGAACACCATGCCTTACTATGTTGTAGTGAAGGGATGAATGTCTAGTGTATATATAAATTAGCTTGAATGCTATAATCAAGTCCTTGGTTTTAAGGGTGCCTGCTACTTCAAGTGTCAAAATAGAATGGAAGCCTTTGGATACTTCCACAAGCAAGTACACGAGAACAACCCTTGCATATAATCAAACCCCTACCTGTTTGCAGAGATTTAGAATGCTTCCTATTTGCACTGTTTTCCTCATTAAATTTTTGTGTTCTAGTGTTGTATATGTTTGTCTTCTAGATTCTTAGCTATGAGACTCATGGTCATTTTATGCTAAGTTATTTTATCTTTGTTCATAACTATATTGTTTAATTTTATATTACGATAAAATGGAACCCCCCCCCCCCACTTGATAGTTTCTTTCACTTTATTTTTTCTGATTTCCATGTTTAGCTTTTTTAGAAATGTGAAAGGGAAAAATATGAGGGTTTTGGTCATTATTGTAGAACCCTAGAGGGGGTGAATAGGATAATAAGAATATTATCAACAATAATAAGCAATTTAAAGTATAATAAAGGAAGAGAGAATCAAATACTCGATGTATCCTAGTATCCTTCCAAGGGGTACTCCAGTTGCGGAAATCTCTCCGGCTTTAATCCACTATTTGAGTAAATAGTTACACACGAGTTTGGATCCGAATAACTCGTCAACTTATAATACGAGTTTGGATCAGAAGAGCTTGTCAACTTCTTACACATGACTTTTCCTCCGAAGGCTTGTCAACTTCTTACACACGAGTTTTCCTCCGAAGGCTCGTCAACTTCAACTTGTGAGAAAGAAAGGTTTCGATCTTCTAGAATACTTTGAAGATCTAATATTACAATTCTTGAATACTCTAGCACTTTTGGTTGGATAACAAATCAAAGCTTTTATAGAGTAGTAATGGTGGATCTCTTTGGTGGTTGAAAATTTTAAAGCTCAACTGGATGTCTTCAAAGAGATGACTCAAGCACTTTAAATAGAACAATCAAGAGAGCTAGTCACTTAATGCTCTATTAAGTGATCGGTATACCGTCGGTACCAATCGGAATTTCGTCGATATACCGTTCGACAATAGTAACGGTAATAAAACTAGCCGTTGGAGCATTTGATGTTGTGTATCTGACCATTCAATAATTCAAAATATTTGTAAAATGGTATTCCGTCGGTATGTACTGGTATTCCGTCAGTATACCGAATTTGTATCCAAATACTTTTCTGTGACCAAAATTTGGTATACCGTCGGTATAAACCGGGATACCATCGTTATGCAAAAATTTGTAGACAGAAACATTTCTGTGAACAAAATTTGATATACCATAGGTATAAACCGGTATACTGTCGGTATGCCGAATTTTTAGACAGAAACTTTTCTATGCACAAAATTTGGTACACCGTCGGTACGAACTGGTGTACCGTCAGTATTCTATTTCTGTAAGTAAAATAGAATTTTGAAAAACATTTATATAGGCTTTTGGTTTGTCATCCACCTTAAGTGATTTATAATTGTCCTAGACCTTATACAGACTCTAGGAACTTGAATCTTTGAGTGTGACCTTTGAGTATGCTGATAGCTTCTCTTCAGGCTTTCTTTTACTAGCCTTTTAGTCTTCCGAGAGACTTATTGCAATATCTTTGTTTTCACCGATCTTTTATAGTTTGCCTTTGAGAGACTTTTAGCGGTGTATCTGATCAAAATTATAGAGAAACTAAAACACGAAGATGCAGTTAATGTTATCAAAATCAATGTGCCAACAATCTTCCCCATTTTGATAATTAATAAAACAAAATAATATCATGTTTTAGAGAGTATCTCCCCCGCAATGAGATGACTCCCTTGTAGAAGCATAAAATTTTCAGCAAACTGGACATATGCGCCCAAGCCACCAATAAAGCCTTATGCGCCCAAGCATCCAGTGGAGACGTATGCGCCCAAGCATCTAGTGAAGATATATGCGCCCAAGCTTCCAGGGAGGTCCTATGCGCCCAAGTCAACATCGAAGCCTATGTCCATGTACCCATTCTAGGCTACTCCAAAAGGGGACACAAAGCCCTGTTTCAGGCTATGCGCCCAAGCCAGAACAGCTCCTGACTCGGTCAAATCCACGATCAAAACGTGGACCGAAGCATACGGCCACATCAGTCTCCACGAGCAGTCGTGCACCGAAGCATGCGACCATATCAGCACTACGATCAACCCACGATCACGCAGCCTGCATGCGCCTACACCCTATGTGCCCAAAGCAAGACCATGTGCCCATATGAAAACCAGTGTGTTTCCTCATGTGGGCGCATAACATCATTCCAGTCCAAGAACAACTATAAAAGGGGTCTCATCCCTCTTCAAAACACAGAACGGAGAGCATTTTTCAAGAGCCAAATTGCTGTACTTCTTGCCAGTGAGCCGAGAGTTAGCAATTTTCTTAGGTTTTCTCCCACTTTTGTAATCGCAGTGTCAACGGAGTAAAGCAGCAACTGCCGCTCGATCTCCATCGTCCCATTCTCCAGAATTCTTTTTGTACTCGGGGATCCTCAGCGCAGGATACAAAAATGGCGACTCTGCTGGGGACTACCTTTTTCTTTGACGAGAAGGTGGTGATGCAATCCGATACCGACAAAGTGGGGAGCACTCAGAAGCTGCTGATCGTGAAGTTGGATCAGCAGGCGTTCAAAGAGATGATCTCAAGGGACGACTCTACTCCCTCAAAATCGGCGAAGCCAAACAAGTCTCGTAAAACTTGGCTTCCGAAGGCTCGCCGTGCATATCCTACCAGTGTCATAGAAGATATGCAACTGAAAGACTCTGTCTCTGCCACAGAAGCTCCACAAATAAAGAAGGAACATACCGCTCTGGGCTCTACTAGTCCAGTGACTTCTCTCTTGTGCAACCAATAACAGAGTGTTCAATGCTCGAGACTTGGCAAAGGAAAATACTACGATGCCAAGAATCGGAGTGTACGACACTCTCTGCAAACTCAGATAGGCTCATAAATGAAGGAGGCGAGGCTGGGAGAAAACAATGCTGCTCCACCAAGCATGCGCCTAAAGCTATGCGCCCAAGGGGGTGTGTGGGCGCATAACTCTGGACAGTAGACTTCAGTCTTTAACAGGTTATGCATCCAGGGTCATGCGCCCAAGGCTATGCGCCCCGGCTCAATTGACCCCTACTATGCGCCCACTTCGAGGAAGCTTAGACATGCTGCCAAGAAGCATGCGCCCAAAGGCAGACTCCAGGGCCTATGTGCCCACAGCAAAAAGACATGCCCCAACGCGTATACTACAGGGCTATCTTCAAGGTCATCAAGAACTTAGGTGTGGGGGTTGCCCCTATACATGAACTAAGTCTGGATGCGCCAATTCTCCTTACAAACCCACATGCAAAGCTCAACGACGCATGTGACATGGGTTTTAAGGCAAAACTCCCTTTCGCTGACTTACGCGACATGATAAATTATAAGCGTAAAGCAAGGGAGGACATAGCAATTCATGGTGCACATCCGTGCACCAGTATTGTCATCAACTGTTGCTGCTCCAAAGCAACGAAAGTGCCTCAGAGACAGTCCGTGTTTCGACGTCTGTATTTCTTTGACGATGAAAAGCCGCTGTGTATTTCATCCAACATGGCTTCATAGGGTCCCCCTTATGGAAGCCCCAATCAAAGACGGTGGACCACGAACCCAACTCTCTCCCAATTCTACGAACAGAAGAAGAAAAAGTCTGCCAACATATAGCCGGTGGGCTGTCACATCTGAAGGAGTCTATATGGGTACTCGGTCGAAGGCATGATTCCGTATAGATGACGAGGAATACTAAGCTGGGGTAGTATTCCCTCAGAGTCTGAAGCAGATGACCTTCATACTGGGGTATCCCTCCAGACGATGATGACCTCTCCAAGTCTGACGGTGACTATCTACCTCCCCTACCTGAAGATGAGGGACTTGTCAACTCAGAGACATACAGTATCAGCACCAGTTGTACTATTTTCTATGTTCGTCCTCTCATGTTATCTACATATATGGCGGACGGAGAAAGACCTGAGGAAGCCAGTCATCAGACCAACAAACAGTTAGAGGATCTTGAAACAGCATTTGCCAAGATCACTAATATGCTTACCAGTATCATGGCGGTCCAAGCTGCTGGGGGCTGCTCGTCCACCTCAACAAAATGTCTCGGCTCACGTTAGTCCAGCTCATAGCCACAACCCTCCTTCACTACAAAAGGTGTATTATTCCGTTGCACCTCCTCCAAATCTTATAAATGCTGGGGGTGGTCCTTCACCAACGACGCCTGACAACCGTACAGCAGCCGTTTGCCAACACCTACTCAATCAACATGACACAATTAATTCTCTGGTTGCCTGTCTCGACACCATCTCACACAAAGATGAGCTTCAGAAGATGGAGATATCTCAGCCTTATCCTCCTGAATGGGATAATGCTATTTGCCCTCCTAACTACAAGCCGCTGAAGCTAAATTCATTTGACGGGACGACTTCTTCTCGTCAACACATGACATACTTCAACACGTAGACTCTATACTTATCCAAGGATGATCTTGTCACGCCCCAGAACCAGAATACTGGAGAGCGGGGGCAGACACAGCCAGCTACGTATAATGAAATAGAATCCATCTCACTATACGGTCACGGCTGTCTAGAAATATGAGGGTTTATCTACAAGCCATTAGTCTCTTAAGGTCATAAATTATCCTATTGTCTCAATCACAACCAACTAATAATAGTCACAAGATATCAGATCACCAAATATACAATTGTAAGGCGTCCCAAACATTACATATCCAGATGATCATGAAGCTAGTCGTACAAAATATAAGGACTAGCAAGAGTTAAGTTATACATGATCAACCTCGAGTTGCCAATCATGATTACAGCCCGTAGGCAGACAGTAAATAAAGTTGCAAATGAGCTAACACTTGCTCGGCGGCTACACGCCTCAAAAGAATAATGTACAATAGAGTGGGAGAACAAAAGAAACCCACTCGTTGCCCTGGTTACGCCTGGTGTTCACCATCGGGCTGGAAAGCAGGTAGATCCTTTGCTGCTGCTCCGGTATCTGGCCATACAAAACCAGCTTGGTCAGACCCCAGAAAGAGCAAGTGCCACAAAGGAGGCCACAAAAATGAGAACTAAAGCCAGCACTTAACACAATAATATAATTACATAATAAGAGATGGTAATTTAAGAAAAGCATGATAGGTGAATATAAAAGACAATCTTGTACAAAATCGATAAAAGACAGAACATATGGAAAAAGCATGACAGGACGATATACGATGAGATAACCATGGGACTATTCAGAGAACCAGGTTACAACCCATAAACCAAACAAGGACCGCGGTTGTAATCCTTCGTCTGAACGGAACATGGATTCTCCCACCATTTATCGGCAAAATATAAGAAAATCATGACAGGTAGCAATTCATGTGCAGGAATCAAGACAAGACTAGACAGGTTATACTTCACTCAATCAATCACGGCCAAGCAAATACTACGGCTTACTACTTTAACTAACTAGGGTTATCACAAACCTAATTACTAACAAGATGCAATGAGAATTCCAAGTCCGGTTACCTGTTTGTTACTACCTGAGTGATCCCAGCAAGAAAAGGAAAAGATAGCAGGATATAGCAGACACACTGTAGTAAGATACATGTGTCCTAAGGTACCACACTCGACGGCGGGCTGGAAGTGCGCTCATCTCGACGGATAGCAACAAATCCCAAGTATATATATATATATGGCCGGGACCAAAGGGGCAACGGGTAACTGGGAAATTCTCCATGAACTATTTGATCAATCTAGTCATTAATCCTAGCCATATTCAGTATGAATCCCTGACCGTGGAAAACCAGGGATTCATGTCCTAGACATGATGCAAGACATGACAGGTTCGTTTATACAAACACATTCACCCACGGTGTCCAGGCCATTTATTCTTATCAAGTCGTGTTAGCCGTCGCAACAGCATAAGATAAATCATGTCAGGGTACTTGTCAGGAGTGCGCCGCGACGGACCACTATCATGTCAGGTTGGTCATGTCAGGAGTGCACCACTACGGGTCACTGTCGTGTTATGCTAGTTCCTTGCCATACCGTGCCATGTACAATAGTCATTCCAAGCATGTTCAGTAAAAAAAATCAAGTTCATGAGAAAAGGCGTAAGAATATAAAATGGGCGTAAAATATCTAATAAAATATCAATATATAGGGCTATAGAAGAGCCAAGCTTAAAGAAATAAAACCAAAGCTCCAAGAGCCAATGGTTAAGCAAGGGGTCAGGGGAGCAGCATACGAAAAAGTCACGCACGCTGAGAGAGCAGCGTAGGTGAAAGTCACGTACGCTACAGGGAGCAGCTGCGTGAAAAGTCACGCACGCTACAGGAAGCAGCTGCGTGAAAAGTCACGCACGCTCAAGGGAGCGGCTGCGTGAAAAGTCACGCACGCTCAAGGGAGCAGCTGCGTGAAAAGTCACGCACGCTACAGGGAGCAGCTGCATGAAAAGTCACGCACGCTACAGGGAGCAGCTGCGTGAAAAGTCACGCACGCTCAAGGGAGCGGCTGCGTGAAAAAGTCACGTACGCTCAAGGGAGCAGCTGCGTGAAAAGTCACGCACGCTACAGGGAGCATCTGCGTGAAAAGTCACGCACGCTACAGGAAGCAGCTGCGTGAAAAGTCACGCATGCTACAGGGAGCAGCTGCGTGAAATGTCACGCATGCTACAGGGAGCAGCTGCGTAAAAAGTCACGCACGCTCAAAGGAGCTGCTGCGTACGCGTAAAAACACGCACGCAGGGTCTGGGTCTTCTTCTCCATGGCTGAGAAGAAGCTCCAATGGCTCCAAAACTTCAAAACCTCATAACTTGGCCATCCGAACTCCAAATCCAGATTTCCAAGGTTCTAACCAGGGTGGAATTGAACTGTCTTCCACAAGAAAACATCAAAACCCATAAAATCCAACTTAAGTAGCTCAAACCATGCAAAATCCGAAAATAAAAATAACTTAGATCTATAACAATGGAGGCTCCAAATCACAAAAACCCAAGTTCTAATGTTGATCACCATGTCCTAATCTATCAAATGGACAAGGAAAAGAGGGTTCTCATGTAGTGGCAAGATGCACTTGCCTAGGGTTAGAAGAGTTGTGGAGGAAGGACAAGATGAAGAAGAAGGAAATTAATGGTGGAAGTTATGAGGAGAGAGAGTGGTAGGTGGTGTTATAAAGTGGGGGAATTATGGTGGGTTGAGGGTGTAGCATAGGGCTAGGGTGTTCCATCACATAAAACCGAACCAAACCGAACCATCCCCAATAAAACTGAGCCATGCCAAAACCAAAATATGAGAAATACCGAAATTCCACAAGTTGAGAAAAAATAAAAATACATGCCAAAAATCCAGATACGAGTATAAATACAAAATACGAGAAATACGGGAAATGAGGGTGACAGATCTGTTCTTGTCAAAGCTGTTTATTAGCACCTTTTAGGGGGTAGCTTTTGAATGGTTCTACAGTCTGCCTGACGGTTGTATCAATTCTTTTAAAGACTTGGAGAGGTTATTCCTCAATAGGTTTTAATGGAGTGGCATGCATGTTAGTATGTCTACCCTCATCGAGACGAAGCAAAGAAGGACTGAGTCTGTCGTTGCTTTCATCGAACGCTTCAGGCGGCTAGCATTGAAGATGCCCTTTGGCATACCAGACTCACAACTTATGGATACTTATCGACATAACTTCCTTCCTACAGTGATGTTCTGTCTGGGTATACATAAGTATAATACATGGCTCGCTTTTATTGGTGCCGCTGATGCTGCTGAAAATGATGTTCCTAATCTGGAACTACAGGGGTTGAAAACACCTAAATCTGAAGACAAGGGCAAGCATTTTGAAACTATCCCTATCCGTAGGGGTAAAGGAAAAGAAGTCTTGAAGGTCGATACTTCCAAGGGAGCTTCCAATTCTCAGGGTGCCTCCGACAAGCCTAAGAAGACCTTCTCCTTTGACGAAGACGATGTCATTACCATTTTTCACACATTGACGAAGGGTAATAAACTGACATTGCCTCCACCACGACATCCTGCAGAGGCGAACCAACTCAACGATCCCAAGTACTGTCTTTATCATCAGTACGTGTATCATTCCACTAAGGATTACATCATCCTGAAGAAGAAGATACAACAGCTTATCGACAGCCAAGTGATCAACCTCGAAACTGAAGACAAGGTCGTATCTTCTAACATGATCTCTCTTCTGTTTGGTGACTTTCCTCCCACAGAAGTCCCAGACGGCGTGATCCCGATCCCCAAGGCAATAATGGAAGTCGTCAACCTGCCGCCAGCTCGCAACTCAACCTTGGTACCACTCACGACTGAACGTGGTGAGATCATGTGGGTCCATCCGGACCTTGTGCAAGAAATGATGCATGGTGTGGTATCTCCCAAAGCAAAAAAAGGCAAGAAATACAAGTCATGACATATGGTGTCTTCTCCCGTCTACGAAGTTCTATCTGGCAAAATGCGATCGGGGAAGGCTTACTTACGGACTTATGATCCTGCACAAGAAGAAGTAGTACCTTCTCAAGCTCCTGCTATCCCCACAAGTTCAGAAGCTGGCCCGTCTAAGCCTTCAACTACCGATAAAGCTAAGCAGAAGGAGACACGATTTGATAAGTCTCTGAAGGTGCCAGCTCTCGAAGGTATGGATTGGCCTTACAACTTTGACATACTGGCACAGTTGGCCAATACACCTATCAGGTTGTCTCTGTTCGATCTATTGTGACTCTCCAAAGAAATACGGAAGTCCTTAAGTGAGGCATTACTATATGCCGACTATTATCTTGCTGAAGTAAAAGCCCCCGCTGAAGACCCTGTCTCCTATCCTCACTGCCACAGTACTATGGAAGTGGTGCCCAACATCACCTTTTTACAGGAGGACATGCTACTAAAAAAAATTGTCATGATAGACCTCTGTACTATATAGGGTATATCGGGGCGATTAAGGTGGATCGAATGCACATCGATCCAGGTTCCTTCCTCAGCATCATTCCTAGAAGTTTGCTTCAAATTCTAGGAATCCCTCAGCACAAGCAATCTGCAACCAATACAACTATCATGGCTTTCAATGCTGGGACAAGCCATCCGCTGGGCAAGATTCGTCTCAAGTGCCAGATTGGTGACCTCCGAACGGAGGTTTCTTGCTATGTGATAGATGCCAATGTATCCTACAACGTCTTATTGGCATGTCCGTAGATACACGAGAACATGATCGCCCCTTTCACACTTGACCAGTACATCAAGTACGTCAACAGCGATGGCGTCGTGAAGACGGAGTTTGCCGATGTCGATCCTTTCAAGGGCATCGAAGCCTACTATAGAGATTCGGTACTTTACCAATCTCAGTCCCCTAAGGATGACGGCAATAAAGCTGACGATGAAGCTGAAGCAAGTTCATCCTCCAATGATGGTCCCCTGATTATCCGAGTCAAAGGAGGTACTACTCCAAATAGTACTCCGAAGCCTCTCACAATCTGGGTAAAAAAGAAGAACCCTGATAAGGTCAAACCATTGACCATCACTCTCTGCAAGACACCTCGGGTGAAACCTGCTGAAGTTCGTCCTCCCAATCCGGAAGAATTACCCTACGTGGTGAACATGGCCAAGATTGTGGCTCCTCTTCCAGATGATGATCCCCTCAATGAGTATTTCAATACTCATAATAATATACCATCAGCGGATGATGTTATCCCTGAAGAAAAACTTGCATATTTTTTTAGTAAAGATTTATCTTTGAATTACTCCGATGTCTATCAATCTGTAAACCACTACATAGACACGATATACGCTCTAGAGCACGACAGGACCACACCTCTGCATGCCGGTCATGACGTCTCATCTGCGGGAAAAATTTACCCAGAAGATATCCACTACTTCATCGTTCCAGCCAGAAAAAAAGAGTGAAGAGCTAATCATCTTCGGTCGAATAATTGGCGAAAGAAAGTTTCTTCCGGACTCTACTTCTCCCGATCACAACACAAAAGCTAACTATGACTCTGGGAAAATGTAACTTTTTCGATATAGCTGGCAGGACAAGAATATCATTCAAAATATGGGATATGACATAAAAGGCGACCAGGAGCTAAACTACGGTCGGGGACAACGGTTGCGAATACGTCAGTTTGCTCCTCCCGGTAAACCCGAGAACTATTATCAATAAAACGGTGTTGGTTTGGGTTATGTCACTCCTCCAACAACTCCTGAAAGATCGGATAATGAAGCAGATCATTGTTCTCATTCTTCTGATTCCTGCCTCTGGGACTCAGACTCCAGCATTGGCGACATATTCAAAGTCACTTTGTCCGTCAACATGGTTCAGTGGACCAAATCGTAGATGATGTCCAATCGATCGAGCTAGAACTGTAGAAGCATGGAAAATATTAGAAATAAAGGCATAATGACCCATGCGGCTCTGGACAGCAAGCCTATGCGGTTCATACTGGAGTTGCTTTATGCGGCCCAAAAGGAGACCCCCAGACTCATGCGGCTCGGGGACATGTGGCTCAAATCGATGCCACGTGTGACCCCCCCTACAGTTGGCCATTGGAGTAATGGCCTCATTTAATGCTCTGACACGACTCGACGGCTACGACGTCTCTGACATAAAGTGTCATAATGGCTCTGCCAAAATGACAGATTCTTCGGGAAAAGAAGAAGATCTCTGACCCGATCTGTCAGAAATCCTATGTTGCCACGTGGCAAAAGTCTCATGCGGCTCGGTTAAAGAACAACTTCATGCGGCTCCGTGAGGCGTCATTCTAATATGATTAACAGAAATCCGCCATATGCGGTCCACTCATAGCCCGGCCTATGCGGCTCAATACCACATGCGGCCCACAGAAACTATACGGCTCATGGAGAGGTCGTCTCCTGCGGTTCGCAAAGACCACGCATATGAGGCTCACGGAAAGTTTGTCCCCTGCGGCTCGACGAGATGTTGACTCATGCGGCTCATGAAGGGTATCTCCCTGCGGTTCAAGTATTGGCCACTCTATGCGGCCCTGGCAGGATCTTCAATCAAAAGACGTGGCATTGAAGATTCGACCGAATCCCAACGAGAATATTTGACATCATCAGCAAGACACATGGCGAGCAATCAGATATTAGCATAACCAATCACGAAGATTTAAAGCAATCAGCATTAACTGCTCATAAGATTTGGTGCTATCCGCATTAGTGGCCGAGATTCGTTATGATCAAGATCAAGGGTCCAGATAGAATGAAGGAGCGCCGACATTCCAAACAGATAGCAAACCCTAATAATCACACCCCACCCTTATAAATAGCCAGCAGCATTCATACAAAAAAAAAAGAGAGAGCGGCAATAATAAAAAAAAATAAGAAGAGAGAGATACCCACAGAGAGAGAGTTCCCCTTTTTTCGTGACAATCACAGAGAGAGAGAAGCCCAGAGAGCAACCAGAGAGGAGCAAGAAGAGCCTTTCTTCGACAACGCCGAGCAAATCTTCCCCGAGTCAAGACTGCATACTGATTGTCCAAGGAGTAAGGCAGAGCGGCCGTCGCTTTCCCGAGCCTCTATCGTCACCCCCAGAATCAAAAATAAACAATCGCACTTAGTCTGCTGTACCTAGGTTTTCGTCCCTAGGCTTTCTTTGTGCGAGCGAGTTTGTATTGTGAGTCTAAGTTCAGTCCTCCGATAATTGTTCTGTTCTTTTACAATCAATGGCAAACACGATGGCGACTCTGCTGGGGACTAACTTCTCCACGGCTGAGGAGTTGGTGACGCAATCAGATGCAGCCAAACTTGGCTCCACACAAAAGAAGATGGTCGTCCGCTTCGACCAACAGGCGTTCGAAGAGATGCATTCTGAAGGCAGCGCTGGCCCGGCCCAGAAGCGCACCCGCACCACGAAGGCTCGTAAAGAATGGAGACCGAAGTCATTTGCTCCTCCTCAAGCCCTCGATGGGATGCCCTCTGTTGCTCAAGACGGCGAGAAGGATTCCCCTGCGGTCCCACTTCAGATCGTAGACAACTCTGCTGCCCCCAAGTCCGACAGAAGAAAACATTATGATGCTAGACTTGCAGGGACAAAGAGGGACTCTACGCGGTCCGAACCGCAGAAGAGTATTAGCCGCAGGAAGAAAGCCCATGCGGCTACATCCGCCAACCGCATGAAGAAAACTCATGCGGCTACTTCTGTCAGCCGCATAACTTATGCGACTACAGTTCCCGACCGCATGGATGAAACTCATGCGGCTAGAAAAGTCAATCGTTTGCAGAAAACCCATGCGGCCACAGATGCCAACCGCATGTGGCCAGCCTGCACGGTCATGGCTCCTAGCCGCATAAGAACTCGTCCGACGACAGGAGACAACCGCGTACAGACAGCCTGCACGGTTTCTACTCCCAGCCGCATAGCATCCGCTCCATGCTCCTCTCGATCAGTTTTCGACCGTCTCTCGTACGGCCCGAACCCTGATGACTCTCTGGATGATAAGCCAGACTCTGTGATGTTCAACTTGGACTCTTCTTATTATGCACCCACAAGTGCTAAAAAGAAGAAGTCTAGGGCAGCACGGGCTCATCAAGCCCAGATAGCTGCCCCAACCTCTGACTATCAGGGCGTCCCGCTGATTATCACACGGGCCCCTGATGGGAAGTTATACAGAACCGCTCAAGTCCAAACCCCGACGGCGAACGGACAGAGTGGTCCCTCTGACCTGCGTGAGGCGATCCTCCACAAGCGCAAGGAAAGAGAAGGGGCTTCGGCGTGCAGAGAGTCCTCGCAGGGACGTCACTGCGCCCAGATTATCGTCAACTGCTGTTGCAGCAACACGGCAAACCGGCCATCCGCCTTCCAAAGATTATGACATCCGAGCTCGGAAGACGAGGCACCCCCTGTGGCCTCCTGCAATTCCGTACGGAAAGCCCCTGTTGAGGGGAGAGGAAAGAAAACCAGCATCTCCGGTCCAAAGGTGTCAACTATTGCAGCTAAGAAGCCGTCGTCTAAAGGATCATCCTCTGCTGGAGTATTCCAACACACCCGTTCGAAGACAAAAACGGCTGCAGTAGGAAGTTCACCGCCCACGTCACTGGGGGTTGTTGGAACTGGGGGTAGCTCTCCTCCGAACATCCACGACAACCCGACATTCCAAGAAGACGGACTGGAGGAAGCAAATCCTCAAACGGGTACAACAGATACCGACGTCCCCGAGGACATCCTAAACGAAGCAGGCTCAGAAGCTGGGGGTACTGCCCCTTCCGAGTCCGAACCTGAAGAAAACATACCCACATATCCTGATGATTTCTCGATGCATGAGTATGACTCGGAGAGCATGTCCGCCACCACTCCTTCTGTCACTCCTTACGTGAGGACGGCATTCATGACGGACAACAGCCAAGGCGGTTCCGGCGATCGCCAACGTATCGACACTTTGGAGGCCATACTGCACGCCTTGGTCAAGTCTGTGGACGAGATCAAAGCAGCGCTTCCTACTTTGCAGGGAGTGATACCTGGTCAGACAAGCGTGGGTCCCACGAACAATATAGATTCAAATTCAGCGGCACCAAACCCGGGCAATAATGCTCCCGAGATAACGGCTCCTACCGCGACAGATGAGGCTCGAGAAGTAAGAAGAGAGGTTCAGGAGCTCCGAGCAATGTTCCAAGCCCGAGAAAACTCTCAAGACCTCAGAATACGGCAACCATATCCTGCTGAATGTAGGGATGTTCCCTTTCCCCCAAGATATAAACCGTTCAATATCAACCCATATGACGGCAAAACTTCAGCAAGCCGGTACATCACTTATTTTGAGGTCACTACCGACCATCTGCCCCATGATGACGCCATCCTCACACGGTTATTCATTGGGGCACTGGAAGGAGTCGCCTTCGATTGGTACCGCAACCTGCCAGACAATTGCATTCACTCCTTCGCTGGCTTCAAGCGCTTGTTCTTGGAGAGGTTCTACGAGGTAGGGCAGGACGTCACGATGTCTACCCTCATGGACGTCGTTCAAGGAGAGAAAGAGCTGACGAGGAATTACATTGAGCGGTTTCGTCAAACCGCAATGAAGTTGCCATCTGGCAACCCGGACTCTTCCTTGATTGAAATTTGCCAAAAGAGATTACTCCCGACAATTAGTCTCTGGATGGGCGAAAGCCAATTCAAGGACTGGAAGGCTTTTATCATCAGCGCTACAAGTGCCGAAGAACGAATGAAGAAAGCTCGCCAGCTGGGGTTGCATATCTCAGAGGGAGAGAACAAGGGGAAGCGTCCCAATGCCAGCAGCGACAATGGGGGTAGCCCCTCCAACAACCGAGACAACAGAGGCAAGCAGGCTATGGTGACCGATACAGCCCAGAAACCCGAGCCACAGCCAGCAGATAAACAATGGCCTCAAATTACTTATTCTTTCGAAGACGGCCACGTCAAGCCTATCTTGGACATGCTTATACAAGGGGACAGAATTCAGCTTCCTCCACCAAGGCGGGAACCTCGGCCGACTGATTTGGAAAATCTGAAATTATGCCATTACCACCGCTATGTCCACCATGCTACACACGACTGCTACCAACTGAAACGGTATATCCAGAACCTCATCGATTCGAACGCTCTGGCTATCGACTTCGAGGAGGTAACCGTAGCAGCCAACATGGTGTCCGTACAATTCGACAATTTCCCTCCAACAGAGACTCAAGACGGTGTCATACCCATCCCTCTGGCAACGATGGAAATCGCTAATCTTTCGCCCACCCGTGATCAAACTCCCGGTTTAGTACCTCTCACCACATCACGAGGAGAAATCATGTGGGTTCATCCGGACCTAATCCATGAGGTGACTCAGCCCACTTTACCTTCTAAAAAGAAAAGTGGAAAGGTCAGATCATGCCGCACCACCTCGACAGAGAAGGAGGAAGTCTCAGCTGTCACTACTCGATCTGGAGCACAAGCCCAACCAGTGGCCGAGAATCCGACTAATGATCAGCAACCCACAAACGCTGATACTCCGGGACCGGCTCAGCCTTCGACGACCGACAAGCCTAGGCCAAAGGAGACTCGCTTCGACAAATCCCTCCGAAAGGAGACACCTCAGGGGCTAGAAAGACCCTACAACTTCGACATCTTAGCTCAATTGGCCAATACACCGGCCAAATTGTCTTTATACGAACTCCTGAGGCTCTCGAAGGATGTTCGCACAGCTTTAAGCGAGGCGCTCCAAAATGCCGACGCATATTTGGCTCAGGTCAACCTTACAGGAGATAACCAACCTGCAGAGCTCCAAGATAGTGCGTGTACAGGGGCAATGCCCAATATCGTCTTCTCTCTGCAGGATATGCTCATCAAAACTAACCTGCACGATCGCCCATTGTACTACACTAGATACATCGGCGACGTGAAGGTGGACCGAATGCACATTGATCCTGGATCCTCCATAAGCATCATTCCGAAGGGTCTGCTACATCATCTTCGCATTCCGATGCACCGCCTAACACCTACAAGCACCGCCATTAGCGGTTTCAATTCGGGCAGGAGCTACCCAATAGGGAAGATACGCTTGAAATGTCAGATCGGCGATCTCCAATCAGAAGTCACCTGCTACGTCATAGATGCCGACACATCTTACAATATCCTTCTGGGGCGGCCTTGGATACACGATTACATGATCGTGCCTTCCACGCTACACCAGTGCTTCAAATATGTCGATAAGCACGGCTTCGTGAGGACAGAGTTTGCTGATATCAATCCCTTCAAAGGAGTCGAATCTTATTACTCAGATTCATGTCTGTACGAAAAATCAAAGAAGCACCTGGTCGAAGAGGAGGTGCAAGCTCACACCAAGACAACCACAGGATCAGAAGAACCTCTGACGATCCACCTCCAGGCTCGCAAACCGGGCTGTTCTGCACCCCTTACGGCTACTCTGCGTAAGGACGCAATCAGTCTGTCGGCACAAGAAGAACAAATGAGAATCCGGCTACCAAGGTCTGGCCAAGCGCCAAAACCCACACCAGGGCCACTTACCATCAGACTACCGAGAGTCGGTCAGCTCCAAACGGAGAAGCTCAAACCCTCCGATAGACCGCTTACGATACGTCTTCCTAGAAAGGGACATCACCCCGATGCGAAGTCAGACGCTTCTAGCGAACCATCCACTCCTCGCCCTGCGTTAGATGCCAAACTGGGGGTTGCCAGTCTGCCAACAACTCCACGACCTGCTCCGCCAGTCGAGCCTCTGAAGATCAAGCTGACTAGGTCGATCTCTCAGTCTTCACTTATACAGGGGGTGGCTGAAGAAGAACCAGAATTAGCCAAGTATGTGGCTGTCCACTCCGATACCCCTTCCGCGGATGATATAATCCCTCTCGAGAAGATACCTTATTTTGTCAATAAAGGGCTATCTTTGAACTACACCGAGCTCAATAAGCTATGTGCAATATATGCTATGGACCACGGTATAGGCACTCACCTACACACACAAGTGGTAAATGTATATACCACAATCCAGCTTACTCCAGCAGAAGACGCTTACCGAATAATCGAGGGAGGGGACCACCCGATTATCTTCGGCCGAAAAGACGATCCGTACCCCTTCACCGTAAAAGAAGTCGATCTTGAGTCAGATGCCGGGAGATTGCCTCTATACCTTTATAGTCCCCAGTCCAAATACCTCATGCAGAAGCAAGGATATGATCTAGAAACTATACCAGGTCTGAATTACGGTACCGGACGGCGACTACCTTTAAAGCCCCCAGTACCGTTTGGTAAGCCACGGGACTACTATAGCAAAACTCGATGCGGACTAGGGTACGTAACTCCCACGATGACCCCGGAGAATTCAGATGAAGAATGCGACTGCCAGTCACATTCAACCGGGTCACCAACTTCTGACTCGGATACCAGCATCGGAGACATATTCAGACAGGTCCTGTCAGCCAACATGGCATTCGCCGACGCTTACGAAGAAAACGAGGACATTCCTGAAATCCTCGAGCTTGAGCCATGGGCCCAACAGCTAGACGCACAATGGGAAAAGCGGTTCAAGCTGAGAGAACCTCCTACAGAGGATGAAGTTATGCAGGTCGACCTCGGCACCGAATCCTCTCCAAAGCCAATCTTCGTCAGTAAAAGCCTAACAGACGAGGAAAGAGAATCACTACTGGAACTCATCAGAGAATATATTGACGTATTTGCCTAGAGTTACGAAGATATGCCGGGATTAGATCCCGATATTGCTCTTCATAAACTCAACATACGGCCGGATGCAAAGCCAGTCAAGCAACAGCAACGACGTTTCCGCCCAGGAGTCATGGACGCAATCGAAACCGAAGTCAACAAGCTGATAGCCAGCGGCTTCATCCGAAAGGAGCAGCACCCTGATTGGGTCGCCAATATAGTCCCGGTCCTTAAGAAGAACGGAAAAATCCGAATCTGCATCGACTTCCGTAATCTGAATGAGGCATGTCCGAAAGACGAATTTCCCCTCCCAATCACGGACATCATGATTGACCACACATACGGCTTCGAACGTATGTCATTCATGGATGGATTCTCGGGATATAATCAAATTAAGATATCCCCCGACGACGAGAAGCACACATCATTTAGAACAACGATCGGCACGTACTGCTACACAGTCATGCCATTCGGTCTAAAGAACGCTGGTGCCACATATCAGCGGGCTATGAGTATCATTTTCAGAGAACATTTGCGCAAGACAGTGGAATGCTACGTCGACGACATCGCTGTCAAGAGTCGCCGTAAGGAAGATCATCTGCAAGATCTGAGAACGGTATTCGACCTGATGCGAGCCCACAATCTGAAGATGAACCCTACAAAGTCATTCTTGGGCGTATCCAGCGGAAAGTTCTTAGGTTTCATCATCACTGCACGGGGTATCCATGTAGACCCTGAGAAAACCAAGGCAATAATGGAGATGGGTCCCCCGAAAAATCTTCGCGAACTTAGAGGCCTCCAAGGGAGACTAGCTTATATCAGAAGGTTCATTTCCAATCTCTCCGGGCGATGCCGACCCTTCACACACCTCATGAAGAAGGGAGTCTCATTCGTATGGGACGAGGAATGCCAGCGTGCTTTCGACGACATCAAAGAATATTTGTCAAATCCCCCAGTCCTGGTGGCCCCGGTCCCTGGAAAACCATTCCTACTCTATGTACGAGCAATGGAACACTCCCTCGGTGCCCTGCTGGCACAAAACAACGACGCAGGCCACGAGCAAGCTATATACTATCTCAGCCGAATGATGGTCGGGCCCGAACATCGATACACTGCCGTGGAGAAAGAATGCCTCGCCTTGGTATTCGCCATTCAAAAGATGCGGCATTATGTTACAGGACAAACCATACATGTGATCTCACGGGTAAATCCCCTCAGGGTCCTCATGACTAAACCAGGGGCGCTTAGCTCTCGCCTCGCTACATGGGCGATACTACTATCCCTATATCATATGATCTTCGTCCCACAGAAGGCTGTCAAAGGCCAAGCCCTGGCAGACTTTTTGGCAGCCCAACCAGGATCGGGGCTATCCAAAATATACGAGGAAATCCCAGATGAGGTCGCCGATTCGAATACAACCACCCACGATAACATATGGAGGATGTTCTTCGATGGCGCTTCAAGAACTGGACCCAAGGGAAATATCGTCGTCGGGGTCGGAGTGGTATTGATCTCTCCTACCGGGCTAGTGATCAATCGCGCCTACTCTCTCACGGAGCCCTGTTCCAACAATGTGGCCGAGTACAACGCTTTGGTCATTGGCCTCCAACTCGCGAAGGAGCTGGGGATAGAATATCTTGAAGCATACGGCGATTCACAATTAATCGTCAACCAGATTCGGGGGTCGTACGAAGTCCGCCATGAAGACATGATCCCCTACCACCAAATAGCAATCAACATCATCTCCTCATTCGAGGGATTCTTCATCGAACACGTCCCCAGACTTCAAAATATCGAAGCCGATGCCCTAGCAGGCCTTGCCGCTTCCTTAGCAGTGCCGAACCAAGCCCATCACTCGGTTGACGTGATAGGCCACGAACTGGTCTGTCCCAAGAATAATATCCAATTCATGGCAAGCTATTCCGCCCAGTCAAACGACGAAACACCAGACTGGAGGCAGCCGTTCAATGACTTCGTCGTATACGACATCCTCTCCGAGAATCCAAGGGAAGCCACCTCTATCAGACGACGTTCCCTCAGATTCTTCTACGACACAGAGACAAAGATGCTATATTGACGATCCTACGACGGGTTATTGCTCCGGTGCTTATCAAACGCAGAAGCCAAAGAAGCTGTACGAGAAGCTCACGACGGTGTCTGTGGGGCCCATCAGCCTGGCCCTAAACTGCAAGACCGCCTTCGCCGGATGGGCTACTACAGGCCCACGATGGTGGCAGACGCAATAGACTACGCCAGAAAATACAAGGCCTGCCAAGTCCACGCGGACTTCATTCACCAACCATCCGAGTTTCTACATCCAACGGTGGCGTCTTGGCCGTTTGAAGCATGGGGAATGGATATCATTGGTCCAATCACCCCACCTTCCTCTCGAGGACATCGCTTCATACTTGCGATCACTGATTATTTCTCCAAATGGGCGGAAGCTATCCCACTCGCAGAAGTCAACTTCAAACGTGATTAGCTTTCTCAAGCATCACGTCATATATCGCTTTGGATTGCCACGAAGGATCATCCATGACAATGGTCCGCAGTTTATAAGCCACGCATTCTACCGATTCTGCGATAAGCACCGCATTCAGAATGTTGCTTCAACACCATACAACCCGGCATCGAATGGGTTAGCAGAAGCATTCAACAAAACAATCATCAAACTCCTCAAGAAGTTTGTATCTTCCAACAAACGCGACTGGAACGAGAAGCTCGGCGAATGTTTATGGGCCTATCGCACCACGATTCGAACAGCTACTGGGAATACACCATTCTCTCTAGTATATGGGAGCGAGGCAGTCCTCCCACTGGAAATTCAGATTCCCTCACTCCGCGTCGCCCTCACTTATCAATTGACAACAGACGATAACTACCGACGCCGACTACAAGAGTTGGAGGCCCTAGATGAAAAACGCCTCTTAGCTCAGCAAAGGATCGAGCTATACCAAGCACGTGTCTCAGGGGCCTTCAACAAGAAGTTCAAAATCAGAACATTCCAAGTGGACGATCTCGTTCTGGCAGTCCGAAGGCCAATGGTCATGACTCACAAGACCGCAGGCAAATTCCAGCCAAAATGGGAAGGCCCATTTATCATTGAGGCCGTGTTTTCCAACGGCGCCTACCGTCTCGCCAAACAGAATGGGGACTTGCTTATGTTACCCGTCAACGGCAAGTTTCTGAAGAAATACTATGTTTAGACAACATTTTCCAAATTATCGAGCCATGTATCCATTGATACCACCGAACCCACATCCACAACATTTCAGATTACCGAGCCATACACCTGCTGGCGTCGCTAAACCCTCACTTCCTCAATATTCTAAATCACCAAGTTATGTACCTGCTGGTACCTCTGAACTTACATCCCGGTCACTCAATCAGATAGTAAGTCACGTATAATTACGCCTCTGAACTTTCTTCCTGAAAGAGATCCTCCCTCATGATCCACTACCCGTACTCCTAGTGCACAAAAAGGGTAATCGATCCGCCAATCTCCGAAACGACCATGTCCTCATTACCTCTGAGTCGTTTTCACTACCACCAAAAAAACAAACCGCCCCCTCGCATAGAACTTCCATGTCCTCCTACCTCTGAGTAGCTCTATGCACCCCTTCTTCATTGAGCCCACTCCTGCCATGTCCTCATTACCTCTGAGTGGGAAGGCTCCGTCGAAGAAATCACCATATTTGCCATGTCCACATTACCTCTGAGCAAGTATGTTGGTTCCCTCTCCATCTATTATATGTACTCACAACCAGAGTACGACAAGGATAATAGGTCCACAAATGTCCTCTGTTGACCACAAATGTCCTCTGTTGACCATAAATGTCCTCTGTTGACCACAAATGTCCTCTGTTGACCACAAATGTCCTCTGTTGACCATAAATAGCTTCCGAAAAGTCTCTCCTGCCATGTTCTCATTACCGCTGAGCAGGAAGGTTTCAGGATAAAACCTTCATGTTTGCCATGTCATCATAACCTCTGAGCAAATGTGTTCGGTTCCCTTTCACCCTATTATCCGCATCCTGAACTAGGGTACGCCAAGGGTAATAGGTCCACAAATATTCATTCGCTAAGCTTCTTAGCATAAATCCACCATCTTACCGTGCCCCGGGAGCCCAGCTGCTCTACGGCATTCCTTCCTCCAGTACCAAAAACATCCATGACCACTTTGTTGTGACTGTCCCGGACATCCTATCTAAACTGTTATCCGTACCTAAAACCAAGGTACGCCTAGGATAACAGGTCCACAAATAAATCCTCCAGCAAGTCCAAATTCCATAAACACCGCAAGTACAAGATGAAGATGAAACATATCCATTTTCGAAGTTTCACATCCTCCGGGATTATATCACTGCTACAAGATAGAAATAAAGAGAAAATAAGCAGGATAAGACAGAGGAACAACTATGATCCGGAGGCCACAAAACGTCAAGAAATGGTCTTTCAGCGAGGAAGTCGACCGCTCAAACCACTGACTAGTTCGATACACCGGCTCTGGAGGCAACGACGTCGCCCAAATGAGCAAAAGATCCCGTTGGAAAATAAAGTCCCCAGACTTGACATAACCCCATTCTTTCAGGATAAGCATGCCAGTCATAATCCAAATTATCGTGGGGTACACCAGGGATACAAAGTTCACAGAGAATATCCTATTGAAAGTAAATCATGACAAGAAAGGAGGAAAGCAAATACATTCCCTTCATCAGAACGATCGGCTACATTCACGCAATTAACAAACGAAACCGAAGGAAATTCTTCATTGCTTCTTCAGATGAAAGGGAAAGATACAAGCCACAGGAAAACAGATAGGAACATGCAGAAAATAGATATCTGCAGGGAATTCCTAAAAACCTAGTTACAGAAACGCATATACCAATCCCTCAACCACTTCACATACGAGGGATGCAGTTGGAGGAGATCTTCGTCCGGAATAAGAGTATCAGAATCCCCAGAGCTACCACCCTCAACAGCCTCGACAGTTGGAGAGAGGCCATCCTGTGCAGACGGCGGTTCTTCCTCCTTCGTTTCTTTAACGAGGGCAGGTCCTTGGTCGATGACAGGAGGCGACGGCTCCTCTGGCACTGCAACCTCGGCGTTCAGTGGAGATACTGCAAGGACAAAACAAAGAAACAAAGTAAAGATGTTCTAAAAAGAGACAAGTTATGTGGCTCGTTGAAGACAACTCGTATGCGGGTCGGACATGGGAAAAATCTCAGGTGATCCACGTCACGAGACGTATATGCGGACCACAAAATTTTAACTCACATGCGACTCCGACATGGGGCATACTCCATGCGGCTCGATCACGAGACATGTATGCAGATTACATATCTTGAACTTGTATGCGGCTCAGACATGGGGTATACCCCATACGGCTCAATCAGGGAACGTGTATGTGGGTCACGTGGTTGCGTGCACGGAGGAGACAGTAGAGCAGACCCTGTTAGGGTTTCAAAATACCTAATCTTCTACATAGGTTATTACCTTCGATGGCGACGTGCACATCAAGGCAGATGGGGGGTGCGACGGTCGACGACGAAGCCGATTTCTTTCTCCTCGCCGCGGCCTTCTTCACAATCTTGGAAACCCTAGGCGCCATTACTGTTTGTCAGTTGAAGAAGAAAATAAGACAGGAGTTTTCAGTCAAGAAAAATCTAAAACCCGCCTATTTATAGAAAAAGAAGGATTACTGAACGACGCCTCGAACGACATGATCGACCCTTCGGCTATCGAGGCAAACTGGACAATCAGAAGGAAAAAACCCTTAGGATCCTCCCCCAAGAGACGGCATGAAATCAAAACAAATCAAGAGCATTTAATCAGGACATGTGGAAAAGAGTCTATGCGGACAGCTAACTCTATGCGGCTGAGACACTTATGCGGCATGAACGGGGCCATGCTTCTTATTCAAAGTGTTCCAATTTTACAAATTGAAAACTTTGAAGGGGGTCCTGTAGAAGCATGGAAAATATTAGAAATAAAGGCATAATGACCCATGCGGCTCTGGACAGCAAGCCTATGCGGTTCATACTGGAGTTGCTTTATGCGGCCCAAAAGGAGACCCCCAGACTCATGCGGCTCGGGGACATGCGGCTCAAATCGATGCCACGTGTGACCCCCCCTACAGTTGGCCATTGGAGTAATGGCCTCATTTAATGCTCTGACACGACTCGACGGCTGCGACGTCTCTGACATAAAGTGTCATAATGGCTCTGCCATAATGACAGATTCTTCGGGAAAAGAAGAAGATCTCTGACCCGATCTGTCAGAAATCCTATGTTGCCACGTGGCAAAAGTCTCATGCGGCTCGGTTAAAGAACAGCTTCATGCGGCTCCGTGAGGCGTCATTCTAATATGATTAACAGAAATCCGCCATATGCGGTCCACTCATAGCCCGGCCTATGCGGCTCAATACCACATGCGGCCCACAGAAACTATACGGCTCATGGAGAGGTCGTCTCCTGCGGTTCGCAAAGACCACGCATATGAGGCTCACGAAAAGTTCGTCCCCTGCGGCTCGACGAGATGTTGACTCATGCGGCTCATGAAGGGTATCTCCCTGCGGTTCAAGTATTGGCCACTCTATGCGGCCCTGGCAGGATCTTCAATCAAAAGACGTGGCATTGAAGATTCGACCGAATCCCAACGAGAATATTTGACATCATCAGCAAGACACATGGCGAGCAATCAGATATTAGCATAACCAATCACGAAGATTTAAAGCAATCAGCATTAACTGCTCAAAAGATTTGGTGCTATCCGCATTAGTGGCCGAGATTCGTTATGATCAAGATCAAGGGTCCAGATAGAATGAAGGAGCGCCGACATTCCAAACAGATAGCAAACCATAATAATCACATCCCACCCTTATAAATAGCCAGCAGCATTCATATAAAAAAAAAAAGAGAGCGGCAATAATAAAAAAAATAATAAGAAGAGAGAGATACCCACAGAGAGAGAGTTCCCCTTTTTTCGTGACAATCACAGAGAGAGAGAAGCCCAGAGAGCAACCAGAGAGGAGCAAGAAGAGCCTTTCTTCGTCAACGTCGAGCAAATCTTCCCCGAGTCAAGACTGCATACTGATCGTCCAAGGAGTAAGGCAGAGCGGCCGTCGCTTTCCCGAGCCTCTATCGTCACCCTCCAGAATCAAAAATAAACAATCGCACTTAGTCTGCTGTACCTAGGTTTTCGTCCCTAGGCTTTCTTTGTGCGAGCGAGTTTGTATTGTGAGTCTAAGTTCAGTCCTCCGATAATTGTTCTGTTCTTTTACAATCAATGGCAAACAAGAACAATGGGCTCAAAAGATGGATACTAGGTGGAAGCTATGCTTCGAACAACGTGAACCACCTACCGAAGACGAAATCGTCCAACTCAATTTAGGAGATGAATTATCTTTTAAACCAATCTTCATCAGCAAAAGTCTATCTTGCGATGAACGACTATCTCTTATACAGCTTATAAGAGAATACATCGACGTCTTTGCATGGAGCTATAAAGACATACCAGGCCTGGACCCTAAAGTCACCATGTACTGCCTAAATATTTCGTCTAAAGCTAAGCCAGTGAAGCAGCAGCAACGACGATTCCTACCAGATGTCATGGAGGCCATGGAGAATGAAGTCAAGAAGCTCATTGCCAGTAGATTCATTCGCGATGAACAACACCCTGATTGGGTTGCTAACATTGTTCCAGTCATAAAAAAGAACGGTAAAGTTCGAGTCTGTATCGATTACCATAATTTGAACTCGGCATACCCAAAAGATGAGTTCTCTCTACCTATCACCGACATAATGATCGACAACACTTGCGGCTTCAAGCGGATGTCCTTCATGGATGGGTTCCCAGGCTACAACCAGATCAAGATGTTCCCCGATGATGAGGAGCACACATCTTTTCGAACACCGTTGTGGGTATACTACTATAGGTGATGCCCTTTGGATTAAAAAATGTAGGGGCGACATACCAGTGATCTATGAACACAATTTTTTTCGATTATTTGCATAAAACTGTGGAGTGCTACGTAGACGATATCGCAGTTAAAAGTCGTCTCAAGGAAAACCATCTCCAAGACTTGAGAACGGTGTTTGAACTAATGCGTGCACACCAACTCAAGATGAATACGACCAAGTCTTTTCTGGGAGTCTCCAGCGGCAAGTTCCTTGGTTTTGTCATCACTTCAAAGGGTATACATCTTGACCCAAAGAAAGTGAAGGCTATCCTCGATATGCATCCCCCAGGAAACCTCAAAGAGCTACGCAGACTTCAAGAAAGGCTAGCCTACATTAGACGATTCATTTCAAACCTTTTTGGAAGGTGTCAACCATTTACTTAGCTCATGAAGAAAGGCGTATCTTTCGTCTGGACTGAATAATGTCAACGTGCATTTGACGACATCAAGAAGTATCTCACAAGCTGTCCAGTTTTGGTGGCTCCAATAATGGGGAAGCCCTTCTTACTATATGTCCACGCTATGGACCATTCTCTTGGCCCCTATTAGCTCAGAAGAATGAAGGCGGCCATGAACAGGCAATCTACTACCTAAGCCGCACAATGGTGGGTGCCGAGCATAGATATACACCTGTTAAAAAGGAATACCTTGCACTAGTATTTGCCACCCAGAAGAAACGCCACTATGTGTCTGGGCAGACTATCCACATCATATCTAAAGTCAATTCTATCATAATACTCATGACTAAACCGGTTCTCTCAATTCCTGTTTAGCTACATGGGCAATGCTGTTGACTCCATAAGATATGCTGTTCATTTCTCATAAGGCAGTAAAAGGCCAAGCGTTAGCTGATTTTCTAGCAGCTCATTCGGTGTCAGAATCTTCTAAACTCTACGACGAAATCCCCGATGAAGTAGTGAAGTCTAACACCGCAACTGAAGAAATCCCCATTTGGCGAATGTTCTTTGACAGTACATCAAGAACAGGACCTAAAGAAAATATCGTGGCCGGAGTAGGTGTCGTGCTCGTATCACCTGACCATCTGGTTATACATCGTACATATTCTCTCGTGGAACCCTGCACCAACAACGTGGCCAAATATAATGCCCTATTAATCGGCCTACAACTGGCAAAACAATTGGGAATTGACTATCTAGAAGCTTACGGCGATTCCAAGCTAATAGTTAGTCAGGTCCGAGGGGATTATGAAGTTCGTCACGAAGATCTTATCCCCTATCACAAAGCGACAATCAAGTTGGTATCTACTTTTGCTGGATTCTTCATCGAGCACGTGCCTCGACTACAGAATATAGAAGCAGATGTCCTAGCCGGTCTCGCTGCTTCCTTGACCGTCCCTATCAATACTCAGCAGTCGATTACAGTGTCTGGTCGAGAACTATTCTGTGTGAAAGATGCTTTGCATATTCATCACAATTACGCAACAGAAATAAACGTCGATATTAAAGACTAGAGATTTCCTTTCACAGACTATGCCATCTATAGAATCCTCCCCGAGGACCCAAAGGAAGTAGTGTCTATCCAAAGGCGATCCCTCAGATTTTACTATGACACAGCTACCAAGGTGCTGTACTGACGCTCTTACGATGGGCTACTGTTATGATATTTATCAGACACAAAAGCCAAACATGCACTCCGAAAGGCTCACGACGGAGTTTGTGGTGCACATCAACCAGGCTCCAAATTACATGATCGCTTCAGACGAATGGGTTATTATTGGCCCACGATGATAGAAGTTGCTGTTGAATACGCAAAGAAGTGTAGGGCTTGTCAGTTCCACTCTAATTTCATTCATCAACCTTCAGAGTTTCTATACCCGACGGTAGTATCTTGGCCTTTTGAAGCCTGGGGTATCGACGTCATAGGCCCAATCAGCCCGCCATCTTCTAGTGGACATCGGTTCATCCTAGCCATAACCGATTACTTCTCCAAATAGGCGGAAGCTATACCGCTCACCGAAGTGAAGACATCAAACGTGATCAGTTTCATCAAACATTACGTTATCTACCGCTTCGGTCTACCTCGTAGGATCATCCATGATAATGGTCCACAATTCGTAAGCCATGCATTCTATCGGTTCTGCGATAGGAATCGAATTCAGAATATAGTCTCTACTGCCTACAATCTAGCGACTAACTGTAGAAGTATGGAAAAATATAAATAAATTCTTATGCGGCCCAGAAATCAGCCCCATGCGGCTCATAGCAGAAGGAGCCTTCGTGCGGCTCAAAAGACCCGAGAGCTTCATATGGCTCAGAAAGAAGAAGGGGAAGCCACGTGGCCTCATGCGGCTCAAAATAGGCCTTTACAGTTGGCCATAAATACTCTGATCAGCTGGCTCATTAATTACCCTGACACAGGAAAGTGGCAGCTCTGACAACGAAGGATTGACAACTCTGACGTAAAGGTAAAATGATGGCTCTGTCATAATGGCGTGCTCCAACAGAGACGAGATAAAATCTTTATAGCTGGCACAATCCACCAATTCCAAAGCTCCTTATGCGGATCGCTTCAAAGACTTCCATGCGGCTCGGTCGTGGGGTCCACCTTATACGGTTCAGTTGGAGGCCACCCCCATGCGGCTTCCACTCTCATGCGGCTCGGATTGTGAGGGCCACCCTTATGCGGTTCAGTTGGGGTTCACTCTTATACGGCTGTCATTCTCATACGGCTGCCACCTTCATGTGGCTCGGTAGTCGGGGTCACACTCATGCGGCTCTGCCAGGATGCCCCGTCTATACGGCTCGCAGCATAATGGCAGTTGGGACACATGGCAGAAGATCGACTAAGACTTATCTACCTGCGTTCATACGGCTCTCAGCATAATGGCGGTTGGAACACGTGGCAGCAGATTGACTAAGATTTATCCACTCGGATTTAGCAACCAACAAATCATAACAATGCAGATTTATTGTAATCAACATTAACTTCCCAGCTCGATTTCCAACAAACCATGCAGATTTGGTGCAATCAACATTAACTGCCCAGATTTGTTACAATCAACATTAACTGCCTAGATTTGTTGCAATCAACATTAACATTCTAGATTAGTTTCCAACAAACAAGATCAAGGCTAATCTTAATCAAATCCCTAACCGCCCACTTTTCAAGGAGCAATTACTGCACATCCTACTTATCACAAAGCCCTATAAATAGCAAGGTACCATTCCCTTATAAAACCCTGGACAGAGAGCGACGAGACACAGAGAGAGATATAGAGCAAAGGGCACCCAGCAAGAGCATTTCTTCACCAGAGCCGAAGCGACGTCCGATCGTCCAAGGAGAAAGGCAGAGTTGATAGCACTCTTCCGAGCCTCTACCGTCACCCCCAGAATCAAAAATAAACAATTGTACTTTAGATTGCTTTTCCTAGGTTTTACTCCTAGGCTCTCTTTTGTACAAGCGAGTTTGTATTGAAAATCAAAGTCCAGTCCTCCCATAAAACTGTTCTGTTCTTTAGATAATCAATGGCAAACACGATGGCGACTCTGCTGGGGACTAACTTCTCCACGGCTGAGAAGTTGGTGACACAATCGAACGCAGCCAAACTTGGCTCCACACAACAGAAGCTGGTCGTCCGCTTCGACCAACAGGCGTTTGAAGAAATGCTCTCCGACGGGAGCGCTTGCCCGGTCCAGAAGCGAGCCCACACGAAGAAGGCCCGCAGGGAGTGGAGGCCCAAATCATTTGCTCCTCCCCAAGCTCTGGACGAAGTGTTCTCTGCTGCCCAGGACGGCAGAGATTCGCATCCAGCCCAACTTCAGGCCACAGAGAACCCTGCTGTCCCCAAGTCCAGCAGAGAAAAGCACTACGATGCTGGACTTGCGGGAACAAGGGGGAACTCTGTACAGAAGCCGCATAAGGGCGCCAGCCGTATGAAGACTCATGCGGCCACAAAGGCCAGCCGCATAGAGAAGACTCATGCGGCCACAAAGGCCAGCCGTTTGGAGAAGGCTCATGTGGCCACAACTGCCAGCCGCATGAAGAAGGCTCATGCGGCCACAACTGCCAGCCACATGAAGGAGGCTTATGCGGCCACAACTCCCAGCCGCATGCAAACTGCTCAAGCGGCCACAAATGTTAGCCGCATAAAGACAGCCTATGCGGCCACCAATCCCAGCCGCAGATCATCTGCTCCAGGTGGCTCGGGTTCAGTCTTTGACCACCACTCATGCGGTCCTGACTCCAGATGCTCCTAAGAAACTGTGCCAGACTCTGTGCGGCACCATTTGGACTCTTCTTACTATGCACCCTCGGGTGCTAGAGCGAAGAAGTCTAAGACAGCACGGGCTCGACGAGCTCAGTCAGCTGACCCAACCTCTGACCATCCGAGCGCTCTGCTTACTTTTATGCGGGCCTCCGATGAAAAGTTGTACAGAACCACTCGAGTCCAGCCCCCGGCCGCAAACAGATAGAGTGGTTCCCAAGGGTCTCCCAACAATCAGGGAGCAAACATGGTGCCAACACACTCAGATGCTCGGGATTCCCGGCCCATAAATCGGGTGTAAAGGTTGCTCGAGATGCACCTGACTTGCGTGACGTGATCCTTCACAAGCGCAAGGAAAAAGAAGAAGCTTCGGTGTGCAGAGAGTCCTTCCATGGACATCACTGCACGCAAGTCATTATCAAATGCTGCTGCAACAACGCGGCAGTACAAGAAGACCGACAATCCCTCTTCCAACGACGGCGACAACCAAGCTCAGAGGACGAGACGCTTTTCGTCGCCTCCTACAATTCTGCTCAGAAGATCCCTGGTGGCAGGAGAGGAAAGAAAACAAATATCTCCAGCCCAAACATCTCAACCAGCGTAACCAAAAAACTCTCTTCTAAGCGGTTGTCCACGACCGTTACAGGAGGAGTTTACCAAGGTACCTGCTCAATGACAAAATCTGCCACACTTGGAGATTCGTCGCCCATATCTCTGGGAGGCGCTAGAGCCGGGGGTAGCACTCCTCCGAACATCCACGACAATCCGGTGCTCCAAGAAGATAATCCATGGGAAACAGTTCCCCCAACAGATGCAGCAGGTTCCATCGTCCCCGAGGACGTCCACAACTCTCAAGACGAGGCAAGCTCTGAAGCTGGGGGTACCACTTCTTCTGAGTCCGAACCAGAGGAGAACATTCCCACATACCCTGACGACTTCTCTGTACAAGGGTATGATTCGGAGGGCACGTTGTCCACCGTTCCTTCTATTTTTCTTCATGTGATGACGGCGTTCAAGACGAACAACGACCAAGACGGTCCCAGTGATCGCCAACGCATCGACACTCTGGAGGCCATACTGTATACCTTGGTCAAGTCCGTAGATGAGATCAAAGCGGCCCTTCTAACTCTGCAAGAAAGGACGCCTGGCCAAACAAGCTTGGGTCCCGTGGTCAATGTGGACTCAAACTCAGCTGACCAAACCCGGGTGATAATCCTCCTGAAATATCGGCTCCCACCGCTGTAGACGAGGCCAGGAAGGCAAAAAGAGAGGTCCAGGAGCTCCGGGCCATGTTTCACGCTCGAGAAACCTTCCAGGACCTCAAAATACGGTAACTGTATCCTGCTGCATGGAGAGATGTTCCCTTGCCACCAAGATATAAGCCATTCTACATCAATCCCTATGATGGCAAGACCTCTGCAAGCCGGTACATCACTTACTTTGAGGTCACAACCGACCATCTGCTCCATGACGATGCCATCCTTACGCGATTGTTCATCGGGGCATTGGAAGGGGTCGCCTTCGACTGGTACCGCAACTTGCCGGACAACTACATCCATTCCTTCGCCGGCTTCAAACGTATGTTCTTGGAGAGGTTCTACGAAGTAGGATAAGGCGTGACGATGTCCACCCTCATGGACGTTGTTCTAGGAGAAAAGGAGCTGACAAGGAACTATATTGAGCGGTTTCGCCAAACCGCGATAAAATTGCCCTCTGGCAATCTATATTCTTCTTTGATTGAAATCTGCCAAAAGAGGCTGCTTCCCACAATCAGCCTCTGGATGGGCGAGAGTCAATTCAAGGACTGGAAGACTTTCATCATCAGCGCCACTAGCATAGAAGACAAATTGAAGAAAGCTCGCCAACTGGGATTTCACATCACGGAGGGAGACGACAAGGGCAAACGCCCTAATACCAACAACAACAACGGTGGTAATTTCTCCAACAACCGAGACAACAAAGGAAAGTAGGATATGGTGTCCGACACAGCCCAGAAGCCTGAACCAAAGTCGGCAGAAAAGCAGTGGCTTCAGATGACCTACTCCTTCGAGGACAGCCATGTCAAGCCCATCTTGGACATGCTCATACAAGGGGGTAGAGTTCAGCTCCCCCCACCAAGACGAGAACCTCGGCCGACAGAAACGGAGAGCCCTAAGTACTGTTACTACCATCGCTACGTCCACCATGCTACGCAAGACTGCTTCCAACTGAAGCGATACATCCAGCATCTCATCGATTCCAAGGCCCTGGCCATTGATTTCGAAGAGGTGACCGTGGCAGCCAACATGGTGTCAGTACAGTTTGGCAGCTTCCCTCCGACAAAGACTCAAGACGGCGTAGTGCCCATCCCTCGGGCAATAATAGAGGTTGCTAATCTTCTACCACCCCGAGACCAGGCTGCTGGTCTAGTACCCCTTATCACATCACGAGGGGAGGTCATGTGGGTCCATCCGGACCTGGTACCTAAAGTGACTTAGTCTGCACCACCCTCCACCAGCAAAAAGAAGAGTGGGAAAGTCAATTCCTGCCGTACAATCTCGACAGAGGTCGAAGAAGCTACAGCTGTCGTCACCCGGTCGGGTGCACAATCCCAACCTACACCGGGTAACTCGGCTGAAGATCATCAGCCGGCTACTGCTGATGCTCCAGGACCTTCTCAGCCTCCGACGACCGACAAGCCTAGGCCGAAGGAGACTCGCTTTGACAAACCACTCCGAAAAAAGGCACCTCATGGGCTGGAGAGGCCTTACAACTTTGACATCTTAGAACAATTGACCAACACACTGGCCAAATTATCGCTATACGAGCTCCTGAGACTCTCCAAAGATGTTTGCATCGCACTGAGCGAGGCACTCCAGAATGTCGACGCATATCTGGCTCAGTCCAATCTCACTGGGGAGATCTCGCCTGCCGATCTCCAGGACAGCACTTGTACAGGTACAATGCCCAATATTGTCTTCACTCCACAGGATATGCTTATCAAGACCAACCTGCACGATCACCCTCTGTATTATACTGGATACATTCGCGACATCAAGGTGGATCGGATGCATATTGATCCCGGTTCTTCCATAAGCATCATCCCGAAGAGCCTGCTGCACTATCTGCGTATCCCAATGCATCGACTGACACTGACAAACACTGCCATCAGCGGTTTCAATTCAGGCAGAATCTATCCGATCGGGAAGATTTACCTGAAGTACCAAATCGGCGACCTTCAGTCAGAGGTGACCTGTTATGTCATAGATGCAGACAATTCCTACAATATTCTCCTGGGACGTCCTTGGATATAAGATTACATGATCGTGCCTTCCATACTGCACCAGTACTTCAAGTACGTCAACAAGTACGGCTTCGTGAGGACAGAATTTGCCGACATCGATCCCTTTAAAGGGGTCGAATCATACTACTCAGATTCATGCTTGTACGAGAAGTCGAAAAGGCACCTTATCGAAGAAGATACTCAAGCTCAAACTGAGGCAACAAGTGGATCGGAAGAACCTTTGACGATCCACCTCCAAGCCCGCAAACCTGGCTGAAATGTACCCCTTACAGCCACTCTGCGTAAGGATGCAATCAGCCTCTCTACAAAGAAGGGGCAGATGATAATCCGACTGCCAAGGTCTGGCCAAGCGCCAAGACCCACGACAGAGCCACTGACAGTCAGGCTGCCTAGAGCTAACCAACAACAAACAGAGGAGCTCAATCCCTCTGTCAAGCCGATGACGATTCGTCTTTCCAGAATGAATCGGTAGCCGAGCGCTAAGCCAGGGACTGCTAGCCAGCCAACAACTCTTTGCCCAACACCGAGCACCAAACAAGGGGTCTCTAGTATGCCAACGACTCTACGTTCTGCTCCACCAGTGGAGCCCCTGATGATTAAGCTGCCCAAGTCATCCTTCCAGTCTTCATTGACAAAGGGGGTGGCCGAAGAAGAGTCAGAGCTGGCCAAGTATGTGGCTGCTCACACTGATGTTCCATCCACAGATGATGTAATTCTACTAGAAAATATACCTTACTTCAGGGCTTAATAAGCTTTGTACAATGTATGCCATGGAACACGGTATAGGCACCCACCTACACACACAGGTGACAAATGTTTACACCGCGAACCAACATACTCCCGGAAAAGACGCCTACTTCATAGTCGAGGGGGAGGACCATCCAATCATCTTCGGCCGGAAGAATGATCCACAACCCTTCAGGATAGAAGAAGTCGATCTCGAACCCGACGTCGGGAGACTACTCCTTTATCTGCATAGCTCCCAATCCAAGTATCTCATACAAAAACAAGGGTATGATCTGGAGACTACGCCAGGCTTAAATTACGGCATTGGTCGGCGGTTACCCTTACAGTTACCAGTCCCGGCTCGAAAACTACGGGATTACTACAACAAGACCAGATATGGGCTAGGTTATGTTACACCTGCAAGGACCCCTAAAAACTCAGATGAGGAATGCGATTGGCATTCACACTCAACCGGATCACCAACTTTTGATTCGAATGTCAGCATCGGGGACGTATTCAGGCCAGTCTTGTCTGTCAATATGGCATTCGTCGACACCTATGAAGAAGATAAAGACATTCCTGAACTTCTTGAGTTAGAGCCGTAGGCCCAATAGCTAGATGCACAATGGAAAAAGCTGTTCGAACAAAGAGAGCCCCCTACTGTAGATGAGGTCATGCAAGTTGACTTCGGCAATGAGTCTTCCCCAAAACCAATCTTCGTTAGCAAAAGTCTGACAGACGAAGAGCGGGAATCGCTACTGCAACTCGTCAAAGAATATATTGACGTGTTCGCCTGGAGTTATGAAGACATGCCAGGGCTAAATCTCGAGGTTGCACTCCATAAGCTCAACATTTGTCCGGACGCAAAGCCGGTCAAGCAACAGCAAAGATGTTTTCGCTCGGACATCATGAACTCTATCGAAGCTGAGGTCAACAAACTGATAGCCAGCGGCTTCATCCAGAAGGAGCAACATCCAGACTGGGTCGCCAACATAGTACCAGTCCTCAAGAAGAACGAGAAGATTCGCATTTGCATCGACTTCTGAAATCTAAACAAAGCATGTCCCAAAGATGAGTTCCCTCTTCCCATCACGGACATCATGATTGACAACACATGTGGCTTTGAGCGCATGTCATTCATGGATGGCTTCTCAGGATACAACCAAATCAAGATGTTTTCTGACGACGAGAAGCATACATCATTCCGAACACCGATTGGCGTGTACTGTTACACCGTCATGCCCTTCGGTTTAAAGAATGCCGGCGCCATATACCAACGAGCTATGAACGTTATTTTCAGAGATCACCTGCGTAAGACCGTGGAGTGTTACGTCGACGACATAGCTGTCAAAAACTGTTCTAAAGGAGACCATCTACAGGATCTGAGGACGGTATTCGACCTGATGCGAGCGCACCACTTGAAGATGAATCCTACCAAATTCTTGGGCGTATCTAGTGAAAAATTCTTGGGTTTTATCATTACTGCCCAGGGAATCCACATAGACTGTCACGACCCGCACCCACTGTGAGGGTACGAGAACGTAACAACGCCCAGCCTACGCCGCAGTGTCGACGGTAGAACGCTGTCCTAGGTCAACATACATCTAGCAATATAATACTAAGCAGTTTATACTCTCCGATTGGGGGTGACATAGCAGTAAATGAACTCAATCACAACTAAGGAAGAAGAAAGCACGATATGATATAGAACTCAAGGAAATACAGAAGATAGAATAGTCTAAGATAATATCCCAACAAATATCCAGAGTACATATCTCAGCTACTGAATATAAAAAAAATATATACAACTCAACATCTTTGAACAGAAGTAAAGTCTAGCTAAACAGTCTAAAGACAACATAAAAATAAGATAAGGCCTAACTAAACTAGTTTAGGCAGTAGGGTAAAGCCGTCAGCTAGAGCTGTCCCAAAGAAGATATCCTCACAGGCCTCCTCCTTGTCCTCTGTAATATTTTCAACAGGTCCAGTCAGGACAGGAGCGAGCACAAAACATCTCACGCAGTTCATATCATGTTAGGAAATATAAAGCATGCAATAGAGTAAGGTACATAAAACGCTGAAAGAAGAATATATATGAAAAACAGTAGAGATTTGATAACCGAAAATATCTATATATGATAAATAAGAACTGTAAGCCTACTGTGATTTAGAGTACAATATGGTTATGTAAACGGTCTAGGAAAATGCAATGGTAACTCCATTGTACGTGGGTGTACAATAGACATATACAACAGTTATACAATGTTGTACAATAGGATTTGAGTACATAACCAATTCTACTCCCCCTCCCCAATCAATACACAAGGATCCACTCCAGTTACGTTATCTTGCACAATAGTGTACAATGTAATACAATGGATGTACAATATTATACAATAGATGTATAATGTTATACAATAGTTGTACAATGTTATACAATAGTGTACAATGGTCTATCCCTGGGACTCATGTGATACTGAGAGTACAATATGCACAAGGAGTATACAAGGATATGGGTATTCAATAAATACAATATGTAAGTAAAACGCACATCACAATATGTATCTAGTGAATACAAGAGGATAACATCTCAAAAGAAGATCCATATAGTACCAATCCGTGATAACAATCGTGTCAGCATCAAGTACAGTAATCTAGAGCAAGAATATAAATCCAGACAAGTATGAAACGGTCAGAGAATGTACTCGCCTGTTTCTGAGTGTCCGGATGAAATGTACTGTCCGATGAGAGGTGTCTGGCTCCTAATCAGAACAGAACAGGTCACAACAAGTCTAAAATAATATAATGAAGTCCTACTATGCATTCTACATGATCCTTGGTCAATCTAGGCCAAAGTCAACTCTTGGTCAGCTCTGGTCAACCCTAGAAGTCAAACTAGGTCAACCAAGTCAAACCTAAGTCAAACTAGTCTATACTAGGGTAACAAGGCTATTCTAAGTCTAACAAGACTACACAAGTCCAAGCTAGACTCTACACTGACAAGCAGGCACAACCATAGGCCATAGGCTAAGAGACTAGGCCATGGGCCAATAGGCAATACCATGCCTATACAACCTACAAAACATCTATACACATAACACATATATATATATCTAATATATAGTACACAAATTACAATATGACTATATACTCTAATATAGGAATTTATAACATATAGGTTATCTATAGTATATCACACATATACAAATATACATGAGAAATGAATATGTGTGTGTCAAGGGTATGTGAGAGGAAACATGTGTGATACACATTAGTGTGTGTGTAACATGAGACATGAGTGTGTGTAGGACTTGTGTGTGTATTAAGCTAGAGTGTCAAGAGGGTGTCATATATATATACTAGTGTATGTGTGTCATGAAACATGGGTGTGTGAGTGAATGTGTGTTGGAGTGAGGCATGTTTGTGTGAGTGACTGTAAAATCAGTGATATATAGAGTGTTCAAGTGTGTGTGTGAGAGGAAACACAGAGAAGTGAGGGTGTCTAATGCCATGGGTGTTAGTGTAGAGGACAGTGAGGCAATCAGTGATATAAAGAGTGTAAAAATAGTGAGATATGTGATGAAAATCAGTGAGAAATGAGTGGGATTTCAAGAGTGTGTGACAGTGAGAAAATAGTGTAGATAAACTCATATTTCACATTAATCAAACAGTCCAACCAACTCATATTTAGCACATGAAACCAATTAAACAGTCCCTAATCTCAGTAAAATAGTTTACAGTTTCCCCCTTCAAATCATTCTCAGATAATACATGTCCCAATCTCATTTTACAGTTCAAAACAATCCTTTAATTGGAATTCCAGATTTTTAAACCAACCCACATCAAAATGGCTCCAAATTCCCCATACATTTAGATAACACATAGGTGAACAAGTTAGGGTTTTAATCTACACTAACTAACAGTATTGATTAGGTTAAAAAGACTGACAAAACTCAATTTTGATTTCTGAAACAAACAGGAAAAATAGGACAGTTAATGAGTATCAGGAATAAAAAGGAAAATTGGGAATTCGACATGAAAATTAATTTAAAATGCTAACTAATGGTTGGTAATGTGAGAACACATTGTGTACGTGTCATGTGGTGTGTTTGTGTCCACCAAAGTGGAAACAAATGTGTCCAATCAAAATAAAACCAAAAACAAGAAATCTGGACACAGTGTGACAGCCAGCAGCGTGTACGTGTTCACGGTGTCCGTGCACTCGACACAAAGCGACACGAGCCACGTGGTCGTGTCCATGTGTCAACCTAGACTAGGGCTAGGGATAGGACACCCTGCCATGTGTCCATGTCGCGTGTACACGACACAAGACACGCGTGTCAGTGCTCAAGTGACAGCCGACTGAAACAGTGCACAAATCAGTGCACATGCTCGTACGTGTCCGACATGACACGTGCGGCTCTGAAACTTGTGGAGCCCCGTGTCAGTGTCGGCCCCTAGCCACATGTCAAATTTCATGTGTCGGGGAGCCGTGTCCGTGTCGCAATCGCGCCCGAGCAGCAGGGCATGCACAGTGCCTGTGCACGCGCGCGCGCGACCACGTGTTCGCGTGTTCGTGTGGACTCGACACGACACTAGGACTCCACAAAAACACCAAAAATGTGTAAGCGAGACCTAAAACTAAATTTCTATTCAAACACAAACTCAAAAATCATACGAAATGCCTATTGGGGCATTTCATCAAACACTAACAACTAGACACTGATACGTGTCCAATTAGGACACGAAATGGACACAAATTTGGGGCTTCCTATTCCTACAGTTAGGTTAGGTCTAGGGCTCCCTAAATATGAAATAAAATCAAGATTCTATGGAGGAAATTGGAAGTTACCTATATGTGTCAAAATTCTCAAAAAGCTTCAAAGAGAGGTGCTCCTCTTGATGTCCAAACTCCTCCAAAGTGCTCCCAAGCTAAGAATACTCATAACCAACAGCAAGAGGAGTAAAATTAGAACCCAATGCAATTGGTTTGGGGGAAATAGGATTTAAAATAGATTTTCTATGATTTATGGAAGATGGGGGCTTACCTCATTCTAAAACTTGGCAAGAATCCTAATGGAGGCTAGCCCTAACTTTGAGGGGTATTAAATAGGATGGGGGAGACTATCATGACCAGCCATGGGCTGATTAGAATTAGGGTTAGCTATATGGTGTGGGCCTATGGGCTTTAAGTCTCAAGTCATTAGTCACGACTTATGAAATCATAAGCCATTCTAGCCTAATCAACTCCAAATCTCTCCAAACAAGTTTCAATGAGTTAAACCTCACTAACTTAGGTCAAACCAAGGTTACTTAACCTAACCAAGTGGTCTTAACCTAGGTTAATCTCTAGGTTAGTCTTCTAGTCAACACTAGTCAAAGTCAACTATAGGCCCAAAATCAATTATACTAAAAATCACTAAAAATTACTAAAAATCATATTAATTCTAATAAATCTAAATAATACTAACTATCACTAACCATGGTTAGCTAAGACTAGCTGTGACTAATCTAGGTTAGGTCCAAACCAAGTTAGGCTAATCACAAAACATGGCAATCAATTAAATAATATTTTAATCACACCATTCTTAATAATACATTAAAATCCAAATAATATTTATTAAATTCAATTAAATTCAAAATGACAAAAGTACCCTCGAACTGGAAATAATAAATGAAACACCCTAATCACATGGCTAGGCTCTAGGTTAAGCTGTCTCTAGTGTTACACTATCAAAACACCAAAATCATAAGTCAAGATTTAAAATAGTTTTAAAATGATTTAAAAATTACCAAAAATTATATCATGATTTAAAATATCATTATTAAAAGATTAAAATCACAAAATTTTAAAATTACCCTTATTTGGAAAACTGGGTGTTACAATCCTACCCACCTTAGAAAAATTTCGTCCTCGAAATTAAAATGTTCCTACCACTTCTAGGTCAAACCCCAACAATCAAAGTCTCAAAACTTAATCAATCATTAAGGCTGTACAGCAGTCTACCATCCTATCTGAAAACCGGTAATTTTTCAAAAATAAAGTAAGATAACTTCTAACCATCTATAAAGGGGTACTATTTAAAAAATCGAACCAAAAGTTTGAGGAACGAAAGTAAATAGCGTTGAATCCAATCACAATATAATATATATATAAAGAGAGGGTGTTAGAGAGGGAAAAGCTAGTATTATGTAAGGGTTATATGGTTTGTGCGAATTATACATGAAAGTGCATAAGAAGATCTGTGTCTCAACTATAGCTATCAAGTTACACTATTCATGGCATATTGGTTAAGCAGTCTATAAGGAACAAGCTATTTACTCATAACATACATGGCTAACCATATATATAAGTATACCTATATGTATAGAGAGGTAGAGATTTTAATTGCATCTACATACATTATAACATGTTTACAGAAATATATATATATATATATCTATATAGCTATATGAGCATAACATAGAGATGAAGGGTTAGGTTTTCATGGCAGTTATGAACATTAGTGTAGAGTGTCAAGTGTACATGGGTTAAAACTTAAAATGAAGGGTTCAATCATTCAGTTTAGCTCAACATTACAGATTAAATCTGAAATTGAACTACACATATTGAAAGCAATGTAAAAAATGTTAACATGTACTCAGTTTTCAAAATTTAGAAAAATTCGAACATCAAAACCAACTCAACCAATATCTTTTAAAATTGAAACCTCGCATATAACATACATGCGTGGTGATGTAAACAACAACTAATAACATAGAATTTAAAATTAATTTACGAATTTAATCTGGAAAACAGAGAACTAGTCATTGATACTGTACTGTATTAGAATTTTTAGGATTTGAGAAATTAACATCAACATATTATTATGCATTTAGATAGGTAGAAAATCAAGTGTAGCATGCATACGTGTCAGACAAGCACCTGTGTCCATTATATTATATATTCTAAGGTAATATAAGAAATAATGGCAAGAAAAAAATAATGATAAAATATGTTCTGCTTATCTGTTTAAAAGAACGAACCATTTGAAACCAGAGTTATAATATCAAATCTAAGTCAATGTCTAGCAAAATCATTGATTCATTACATTAGGAAGAAATTTATAGCAAGAAGTTACACTAGATTTATGATAACGGCTAAGCTACCCCTACTCTTACTCCTACTCCTAAGTTATTTGATGAGGGGGGTACAATTTATACAACAGAATGGTACGATAGAGATGATATGTTTAAAAACCTTCTCAAGATACAATCTGATAATCATATGCGTCTGTCTAAAATCATGTTACTCAGAGTCCTCGCCATGCCAGTAAACAAGGCTGCGATAAATGATAGATTCCATAACTGGGGCATGTACCTCTATAATCATGTCGTCTGGAATTCTCGCTATGCCGACTAGTATAGCTGCGAGAAATTCCAAATCTCATAACCAAGATACGTACATCCGAAGTCAAGTCTCTATGTTTTTGCCATGCCAGCTAATATGGCTGCGATAAACTATAAGCTCCATAATCAAGTAGACGTTTTACCATCCTTGTATTCCCGTCAATATGTGTTATCAGAAAATATCGTAACTCAGGCCTTAAAAATTCATCTCGATAGGAAAATCAAAATCAACAACGATCAAACAAAATCAAATTCAATAATCAAGGAGTGAGAGCGAACAAAACAAGGGTAAGGATTTCAAATTGAAGTTTAAATAAGATTCTCAAGGGTCGTCCCAGAAATCTTTCAAGGAATCCTAACTGTGATTGAGTACCCTCAAAAAAAAATATCCTAATCCTACTGCAGGCTGTAGTGATACTCTAGTTCGAATACCACTACATAAACTCGACCTGCATGGGCCACCACTAAAAAATGTGTCACGACCCGCACCCACTGTGAGGGTACGAGAACGTAATAACGCCCAGCCTACGCTGCAGTGTCGGCGGTAGAACGCTGTCCTAGGTCAACATACATCTAGCAATATAATACTAAGCAGTTGATACTCTCCGAATGGGGGTGACATAGCAGTAAATGAACTCAATCACAACTAAGGAAGAAGAAAGCACGATATGATATAGAACTCAAGGAAATACAGAAGATAGAATAGTCTAAGATAGTATCCCAGCAAATATCTAGAGTACATATCTCAGCTACTGAATATGAAAGAATATATACAACTCAACATCTCTGAACAGAAGTAAAGTCTAGCTAAACACTCTAAAGACAACATAAAAATAAGATAAGGCCTAACTAAACTAGTCTAGGCAGTAGGGTAAAGCCATCAGCTAGAGCTGTCCCGAAGAAGGTATCCTCACAGGCCTCCTCCTCGTCCTCTGTAATATTTTTAACAGGTCCAGTCAGGACAGGAGCGAGCACAAAACATCTCACGCAGTTCATATCATGTTAGGAAATATAAAGCATGAAATAGAGTAAGGTACATGAAACGCTGAAAGAAGAATGTATATAAAAAATAGTAGAGATTTGATAACAGAAAATATCTATATATGATATGTAAGAACTGTAAGCCTACTGTGATTTAGAGTACAATATGGTTATGTAAACGATCTAGGAAAATACAATGGTAACTCCATCGTACGTGGGTGTACAATAGACATATATAATAGTTATACAATATTGTACAATAGAATTTGAGTACATAACCAATTCTACTCCCCCTCCCCAATCAATACACAAGGATCCACTCCAGTTACGTTATATTGCACAATAGTGTACAATGTTATACAATGGATGTACAATATTATACAATAGATGTACAATGTTATACAATAGTTGTACAATGTTATACAATAGTATACAATGGTCTATCCCTGGGACTCATATGATACTGAGAGTACAATATGCACAAGGAGTATACAAGGATATGGGTATTCAATAAATACAATATGTAAGTGAAACGCACATCACAATATGTATCTAGTGAATACAAGGGGATAACATCTCAAAAGAAGATCCATATAGTACCAATCCGTGATAACAATTATGTCAGCATCAAGTACAGTAATCTAGAGCAAGAATGTAAATTCAGACATGTATGAAACGGTCAGAGAATGTACTCGCCTGTATCTGAGTGTCCGGATGAAATATACTGTCCGAGGAGAGGTGTCTGGCTCCTAATCATAACAGAACAGGTCACAACAAGTCTAAAATGATATAATGAAGTCCTACTATGCATTCTACATGATCCTAGGTCAATCTAGGCGAAAGTCAACTCTTGGTCAGCTCTGGTCAACCCTAGAAGTCAAACTAGGTCAACCAAGTCAAACCTAAGTCATACTAGTCTATACTAGGCTAACAAGGCTATTCTAAGTCTAATAAGACTACACAAGTCCAAGCTAGACTCTACACTGACAAGCTGGCACAACCATAGGCCATAGGCTAAGAGACTAGGCCATGGGCCAATAGGCAATACCATGCCTATACAACCTACAAAACATCTATACACATAACACATATATATGTCTAATATATAGTACACAAATTACAATATGACTATATACTCTAACATAAGAATTTATAACATATAGGTTATCTATAGTATATCACACATATACAAATATACATGAGAAATGAATATGTGTGTGTCAAGGGTATGTGAGAGGAAACATGTGTGATACACATTAGTGTGTGTGTGTGTAACATGAGACATAAGTGTGTGTAGGACTTGTGTGTGTATTAAGCTAGAGTGTCAAGAGGGTGTCATATATATATACTAGTGTATGTGTGTCATAAAACATGGGTGTGTGGGTGAATGTGTGTTGGAGTGAGGCATGTGTGTGTGGGTGATTGTAAAATCAGTGATATATAGATTGTTCAAGTGTGTGTGTGAGACGAAACACAGTGAAGTGAGGGTGTCTAATGCCATGGGTGTTAGTGTAGAGGACAGTGAGGCAATCAGTGATATAAAGAGTACAAAAACAGTGAGATATGTGATGAAAATCAGTGAGAAATGAGTGGGATTTCAAGAGTGTGTGACAGTGAGAAAATAGTGTAGATAAACTCAGATTTTACATTAATCAAACAGTCCAACCAACTCATATTTAGCACATGAAACCAATTAAACAGTCCCTAATATCAGTAAAACAGTTTATAGTTTTCTCTCCTTCAAATCATTCTCAGATAATACATGTCCCAATCTCATTTTACAGTTCAAAACAGTCCTTTAATAGGAATTCCAGATTTTTAAACCAACCCACATCAAAATGGCCCCAAATTCCTCATACATTTAGAAAACACATAGGTGAACAAGTTAGGGTTTTAATCTACACTAATTAACAGTATTGATTAGGTTAAAAAGACTGACAAAACTCAATTTTGATTTCTGAAACAAACAGAAAAGATAGGACAGTTAATGAGTATCAGGAATAAAAGGGAAAATTAGGAATTCGACATGAAAATCAATTTAAAATGCTAACTAATAGTTGGTAATGTGAGAACACATTGTGTACGTGTCATGTGGTGTGTTTGTGTCCACCAAAGTGGACACAAATGTGTCCAATCAAAATAAAACCAAAAACAAGAAATCTGGACACAGTGTGACAGCCAGCAGCGTGCACATGTTCACGGTGTCCGTGCACTCAACACAAAGCGACACGAGCCACGTGGTCGTGTCCACGTGTCAACCTAGACTAGGGCTAGGGATAGGACACCCTGCCACGTGTCCACGTTGCGTGTACACGACACAAGACACGCGTGTCAGTGCTCAAGTGACAGCCGACTAAAACAGTGCACAAATCAGTGCACACGCTCGTGCGTGTCCGACACGACACATGGGGCTCTAAAACTTGGGGAGCCCCGTGTTAATGTCGGCCCCTAGCCACATGTCAAATTTTACATGTCGGAGAGCCGTGTCCGTGTCGCAATTGCACCCGAGCAGCAGGACATGCACAGTGCCTGTGCACGCGCGCGCGCGACCACGTGTTCGCGTGTCCGTGTGGACTCGAAACGACACTAAGACTCCACAAAAACACCAAAAACGTGTAAGCGAGACCTAAAACTAAATTCCTATTCAAACACAAACTCAAAAATCACACGAATTGCCCATTGGGGCATTTCATCAAACACTAACAACTAGACACTGATACGTGTCCAATTAGGACACGAAATGGACACAAATTTGGGGCTTCCTATTCCTACAGTTAGGTTAGGTATAGGTCTCCCTAAATATAAAATAAAATCAAGATTCTATGGAGGAAATTGGAAGTTACCTATATGTGTCAAAATCCTCAAAAAGCTTCAAAGGGAGGTGCTCCTCTTGATGGCCAAACTCCTCCAAAGTTCTCCCAAGCTGAGAATACTCATAACCAACAGCAAGAGGAGTAAAATTAGAACCCAATGCAATTGGTTTGGGGGAAAAAGGATTTAAAATGGATTTTCTATGATTTATGGAAGATGGGGGCTTACCTCTTTCTAAAACTTGGCAAGAATCCTAATGGAGGCTAGCCCTAACTTTGAGGTATATTAAATAGGATGGGGGAGACTATCATGACCAGCCATGGGCTGATTAGAATTAGGGTTAGCTACATGGTGTGGGCCTATGGGCTGTAAGTCTCAAGTCATTAGTCATGACTTATGAAATCATAAGCCATTCTAGCCTAATCAACTCCAAATCTCTCCAAACAAGTTTCAATGAGTTAAACCTCACTAACTTAGGTCAAACCAAGGTTACTTAACCTAACCAAGTGGTCTTAACCTAGGTTAATCTCTAGGTTAGTCTCCTAGTCAACACTAGTCAAAGTCAACTTTAGGCCCAAAATCAATTATACTAAAAATCACTAAAAATCATATTAATTCTAATAAATCTAAATAATACTAACTATCACTAACCATGGTTAGCTAAGACTAGCTGTGACTAATCTAAGTTAGGTCCAAACCAAGTTAGGCTAATCACAAAACGTGGCAATCAATTAAATAATATTTTAATCACACCATTCTTAATAATACATTAAAATCCAATTAATATTTATTAAATTCAATTAAATTCAAAATGAAAAAAGTACCCTCGAACTGGAAATAATAAATGAAACACCCTAATCACATGGCTAGGCTCTAGGTTAAGCTGTCTCTAGTGTTACACTATCAAAACACCAAAATCATAAGTCAAGATTTAAAATAGTTTTAAAATGATTTAAAAATTACCAAAAATTATATCATGATTTAAAATATCATTATTAAAAGATTAAAATCACAAAATTTCAAAATTACCCTCATTTGGAAAACTGGGTGTTACAATCCTACCCACCTTAGAAAAATTTTGTCCTCGAAATTAAAATGTTCCTACCCATTCCAGGTCAAACCCCCACAATCAAAGTCTCAAAACTTAATCAATCATTAAGGCTGTACAGCAGTCTACCATCCTATCTGAAAACCGATAATTTTTCAAAAATATGTAAGATAACTTCTAATCATCTATAAAGGGGTACTATTTAAAAAATCGAACCAAAAGTTTGAGGAACGAAAGTAAAAAGCATTGAATCCAATCACAATATAATATATATATATAAAGAGAGTGTGTTAGAGAGGGAAAAGCTAGCATTATGTAAGGGTTATATGGTTTGTGCGAATTATACATGAAAGTGCATAAGAAGATCTGTGTCTCAACTATAGCTATCAAGTTATACTATTCATGGCATATTGGTTAAGCAGTCTATAAGGCACAAGCTATTTACTCATAACATGCATGGCTAACCATATATATAAGTATACCTATATGTATAGAGAGGTAGGGATTTTAATTGCATCTACATACATTATAACATGTTTACAGAAATATATATATATATATATATCTATATAGCTATATGAGCATAACATAGAGATGAAGGGTTAGGTTTTCATGGCAGTTATGAACATTAGTGTAGAGTGTCAAGTATACATGGGTTAAAACTTAAAATGAAGGGTTCAATCATTCAGTTTAGCTCAACATTATTTATTAAATCTGAAATTGAACTACACATATTGAAAGCAATGTAAAAAATGTTAACATGTACTCAGTTTTCAAAATTTGGAGAAATTCGAACAACAAAACCAACTCAACCAATATCTTTTAAAATTGAAACCTCGCATATAACATACATGCGTGGTGATGTAAACAACAACTAATAACATAGAATTTAAAATTAATTTACAAATTTAATCTGGAAAAAAGAGAACTAGTCATTGATACTGTACTGTATTAGAATTTTTGGGATTTGAGAAATTAACATCAACATATTATTATGCATTTAGATAGGTGGGAAATCAAGTGTAGCATGCATACGTGTCAGGCAAGCACCTGTGTCCATTATATTATATATTCTAAGGTAATACAATAAATAATGGCAAGAAGAAAATAATGATAAAATCTGTTCTGCTTATCTGTTTAAAAGAAGGAACCATTTGAAACCAGAGTTATAATATCAAATCTAAGTCAATGTCTAGCAAAATCATATATTCATTGCATTAGGAAGAAATTTATAGCAAGAAGTTACACTAGATTTATGATAACGGCTAAGCTACCCCTACTCTTAATCCTACTCCTAAGTTATTTGATGAGGGGGGTACAATTTATACAACAGAATGGTACGATAGACATGATATGTTTAAAAACCTTCTCAAGATACAATCTGATAATCATATGCGTCTGTCCAAAATCATGTTACTCAGAGTCCTCGCCATGCTAGTAAGCAAGGCTACGATAAACGATAGATTCCATAATTAGGGCATGCACCTCTATAATCATGTCGTCTGGAATTCTCGCTATACCGACTAGTATAGCTGCGAAAAATTCCAAATCTCATAACCAAGATACGTACATCCGAAGTCAGGTCTCTATGTTTTCGCCTCGCCAGCTAATATGGCTGCGATAAACTACAAACTCCATAATCAAGTAGACGTTTTACCATCCCTGTATTCCCGTCAATATGTGTTATCAGAAAATATCGTAACTCAGGCCTTAAAAATTCATCTCGATAGGAAAATCAAAATCAACAACGATCCAACAAAATCAAATTCAATAATCAAAGAGTGAGAGCGAACAAAATAAGGGAAAGGATTTCAAATTGAAGTTTAAATAAGATTCTCAAGGGTCGTCCCAGAAATCTTTCAAGGAATCCTAACTGTGATTGAGTACCCTCAAAAAAATATATCCTAATCCTACTGCAGGCTGTAGTGATACTCTAGTTCGAATACCACTACATAAACTCGACCTGCATGGGCCACCACTAAAAAACGTGTCAAGACCCGCACCCACTGTGAGGGTACGAGAACGTAACAAAGCCCAGCCTACGCCGCAGTGTCGGCGGTAGAACGCTGTCCTAGGTCAAAATACATCTAGCAATATAATACTAAGCAATTTATACTCCCCGAATGGGGGTGACATAGCAGTAAATGAACTCAATCACAACTAAGGAAGAAGAAAGTACGATATGATATAGAACTCAAGGAAATACAGAAGATAGAATAGTCGAAGATAATATCCTAGCAAATATCCAGAGTACATATCTCAGCTACTGAATATGAAAGAATATATACAACTCAACAACTCTGAACAGAAGTAAAGTCTAGCTAAACAGTCTAAAGACAACATAAAAATAAGATAAGGCCTAACTAAACTAGTCTAGGCAGTAGGGTAAAGCCGTCAGCTAGAGCTGTCCCAAAGAAGGTATCCTCACAGGCCTCCTCCTCGTCCTCTGTAATATTTTCAACAGGTCCAGTCAGGACAGGAGCGAGCACAAAACATGTCACGCAGTTCATATCATGTAAAGAAATATAAAGCATGCAATAGAGTAAGGTACATAAAACGTTGAAAGAAAAATGTATATAAAAAATAGTAGAGATTTGATAACAGGAAATATCTATATATGATAGGTAAGAACTGTAAGCCTACTGTGATTTAGAGTACAATATGGTTATATAAATGGTCTAGAAAAATGCAATGGTAACTCCATTGTACGTGGGTGTACAATAGATATATACAATAGTTATACAATGTTGTACAATAGGATTTGAGTACATAACCAATTCTACTCCCCCTCCCCAATTAATACACAAGGATCCACTCCAGTTACGTTATCTTGCACAATAGTGTACAATGTTATACAATGGATGTACAATATTATACAATAGATGTACAATATTATACAATAGTTGTACAATGTTATACAATAGTATACAATGGTCTATCCCTGGGACTCATGTGATACAGAGAGTACAATATGCACAAGGAGTATACAAGGATATGGGTATTCAATAAATACAATATGTAAGTAAAACGCACATCATAATATGTATCTAGTGAATACAAGGGGACAACATCTCAAAAGAAGATCCATATAGTACCAATCCGTGATAACAATCGTGTCAGCATCAAGTACAGTAATCTAGAGCAAGAATGTAAATCCAGACATGTATGAAACGGTCAAAGAATGTACTCGCCTGTATTTGAGTGTCCGGATGAAATGTACTGTCTGAGGAGAGGTGTCTGGGTCCTAATTAGAACAGCACAGGTCACAACAAGTCTAAAATGATATAATAAAGTCCTACTATGCATTCTACATGATCCTAGGTCAATCTAGGCCAAAGTCAACTCTTGGTCAACTCTGGTCAACCCTAGAAGTCAAACTAGGTCAACCAAGTCAAACCTAAGTCAAACTAGTCTATACTAGGCTAACAAGGCTATTCTAAGTCTAACAAGACTACACAAGTCCAAGCTAGACTCTACACTGACAAGCAGGCACAACCATAGGCCATAGGCTAAGAGACTAGGCCATGGGCCAATAGGCAATACCATGCCTATACAACCTACAAAACATCTATACACATAACACATATATATATCTAATATATAGTACACAAATTACAATATGACTATATACTCTAATATAGGAATTTATAACATATAGGTTATCTATAGTATATCACACATATACAAATATACATGAGAAATGAATATGTGTGTGTCAAGGGTATCTGAGAGGAAACATGTGTGATACACATTAGTGTGTGTGTGTAACATGAGACATGAGTGTGTGTAGGACTTGTGTGTGTATTAAGCTAGAGTGTCAAGAGGGTGTCATATATATATACTAGTGTATGTGTGTCATGAAACATGGGTGTGTCGGTGAATGTGTGTTGGAGTGAGGCATGTGTGTGTGAGTGATTGTAAAATCAGTGATATATAGAGTGTTCAAGTGTGTGTGTGAGAGAAAACACAGTGAAGTGAGGGTGTCTAATGCCATGGGTGTTAGTGTAGAGGACAGTGAGGCAATCAGTGATATAAAGAGTGTAAAAACAGTGAGATATGTGATGAAAATCAGTGAGAAATGAGTGGGATTTCAAGAGTGTGTGACAGTGAGAAAATAGTGTAGATAAACTCAGATTTCATATTTGTCAAACAGTCCAACCAACTCATATTTAGCACATGAAACCAATTAAACAGTCCCTAATCTCAGTAAAACAGTTTACAGTTTTCCCCCCTTCAAATCATTCTCAGATAATACATGTCCCAATCTCATTTTACAGTTCAAAACAGTCCTTTAATTGGAATTCCAGATTTTTAAACCAACCCACATCAAAATGGCCCCAAATTCCTCATACATTTAGATAACACATAGGTGAACAAGTTAGGGTTTTAATCTACAATAATTAACAGTATTGATTAGGTTAAAAAGACTGACAAAACTCAATTTCGATTTCTGAAACAAACAGGAAAAATAGGACAGTTAATGAGTATCAGGAATAAAAAGGAAAATTGGGAATTCGACATGAAAATCAATTTAAAATGCTAACTAATGGTTGGTAATGTGAGAACACATTGTGTACGTGTCATGTGGTGTGTTTGTGTCCACCAAAGTAGACACAAATGTGTCCAATCAAAATAAAACCAAAAATAAGAAATCTGGACACAGTGTGACAGCCAGCAGCGTGCACGTGTTCACGGTGTCCGTGCACTCGACACAAAGCGACACGAGCCACGTGGTCGTGTCCATATGTCAACCTAGACTAGGGCTAGGGATAGGATACCCTGCCACGTGTCCATGTCGCGTGTACACGACACAAGACATGCATGTCAGTGCTCAAGTGACAGCCGACTGAAACAGTACACAAATCAGTGCACATGCTCGTGCGTGTCCGACACGACACATGGGGCTCTGAAACATGGGGATCCCCGTGTCAGTGTCGGCCCCTAGCCACATGTCAAATTTTATGTGTCGGGTAGCCGTGTCTGTGTCGCAATCGCGCCCGAGCAGCAGGGCATGCATAGTGTCTGTGCACGCGCGCACGCGACCACGTGTTCGCGTGTCCGTGTGGTCTCGACATGACACTAAGACTCCACAAAAACACCAGAAACGTGTAAGCGAGACCTAAAACTAAATTCCTATTCAAACACAAACTCAAATATCATACGAAATGCCCATTGGGCCATTTCATCAAACACTAACAACTAGACACTGATACGTGTCCAATTAGGACACGAAATGGACACAAATTTGGGGCTTCCTATTCCTACAGTTAGGTTAGGTATAGGGCTCCCTAAATATGAAATAAAATCAAGATTCTATGAAGGAAATTGGAAGTTACCTATATGTGTCAAAATCCTCAAAAAGCTTCAAAGAGAGGTGCTCCTCTTGATGGCCAAACTCCTCCAAAGTGCTCCCAAGCTGAGAATACTCATAACCAACAGCAAGAGGAGTAAAATTAGAACCTAATGCAATTAGTTTGGGGGAAAAAGGATTTAAAATAGATTTTCTATGATTTATGGAAGATGGGGGCTTACCTCTTTCTAAAACTTGGCAAGAATCCTAATGGAGGCTAGCCCTAACTTTGAGGGGTATTAAATAGGATGGGGAAGACTATCATGACCAGCCATGGGCTGATTAGAATTTGGGTTAGCTACATGGTGTGGGCCTATGGGCTTTAAGTCTCAAGTCATTAGTCATGACTTATGAAATCATAAGCCATTCTAGCCTAATCAACTCCAAATCTCTCCAAACAAGTTTCAATGAGTTAAACCTCACTAACTTAGGTCAAACCAAGGTTACTTAACCTAACCAAGTGGTCTTAACCTAGGTTAATCTCTAGGTTAGTCTCCTAGTCAACACTAGTCAAAGTCAACTATAGGCCCAAAATCAATTATACTAAAAATCACTAAAAATCACTAAAAATCATATTAATTCTAATAAATCTAAATAATACTAACTATCACTAACCATGGTTAGCTAAGACTAGCTATGACTAATCTATTTTAGGTCCAAACCAAGTTAGGCTAATCACAAAACATGGCAATCAATTAAATAATATTTTAATCACACCATATTTAGTAATACATTAAAATCCAAATAATATTTATTAAATTCAATTAAATTCAAAATGACAAAAGTACCCTCGAACTGGAAATAATAAAAGAGACACCCTAATCACATGGCTAGGCTCTAGGTTAAGCTGTCTCTAGTGTTACACTATCAAAACACCAAAATCATAAGTCAAGATTTAAAATAGTTTTAAAATGATTTAAAAATTACCAAAAATTATATCATGATTTAAAATATCATTATTAAAAGATTAAAATCACAAAATTTTAAAATTACCCTCATTTGGAAAACTGGGTGTTACATAGACCCTGAGAAAACGAAGGCAATCATGGAGATGGGTCCCCCGAGAAATCTTCGTAAACTCCGAGGCCTTCAAGGGAGGCTAGCTTACATCAGGAGGTTTATCTCTAACCTCTCCGGACGATGTCAGCCATTCACCCACCTCATGAAGAAGGGCATTTCATTCGTATGGGATGAAGAATGCCAGCATGCCTTCGACAGCATTAAAGAATATCTATCGAACCCTCCAGTCTTGGTGGCCCCAATTGCTGGAAAACCATTCCTGTTCTATGTGAGAACAATGGAGCATTCTCTCGGTGCTTTACTATCATAAAACAATGATGCAGGCCATGAGCAAGCTATATATTACCTCAGCCGAATGATGATGGGGCCTGAGCATCGATATACTGCCGTGGAGAAGGATTGCCTTGCTCTGGTGTTCGCCATTCAGAAGATGCGACACTACGTCACGGGATAAACCATCCATGTCATATCAAGAGTTAACCCCTCAGGGTCCTCATGACCAAGCCAGGTGCACTCAGTTCTCGCCTCGCTACCTGGGCGATATTATTGTCTCCCTACCACATGATCTTTGTCCCGCAGAAGGCTATTAAAGGTCAGGCTCTGGCAGACTTTTTAGCAGCTCATCCAGGTTCGGAGTCAACCAGAATAGACGAAGAGATTCCAGATGAGGTTGCCAATTCAAATGTGGCCTCTCATGATGCCGTATGGCAAATGTTCTTCGACGGCGCTTCCAGAACTGGGCCCAAGGGCAACATCATCGCTGGAGTCGGAGTGGTGCTGATTTCTCCTTCCGGGCTGGTGATCAATCGGGCTTACTCCCTCACGGAGCCCTGTTCAAACAACGTGGCCGAGTACAATGCTTTGGTCATTGGCCTCCGACTTACAAAGGAGCTGGAGGTAGAGTATCTTGAAGCATACGGTGATTCGCAGTTAATCGTCAATTAGATCCGGGGTTCATACGAAGTTCGCCATGAAGATATGATCCCCTATCACCAAATAGTGATCAACATCATTTCGTCATTTGAAGGGTTCTTTACATAACATGTTCCTAGACTTCAAAATATCGAAGCCGATGCCTTAGCAGGTCTTGTCGCTTCTTTAGCGGTTCCGAATCATGCTCATCACTTGGTCGACGCGATAGACCATGAATTGGTCTGTCCCAAGAATAACGTTCAATTTGTAGCGAGTTATTCCACTCTGACGGTCGACGAAGCACCAGACTGAAGACAGCCATTCATAGACTTCGTAGTCTATGGCATCTTGCCCGAGAACTCAAAGGAAGCCACTTCTATCAGAAGATGTTCCCTCAGATTCTTCTACGATACAGAGACGAAAATGCTATATCGGCGATCATACGATAGATTACTGCTTCGGTGTCTGTCAAATACAGAAGCCAAAGAAGCTGTACGCGAAGCTCACGATGGCGTCTGCAGGGCCCATCAGCCTGGCCCAAAATTGTAAGACCGCCTTCGTCGAATGGCCTATTACTGGCCCACGATAGTTGCAGATGCGATAGACCATGCAAGAAAGTGTAAAGCCTGTCAAGTCCACGCAGATTTCATCCACAAGCCATCCGAGTTTCTACATCCGACGGTGGCATCCTGGCCATTCGAAGCATGGGGAATGGACATCATTAGTCCGATCACTCCGCCTTCGTCCCGAGGACATCGCTTCATACTCGCAATCACAGATTACTTCTCCAAATGGGCGGAGGCTATTCCGCTGGCAGAAGTGAAGACTTCAAATATGATCAGCTTCCTCAAGCATCACGTCATCTATCGCTTTGGACTGCCCCGAAGGATCATCCCCGACAACGGTCCGCAGTTCACAAGCCATGCCTTCTATCGGTTCTGCGACAAATATCGAATCCAGAATGTTGCTTCAACGTCGTACAATTCGGCAACGAATGGGTTGGCAGAAGCATTCAATAAAACTATAATCAAGCTGCTCAAGAAGTTTGTGTCTTCCAACAAACGCGACTGGAATAAGAAGCTTGGCGAATGCTTATGGGCATACCGTACTACAGTCTGGACGGCCACTGGGAACACACCATTCTCCTTGGTATACGGAAGCGAGGCAGTTCTCCCACTGGAGACTCAAATCTCCTCGCTCTGTGTCGCCCTCACCTATCGATTGACGACGGATGATAATTACCGTCGCCGGCTACAAGAGTTGGAGGCCCTAGATGAGAAGCGCCTGTAAGCTCAACAACGAATCGACCTGTACCAAGCACGTATCTCGGGAGCTTTTAACAAGAAGGTTAAAATCAGAACATTCCAAGTGGGCGATCTCATTCTGGCAGTTCGGAGGCTGATGGTTATGACTCACAAAACTGCCGGCAAATTCCAGCCAAAGTGGGAAGGCCCATTTGTCATCGAGGCTGTATTCTCCAATGGTGCTTACCGCCTCGCAAAGCAAAATAGAGACTTGCTCATGTTACCCATCAACGGCAAGTTCCTGAAGAAGTATTATATCTAAAACGACATCCTCCAAATCTTCCAGATTGTTGAGTTATGTACCCTCTAGTACCGTTGAACTTACACTCTGACTCCAAATCTTCCAGATTGTTGAGTTATGTACCCGCAGGTACTGCTGAACTTACACTCTGGTCACTCTAGATGAATCTATATCGCATCTCTTGGGTAGTAAGTCACGTATGATCATACCTCTGAACTTTCTCCCAAAAAGAGCATTTCCTTCATGATCTGCTACCCGTATTTTCCGTGCATAAAAAGGGGTAACAGGTCCACAAATTTCCCGAAACAACCACGTCGATGTCACCTCTGAGTTGTTTCTTTTTTGCCAAAAAAATTACCCCCTGCATAGAACTTCCACGTCCACATTACCTCTGAGTTGTTCTATGTATCCTCCGCTAAGTCCACTCCTGCCACGTCCTCATTACCTCTGAGCAGGAAGACCCTGCGGTAAAAACCCCATACTTGTCATGTCCTTATTACCTCTGAGTAAGTATGTCAGTTTTTCTTCGACTTAGTATCCGTACCCAAAAAGCAAAAAAAACCCAGGGTACGCCAAGGATAATAGGCCCACAAATGTCCTCTGTTGACCACAAATGTCCTCTGTTAACCACAAATCTTGTAGTAAGTTCTCTAGTACATGAAGCTCCTTTCTCATCATGCCTCTAGGGCCCAGCTGCCCCATGGCATTCTTTCGCCCGATACCAAGAACTTCCATGGCCAACTTACCGTAGAATCGTTCTAGATATCCCTAATCAAACTTATTATCTGTACCTAAAACCAAAGTATGCCAAGGATAATAGGTCCACAAATAGTCCCCCAGTGGGGCAAACAGATAATACCAAAGATGCAGTACAAGCACGACAGATAAAAGATGATGCAAATAAAGTCGTTTATTTAAGTCAAAAAGTACTACATTTTTGGGACCACGTCCCTGTCAAAAAGAAAGGCCGACTATGGTTCGACAATACATAATTCTCTCAGACGGTCCCTCAGTAGGGCTGTCGACCGCTTAAATCGCTGCTTGGCCCGGCGCTCGGCCTCCTGAGTCAACCGCTTCGCGTCATCCAGGTGTGTGTGAGCCTGCCAGCCATCTTCAAGCTTCTTCAAAGCCCGCTCCAGGCCAGCAGAAGTCTGGATGACTTTGTCAGCCTCCTGAACAATCATCTACTTATCTGTACGGGCAGCCTCGAGCTCAGATTCCAAGAAAGCCAATTTGCTCTGGAGCTTGAGGGTCTGCTCCTTTGTATCGATTATCCCGCAGGAGGCGGCCGTTTTCCGAGCCATGCAATCCTCTCTCCTGCGGCTCAGCTGATCATACTACAGAGACAGAGTACGGAGGTCCTTCATTATAGTCGGTTTGGCCGTATCCCGAGCAACCCTTACCTTCTCTATGGCAGTTATGAGGAAGGCACGCTCCTGATCTATCGTCGAAGATAGATCAACTTGTCGCAGTATTTCAAACTGGGCCACAAGCTGACCAGCCTCTAGCAATTTGGGCTCCAGGAGCTTAACTATCCCTGCCCCACCAGGGAGGGTTATAAGGATTTTAATTTGGCCACGGGCACACTGACGGGCCAAGGCAAATGATATCCCCCTCTCCAAGGCAGCCTCAACTCCTCGCCTCAGGTGGCGATAGAAAATGTCGACCACATCCCTTGACGATTCATCCAGGACTTCTAAAGAAGACGGCGTCAAAGGAAGAGTGGCCAATGGTGTCGAAGAGGAAGCACCGAAACTTTATGCCCCTGCCACAAGGGAAGCGAGTTTCGAGTGAAAAGACACTTGAATAATGGCTAATTCCTCCTCCGCAGGCCGAAGGACTTGGAGACTCGGCAGGGCGGAAAGGTCGACCCCCGGAGCCACATGAACAGAGGAAGGTGTGGGGACAATTTCTCCCCGCCCCGGCCATTCCGTTGTCTACTGTCCCAAAATTGATTCAGCGGGAGGTCCCTCAATGAAAGATGGAGGGGGAGGAGGCACACTCTCTCTGACGAACTCTACCCTGACAATGTCCGTCATTGGCAGTAAAGGAGCAGGACCTGTATGTCCAGAGCAACCATCAATCAGCTTAATCCAGAGGATGTGATGATAGAGCGAATGAGCCTCCTCACTAGTCAAGACTTGGCTTATCTTACTAGGGGAGGGTTACGGAGGCTGAGGTTCGCTCACAGCCGCAGTAATCTCTTCGCCAGCGACACTCGAGGCAAATTCAGCTGGTTCCTCGGCCCCAGCCGCCTCGGAAGGAGATACAACTGGATCAGCGTCACCCTGCCGAAGTTCAGCAGTCTCGGGGACTGGTTCAGCGGAGCCCACGTCGTCCTGGGTCGAGACCTCAGCAACGTGAGACCCCTCAGCCGCCGTCGAAAGAACCCCGACAGAAATAATCTCGACACACATGTCACTAATCAAAGTGGTCAGGGCCGGGTTGACTTCAGAAACAGCGGCCGGCTCTCGAGAGTCCGACTCTTTTGATGCCTACAGAGAAAAAAAATGATTAGATCATAGTTCAGGAAAAGGAAGAGCTAAAGAAGAAGATGGTTGTAATTCAATTCACCTCCGAAATGGCGCCCACATCCTCGCCTCTCTCCTTAATGAGCAGTCGCCGAGGCGTAATCGCAGCCCGTTTCACGGAGTAGGTTCTGCCGCCACCAGCAGACTCAGGCCTGCTTTGCTTTCGGGAAGAGCTCGACACAACTGGCAGCTGATCCGCCACCACCCCATCTGTAGGAGGGAGAGAGTTGTCGGGATCATGCTCATGCTCGTCATCCTCTTCGTCCGCGTTGGCAGACTCCGAGTCTGACACAGCGACCGTGTTCTTCTTCTTCTTCCTCGCCTTGGTCCCCTGGGGCTTCTCCGCCAAGCCAGTACCGACGATAAAGCTGGTACCCGGGTCGAAGCCAACAGGAGGCTTGTTCGTCGCGACATGGTATAAAGCCGCCAAATACAAAATCTCTCCTGGCGCCTCAGCATCAGGAACTAAGAAGCTAGTACGGGTATGAACCGTGTCATAATAATGCCAGGCCCTGATACCGTCAAGGAAGCTATCTTCAAAACCCAGGCAAGGGCTGGGGCTGTCGAGGAGTAGCTGACTATACCTAAACTGTCGGGAGAACCTACTAGGCAAGTAAGGTTCCAAGTAGACAGTGTTGCGGTTGCGGTATACTAGGTGCGCAGGATGGATGTTACGCAACCAAAGGAGCATCTTCTCAAGCAAGAGGTGAGGAGGTCCGATACCATCAATATGTACGCCCCTCACTTCTTCATCGGTAAAAGGAGGAACAGACACAAAAAAGTTGTATCCGTCCACTCTCGCCAGCGCCCTCCGACAGGCTGGCATAGTGCTGCACTCCCAGGGCTGATGGTGATATTGGAAGATGAAAGCATCATCAGCCGTAACGCCGTCTTCTGCGCCAGGCCTCATCAAAGACCGGTAATGCATCAATGTCACGCCCCAGAACCAGAATACTGGAGAGCGGGGACAGACATAGCCAGCTACGTATATTGAAATAGAATACATCTCAACTATACGGTCACGGCTGTCTAGATATGAGGGTTTACTACAAGCCAACAGTCTCTTAAGGTCAAGCCTATTGTCTCAATCTCACGCAAGTAATATAGTTACAAGATGTTTGACCACCAAATATACAATAAAAGGCGTCCCAAATATTACATATCAGCTGATCATGAAGCTAGTCGTACAAAATGCGAGGACTAGCAAGAGTTAAGTCATACATGATCAACCCTAGGATTTGTTAATCATGTTTACAGCCCGTAGGCAGACAGTAAGTAAAGTGCATCGAGCTAACAGGTGCTCGTCGGCTAAACGTCTCAAAAGAATAACTTTACAATAGAGTGAGCGAAACAAAATAGAAAACCCACTCGTAGCCCGGGTTCCTTCTAGTCGCCACCATTGGGCTGGAAGCTTGGTAGATCCTCGGGAGCTGCTCCAAAATCTGGCCACACAAAACCAGCTGGGTCAACCCCAGAAAGAGCAAGTGCCACAAGGGGGCCACGAAATAAGAACAAAAGCCAGCAATCAGCACAAGAAAATCTAATAATAAAACTATAATTACGAAAACATGTCAGGATGATATACGATGAGATAACCATGGAACTATTCCGATAGCCAGGTTACAACCCGTAAACCAAACAAGGACCGGGGTTGTAACCCTTCATCTGAACAGAGCTTGGTTTCCCACCATTTATCGGCAAGATAAGTAATGTAAGAAATCAAGACAGGGAGCAAATATGTACTGGATCAAGCCATGGCTAGACTGGTTATACCTCATTGAATCAATCACGGCCAAGCAGATCCTACGGCTTACTACTTTAACTAACTAGGGTTATCACAAGCCTAATTACTAACAAGATGCAGTGAGATTGTTCCACGACCACAAGCCCTGCAGACCATCCAGGCTACCCAGGTCAAAAATTAGGGGTTAAATTCTGGTGGGTACATCGCCCAGAAGACAAATGTACCCTTAGGTGACTTAGAGGGTGGAACACTCGACGGTGCGCAGGAAATGTGCCCTACTCGACGGCAGGCTACAGATCCCAAGAGTGCCCAGGTAACGGGATTGCCTGTAGCTGTGTCATCTCTTCATGACTACTGAGTTATTCTAGTTATTAACCTTAATCCATTTTAATAGGTACTCCTGACCGTGGTACTCAGGAGTCCCCTCCTAGACATGATGCAAGACAGGACAAGTGGATTTAACAAGCAAGCAAGAAAGAACCACCCACGGTGTCATGACAGGTCAAGTTAAGTTATCAAGATAAATCATGTCAGGGTACTTGTCAGGAGTGCGCCACGACGGGCCACTGTCATGTCAGGTTGGTCATGTCAGGAGTGCACCACTACGGGTCACTGTCGTGTTATGCTAGTTCCTTGTCATACCATGCCATGTACAATAGTCATTCCAAACATAATAAGTAAAAATCAAGTTCATAGAAAAGCCAAGCCTAAAGAAATAAGACCAAAACTTCAAGAGCGTGTGGGTTAAGCACGGTGTTCAGGGGAGCAGCGTACGAAAAGTCACGCACGCTGAGAGAGCAGCGTAGGTGAAAGTCACACACGCTCAAGGGAGCAGCTGCGTGAAAGTCCCGCACGCTCAAGGAAGCAGCATACGTGAAAAGTCAAACACGCTCAAGGAAGCAGTGTACGTGAAAAGTCACGCACGCTACAGGGCGCAGCTGCGTGAAAAGTCACGCACGCTCAAGGAAGCAGCATACATGAAAAGTCACGCACGCTCAAGGGAGCAGTGTACGTGAAAGTCACGTACGCTACAGGGAGCAGTGTACGTGAAAGTCACGCCCGCTCAAGGAAGCAGCATACGTGAAAAGTCACGCACGCTGAAGGGAGCAATGTACGTGAAAGTCACGCACGCTACTGGGAGCAGTGTACGTGAAAGTCACGCACGCTCAAGGAAGAAGTGTACGTGAAAGTCACACACGCTGAAGGAAGCAGTGTACGTGAAAGTCACGCACGCTACAGGGAGCAGCTGCGTGAAAAGTCACACATGCTCAAGGAGACACACTTCCAACAGGAAGCATACTCAAGTCTGCATACGCACGCTAAAGAGCGCGTGCAGCTCAGTGTGCGTAAGCTAAATAGCTCTGCGCACTGCTCACTGTCTCCTCCAAACAGCAAGAACACCATGGATGAACCCAAAGCTTCCAAGCATCATAACTTGGTCATCCGAACTCCAAATCCGGATTTCCAAAGTTCCAACTGGAGTGAAACTGAATGCTCTTCCACATGGAAACATCAAAAACCCATAAGATACAACTTAAGTAGCTCAAACCATACAAAATCCGAAAATAGAAATAACTTAGATCTATCACAATGGAGGCTCCAAATCACAAAATACCAAGACCTAATATTGATCACCATGACCTAATCTATCAAATGGACAAAGAAAAGAGGGTTCTCATGAAGTGGCAAGGTACACTTGCCTAGGATTAGGAGAGTTATGTAGAGGAAGGAGAAGAAAAAGAAGAAGGAAATAAATGGTGGTGGTAATAAAGAGAGAGAGAGGTAGGTGGGGATATAAAGAGGGGGAGTTGTGGTGTGTTGAGGGTGGAGTGTAGGGCTAGGGTGTTCCAACACATAAACCAAACCGAACCAAACCAATAAAACCGAGCCAAGCCAAAAACCGAAATACGAGAAATACCAGAATTCCACAAGCTGAGAAAAATAAAAATACATGCCAAAATCCAGATACGAGTATAAATACAAAATACTGGAAATACGGGAAATGAGGGTGACAACTCTACCCACCTTACAAGAATTTCGTCCTCGGAATTTAATCAAGGAGCTAGAGATTGTCACGACAAGCTACATTAAGCACAGGCAAGTTACACTAAGCAGTTCAATCATACAATCATATAATACAAGCAAGGAAGGAAAAATGTAAGGCATAAGAAAGACATTATACCTCACGAGTCAAACAGGTAGGAATATCGCGATCGGATGTCGTCCTCACGCTCCCATATTGACTCACCTAGAGAGTGATGACCCCAAGAAATACGGACTAATTTAATAGTCTTGTTCTTGAGTATCTTTTCCCTCCGGTCCAAAATAGACACGGGCCTCTCCTCATACGAAAGGTTGGTACCAACAACCAATTCCGAATGGTCTAGGATGTGGCTCGGGTCCGGAATATACCGTCGTAATTGGGACACATGGAATACATCATGCATCTCACTTAGCGATGGCGGAAGAGCGAGACGATAGGATACATCTTTTACTCGCTCCAGAATATCGAACGGCCCTATATACCTAGGACTAAGCTTTCCCCGCACGCCGAAGCGAATGACGCCGCGGTTAGGCGAGATCCTAAGGAATACATGGTCGCCGACAGCAAATTCTAAGGGACGCCGATGAGCATCGGCCCAATGGCGCTGGCGGTCCTGGGCAACTCGGAGGTGATCTCTGACCTTCCTGACCACTTCAACCGTCTGGGAAATCAATTCGGGTCCGAGCATCTGCCTCTCCCCGATATCGTCCCATGCTAGCGGGGATCTGCACTTCCTGCCATACAGAGCCTCGAATGGAGCCATCTGGATACTGGCCTAGAAACTATTGTTGTACGAGAATTCCACCAGGTACAGATGATTCTCCCATGAACCACCGAAGTCAAGGGTACAGGATCTCAACATATCTTCAAGAGTCTGGATCGTGCGCTCTGATTGACCATCCGTCTGTGGGTGATAAGCTGAGCTGAACTGAAGGCGAGCCCCTAAACTCTCCTGTAAGCTGCGCCAAAAGTGTGATGTGAATCTTGAATCCCTGTCTGAGGTGATGCTGACTGGCACATCGTGAAGCCTAACAATCTGCCTGAGATACATCTCTACTAACTGTGCCGTCGACTGTCCAACTCTGAATGGGAGAAAGTGTGCCACCTTGGTAAGCCTGTCCATAATTACCCAAATAGCATCTCTGCCGGTCGGAGATCTGGGCAATCCGGTCACGAAATCCATGGTTATATGTTCCTATTTCCATTCTGGGATCGGTAAGGGCTGAAGAAGTCCAGCGGGCCTCTAATGTTCAGCTTTAACCTGTTTGCAAACCAAACACCGAGAGACAAACCGGGCTATCTCCCTCTTCATGCCATTCCACCAAAAATGCTGACGAATATCACGGTACATCTTCGTACCACCCGGATGAATAGAATACTATGAACTGTGGGCTTCTGCCATGACTTCCTGTCTGATATCTCCACTGGGTACACAAAGACGAGTGCCGTGCCGAAGTGTATCGTCTTCATGAATGCATAACTGTGGCCTTCTTTCTGCTTCACACTCTGCTCTGAGTCGCTGGATCTTGGAATCTGTTGACTGTGCCACCCGGATTCTCTCAACTATGCTGGACTAAACCTGTAGACTGGCCATCAATGCCACACTGGTAGGAAGAACCACTTCAATTCCCATCTTCTGAAGATCTGCCAATAATTCTGGTTACGCCGTCAGGAAATAAACTTCGGCTCTCCTGCTCAAGACATCTGCTACAACGTTGGCCTTCTCGGGATTATACTGCAAATCCATATCATAATCCACTAGTAGCTCGAGCCATCTTCTCTGCCGCATATTAAGGTCCTTCTGGGTGAAAACATACTTTAGGCTCTTATGATCAGTAAAGATCTCCACTCTATCTCCGTACAAATAGTGTCTCCACAACTTCAAAGCAAACACAACCGCAGCCAATTCCAAGTCGTGGGTCGGGTAATTCTTCTCATGATCATGTAGTTGACGTGACGCATAAGATATTACCTTCCCATGCTGCATCAAGACACACCCCAATCCTCTGCCTGAAGCGTCGCAATAAACTGTGAATCCTCCGGTCCCATCTGGAAGGATAAGAATGGGAGCCGTTATCAAACCTCGCTTCAACTTCTCAAATGATTCCTGATACTCTGCTGTCCAAATAAATGGCACATCCTTGCGGGTCAACTGGGTCATCGGCGCGGAAATCCTTACGAAATCTGAAACGAACCGTCGGTAGTAGCCGGCCAATCCAAGAAAACTGCGAACCTCTGCCACCAAGCTGGGTACCGGCCATGACTCGATAGCCACAATCTTCTGGGGATCCACTTCCACTCCTCCTCGGGTAATGATGTGACCCAAGTACGAAATACGGTCGAGCCAGAACTCGCATTTACTGAACTTGGCGTACAACTGATGCTCCCTAAGCGTCTAAAGGACGACTCTGAGATGCTGCTCATGCTCTGCTTCACTCTTGTTGTAGACCATGATGTAATCTAGGAACACGATCACAAATTGATCCAAGTAAGGCATGAAAATGCGATTCATGAGGTCCATGAATACGGCCGGCGCATTGGTCACTCCAAAGGGCATAATAAGAAACTCCCAATGTCCATACCTCGATCTGAATGCTGTCTTCCGGATGTCCTGCTCTCTGACTCTGATCTGGTGGTATCCCGACCGCAAGTCGATCTTCGAAAATACTGAAGCCCCTCTGAGCTGATCAAACAAATCATCTATCCTCGGAAGAGGGTATCTGTTCTTGATTGTCACCGAATTCAAGGTACGATAATCAACACATAGCCTGGACGTACCATCCTTCTTTTTTACAAGAAGCATCGGGGCTCCCCAAGGCGATCCACTTGCACGGATGAATCCCTTGGTTCTCAGTTCTTCAATCATCTTATATAAAATCTCCAACTCTGAAGGCGCCATCCTGTAGACTCGCTCTGATACTGGTGCTGTCCCGGGAATCAAGTCTATAGTGAACTCAATCTCCCGCTCGGCGGCATCCCTGGAAGCTCTTCTGGAAAGACATCTGGAAATTCTTCAACTATTCGGGGTAACTGCACTGCTGCTACTGCCATCCGCAATGCTGGAGAAGATGGCTCCACTGCGCCTCTGGAAAATGAAAACTCTGGCTCGCCGGGGATACTAAAGACAACCCTGCTAATATGGCAGTCTATCCTAGCATACTGGTTCCTCAACCAATCCATGCCTAGGACTACATCATAGTCTGCCATAGGAAACTCTATGAATCTAGCGGGGAACTCCCTACCGCTAACTACGATCCGACACGAGAAAAATACTCGATCTACTCCCACAAGACCATTACCAGTAAGTATATTGAGCCTCACTGATAATGACTCGGGCTCCAATCCTATTTGTGTCGCGAATCGTGCAGACATAAATGAATGCGATGCACCAGAATCAAACAATACAGACGCTGGAGAGGAGTTGACGAGAATAGTACCTGCCACAACCTCACCTGGTGCAACTTCTTCTTCCATAGCCATCATCATGGCCTGACCTTGTCCTCTGGCTGCTGGTCCCCTCTGCTGGAAACCTCTCTGCCTATTCTGGGTCTGAGCTTGGGCTTGTGCATACTGCTGGGGGTGTTGTTGCTGGAATGCCTGAGACTGAGGCGGCAAGGGCCTCGAAGTCTGATACTGCTGCTGCTGAACTAGTGCTGGGGCCGGTCCTCTCACCGAAGAGCTAGAAGGGTTGGATGCTGATGAACCACCCCTATTCGGGCAAGCCCCTATCCTATGATCTGCTGCTCCACAAGCCAGGCACAATCCCTGTGCCCTGCGACAGTCTGCCACCACATGCCCTGGCTTCCCGCAATGAGAACATCCCATCGCGGAAGTCTGCTTCTGCTTCTGCTGCTGCGGGTACGTCGGGGTCGAATGCTGAACCGACGTTACTGAGGCCGCCCGCCTCGGAGTTCCAATGGTCAATCCCCTAGCTGTCGGGGCTGGAGCTGATGACTGGTGTATCTGACTATGGGACCGCTTCCTACTTTCGGTCCTATCCACGATCCTCTGGGAGGTATACTCATGCCTCCTAGCTGCTCTCAAGATTGCATCGAACGTCTGGTGCTCGAACTGCTCAACCGCCAATAAGATCTCCAAATGTAGTCCCTGCTGGAACTGCTGGGCCCTATCAAACTCGGTCGCCACCAAGGTGGAGGCAAACCTACTGAGTCTAGAAAACTCTGATGCATAACTGTCGACCGTTCTGCCTCCTTGCTTCAAGTTGGTAAATCTTGTCTGCAGGTCGTACCGAGCCACAGCATCGAAATACTTCGTCTGGAATCTCTCTCTAAATACTGCCCAAGCAATGGGTGCCACTAATCCCATGGCTTGCGCCACCCACCAACAGCGAGCCAAGTCCAACAACTGCAAGCGTACCACCGCCACCTTCTCATTCTTGGGTGTCCTAGCTGCTTCCAGAATCCCTTCGGTATCCTGAAGCCATGCATCCGTGGCAATCGCATTCTCGCTGCCGTCGAAGAAATGAGGGTTCAAGCGCTTGAAGCTGTTGGCCGCCTGGTTCCCTGGATGACCGCCTCGGGTCAAAGCATCTGGCATAGCCTGGTGCAAGGCGTCTCCTCTGCGATCCTGGGAAGCTATCAAGGTTCTGATAAGGCCTACCAAGGTACCATCATCTGGCTCTGCGGGCTGGACGGGCCGAACTGGTGACTCTCCTCCAGTAGGTATCACTCTGGAGGCGACTCCGGAATGCTGGGCTTGATCTCCGGGTTGCTGCTGGTCCACGGGAGGTGCTCCTTCTTGCTGATCGGCAGGGTCAGGTACAGTGCCGCTGATGAAGACGACACAGGGAAACAATAAGGAAGGACCAGGACAGATCAACGATACAAGCATGTAATCAGGGCAAGAATTTCAGGGATTTGAAAATACGGGCGGAGATCAAGGGAGAATACTGATTGAGAATCTATTCGGTAAACCCTCATATTTCTTGATTAACAAGACCTGCATGGGCCACCATTTAAACCATGTCACGCCCCAGAACCAGAATACTGGAGAGCGGGGACAGACATAGCCAGCTACGTATATTGAAATAGAATACATCTCAACTATACGGTTACGGCTGTCTAGATATGAGGGTTTACTACAAGCCAACAGTCTCTTAAGGTCAAGCCTATTGTCTCAATCTCACGCAAGTAATATAGTTACAAGATGTTTGACCACCAAATATACAATAAAAGGCGTCCCAAATATTACATATCAGTTGATTATGAAACTAGTCGTACAAAATGCGAGGACTAGCAAGAGTTAAGTCATACATGATCAACCCTAGGATTTGTTAATCATGTTTACAGCCCGTAGACAGACAGTAAGTAAAGTGCATCGAGCTAACAGGTGCTCGTCGGCTAAACGCCTCAAAAGAATAACTTTACAATAGAGTGAGCGAAACAAAATAGAAAACCCACTCGTAGCCCGGGTTCCTTCTAGTCGCCACCATTGGGCTGGAAGCTTGGTAGATCCTCGGGAGCTGCTCCGAAATCTGGCCACACAAAACCAGCTGGGTCAACCCCAGAAAGAGCAAGTGCCACAAGGGGGCCACGAAATAAGAACAAAAGCCAGCAATCAGCACAAGAAAATCTAATAATAAAACTATAATTACGAAAACATGTCAGGATGATATACGACGAGATAACCATGGAACTATTCCGATAGCCAGGTTACAACCCGTAAACCAAACAAGGACCGGTGTTGTAACCCTTCATCTGAACAGAGCTTGGTTTCCCACCATTTATCGGCAAGATAAGTAATGTAAGAAATCAAGACAGGGAGCAAATATGTACTGGATCAAGCCATGGCTAGACTGGTTATACCTCATTCAATCAATCACGGCCAAGCAGATCCTACGGCTTACTACTTTAACTAACTAGGGTTATCACAGGCCTAATTACTAACAAGATGCAGTGAGATTGTTCCACAGCCATAAGCCCTGCAGAACATCCAGGCTACCCAGGTCGAAAATTAGGGGTTAAATTCTGGTGGGTACATCGCCCAGAAGACAAATGTACCCATAGGTGACTTAGAGGGTGGAACACTCGACGGTGCGCTGGAAATGTGCCCTACTCGACGGCAGGCTATAGATCCCAAGAGCGCCCAGGTAACGGGCAGGACTACTGAGTTATTCTAGTTATTAACCTTAATCCATTTTAATAGGTACTCCTGACCGTGGTACTCAAGAGTCCCCTCCTAGACATGATGTAAGACAGGACAAGTGGATTTAACAAGCAAGCAAGAAAGAACCACCCACGGTGTCATGACAGGTCAAGTTAAGTTATCAAGATAAATCATGTCAGGGTACTTGTCAGGAGTGTGCCATGACGGGCCACTGTCATGTCAGGTTGGTCATGTCAGGAGTGCACCACTACGGGTCACTGTCGTGTTATGCTAGTTCCTTGTCATACCATGCCATGTACAATAATCATTCCAAACATAATAAGTAAAAATCAAGTTCATGACAAAAGGCGTAAGGATATAAAATGGGCATAAAATATCTAATAAAATATCAATATACGGGGCTATAGAAAAGCCAAGCCTAAAGAAATAAGACCAAAACTTCAAGAGCCTGTGGGTTAAGCAAGGCGTTCAGGGGAGCAGCGTACGAAAAGTCACGCACGCTGAGAGAGCAGCGTAGGTGAAAGTCACGCACGCTCAAGGGAGCAGCTGCGTGAAAGTCACGCACGCTCAAGGAAGCAGCAAACGTAAAAAGTCACGCACGCTCAAGGGAGCAGTGTACGTGAAAAGTCATGCACGCTACAGGGAGCAGCTGCGTGAAAAGTCACGCATGCTCAAGGAAGCAGCATACGTGAAAAGTCACGCACGCTCAAGGGAGCAGTGTACGTGAAAGTCACGTACGCTACAGGGAGCAGTGTACGTGAAAGTCACGCACGCTCAAGGAAGCAGCATACGTGAAAAGTCACGCACGCTGAAGGGAGCAGTGTACGTGAAAGTCACGCATGCTACAGGGAGCAGTGTACGTGAAAGTCGAGCACGCTCAAGGGAGCAGTGTACGTGAAAGTCATGCACGCTAAAGGGAGCAGTGTACGTGAAAGTCACGCACGCTACAGGGAGCAGCTGCATGAAAAGTCACGCACGCTCAAGCAGACACGCTTCCAACAGGAAGCGTACTCAAGTCTGCGTACGCACGCTAAAGAGCTTGCGCAGCTCAGTGTGCTAAGCTAAACAGCTCTGCACACTGCTCACTGTCTCCTCCAAATAGCAAGAACACCATGGATGAACCCAAAGCTTCCAAGTATCATAACTTGGCCATCCGAACTCCAAATCCGGATTTCTAAAGTTCCAACTGGAGTGAAACTGAATGCTCTTCCACATGGAAACATCAAAAACCCATAAGATCTAACTTAAGTAGCTCAAACCATGCAAAATCCGAAAATAGAAATAACTTAGATCTATCACAATGGAGGCTCCAAATCACAAAATACCAAGACCTAATATTGATCACCATGACCTAATCTATCAAATGGACAAAGAAAAGAGGGTTCTCATGAAGTGGCAAGGTGCACTTGCCTAGGGTTAGGAGAGTTGTGTAGAGGAAGAAGAAGAAAAAGAAGAAGAAAATAAATGGTGGTGGTAATGAAAAAAGAGAGAGGTAGGTGGAGATATAAAGAGGGAGAGTTGTGGTGTGTTGAGGGTGGAGTGTAGGGCTAGGGTGTTCCAACACATAAACCAAACCGAACCAAACCAATAAAACCGAGCCAAGCCAAAAACCCAAATACGAGAAATACCGGAATTCCACAAGCTGAGAAAAATAAAAATACATACCAAAATCCAGATATGAGTATAAATACGAAATACTAGAAATACGGGAAATGAGGGTGACAATCAACAACCACCCCATCAGATAATGATAAGGCAGTTCAACGCGTTCAAAGTCCTTCGCCGTGTCACGGGCGATGACCTTGGACGAGAAGGCGCGGAGGCCACGGTGTATGTTGCACACCATGGCCGAAAGAAGAGCTAGTCTGGCCCCGAAGACGAGCTTCACAGCAGGGAGGATAAAATTACGGCTGATCCTCACAATAGAACCAGTCCCTCCCGAGACCACGCAGTTCTGCAGCCACACCATCAGGAACCCTGCCAGGATTGTCTTCTCTGACAGCTGCTGAGTACCCTGATAAAAATAACTGAAGAAGTCAGTTTTACTCCTAAACCTGTCGCCCATGGCCCTCGATCTCTTGGCACTCAACACCAGGTCCTGTACTTCTTCCCGGGTTTGAGGTTTTCGAGGAGAAACTCGACCTGAGGCGCCTAGCATAAAAAGGTGTGTGAGCCACGACCGGGTGTGAGAAAGGTTCCCTTCCGAGCTACCGTCCTTCTTGATGGACGTCTGGTGGCAGGTGCTATGATGACATAGTAGTTCCCGGTATACGGCAACAAAGCCCGGGAACCGCCGATCCAAGTCCTCGAACTCTTCGTTCGTCGGGGTATATACTTCAAGGACTTTTTCCTTCCAGGGCAGCTTGGAAATTACATGCATCTCCTGGAGGGCGAGTTCCATCTCCCCTCCAGACGTGAAGAAGGTACCCGTTTGCCGGTTGTACATCTCCAAGAGAGCCATGAATAGCGTCTTATTCATGGGCAGACCGTGACAGGTGCCCCGAATGGCGTGATAGAGGCTGATCTCACGAAGGAGAGTCTCATACTTCCACAGAATCTACGTGGTCAAATTGGCTCACGAAGGGATGGGGTTTATTCAGTTCAACAGCGCCAATCGGCCAACTGGATAGGACCCCTTCCGAGCAAGCTGGTTAATGAAAGTGTCAGCTTGAGAGACCTTGAAATTGGGACCCTGTACATTCAAGAAGGTCCCCGGGGCCAACCCCATCACGTAGCAACTGACCGATACCTTGCCCGCATACACTGACCCCAAGTTTTAGTTATAATGGATGTTACCCACAAACATCTCCAACAGGCTCGGAGTTAAGGAGTCCACCATCTTTCTGTCCATCGGTAGCATGTTAAACCACGACAGCGGAAAATGATGCTCCATCTAAGGAATATGGATCGCCATTCCATCAGAAGTAAAGCTCCAACTCTCGGATATATCCAGAACTTGGGGGTTCTTCACAGTCAAGGCATCCCCAAAGAGGAACGCAGGCTTCAGGAATTCTGCCTCCAATCGCCCCGAGTTCATCATGGCACAGAGAAAGTAAAAGGACTGGTTCTTAATAGCATTCAGCCTCTCTACAGGCTCGTCTTTGGGAAGCTAGTTCACCACATACTGGACTATGTGGTCGAACCGCACACCCACAGCAGATTGGGCTGAACCAACCAAGGGCTCTCCCATAGGATTGACTGGCAGATTCACAGAAAAAAGACAAAGAAAACAAGTTAGAAGATGGCCAGGTAAAACCACTTAGTATTTCTGGGCTTATGCTGCTCTATTTTGGCGAGGCCTCATGCGGCCCAGTTCAAGTGAGCGTATGCGGCTCGGATTAGCGAGTGTTCATGTGGCACGGTTTAGAAGAGCTTATGCTACTCTGATTTAGCGCGGCCTCATGCGGCTCAGTTTAACAGGGCTTATGCGGCTCTGATTCAGCGGGTGCTTATACGGCCCAGTTCAAGTAAGCTCATGCGGCTCTGTCTAGCGGGTGCTTATGCCGGCCAGTTTAACAGAGCTTATGCGGCTCTGATTCAGCGGGTGCTTATGCGGCCCAGTTCAAGTGAGCTCATGCGGCTCTATCTAGCGGGTGCTTATGCGGTCCAGTTTAACAGGGCTTAGGCGATTCTGATTTGGTGGGGTCTTATGCGGCTCTGATTCAGCGGGTGCTTATGTGGCCCAGTTCAAGTGAGCTCATGCGGCTCTGTCTAGCGGGTGCTTATGCGGTCCAGTTTAACAGGGCTTATGCGATTCTGATTTGGTGGGGTCTTATGCGGCTCTGATTCAACGGGTGCTTATGCGGCCCAGTTCAAGTGAGCTCATGCGGCTCTGTTTAGCGAGTGCTCATGCGATCTAGTTTAACAGAGCTTATGCGGCTCAGATTTGGTGGGGTCTCATACGGTATAGTTCGAGAGAAAGCCTATGCGGCACTGTTCGATGGGTCTTCATGCGGCCCAATTTGCAAAGTGCCGATGCGGTCACAAGATGACTCTCATGTGGCACAAACAGCACAGTATCATCACAATGAACTTGAACAGTTCTATGAAGACGAAGAAGGGCTCGCACATAAATATGCGACATAGCCGTTATGATTAGGGTTTGAGTCCATGTAGCTTTCTCCCAACAATCTTACCAGCAATAGCGGGGTGAACATCAGGGTGAACAGGGGGAGCCACAGTCGATGAAGAAGCCGCTCCCTTACCCTTCGTCGCAGCTAGCACTAGAGGAGGCCTTAGAAGTCTTGGGAGCCATTGATGATCGAAGGAGAAGAAGACGGCAGCTAGGGCAAGAAAAGCTTGAACAAGAGGAGAGAGTAAAGAGTCTCTCTCTAAAACTTTCTCATATTTATAGACGGACAGTGGGCACGTGGACCGATAGGCGCTTCGGGTTATGGGCCGCCTAGGAGACAGAACCGACTCTTGGGTTGGGTCATTGAGGCAAATCCAAAGTATATTTAAAGCCGACTCTTGGGATCTTACCTAAAAGACGGCTTCAAATCGAAACAAATCAAGAGCAATAATGGGACGCCTACATGGCACAGGACCATTATGCGACCAGAACAGTCCATGCGGCTAGGAAGTCTAGGCGGCCAAAGCGGTCCATGCGGCCAGAGAAGTCCATGCGGCCAGAGCGGTCCATGCGGCCAGAGCAGTCCATGCGGCCAGAGCGATCCATACGGCAAGAACATTCCATGTGGCCAGAGATGTCTATACGGTAGGAAGAGCTTATGCAGACATATCCATGCTTCTTATTCAAAGTATTTCAATTTTGCAAATTGAAAACTTTGAAGGGGGTCTTGTAGAAGCATGGAAAAATATAAATAAATTCTTATGCGGCCCAAAAATCAGCCCCATGCGGCTCATAACAGAAGGAGCCTTCATGCGGCTCAAAAGACCCGAGAGCTTCATGCGGCTCAGAAAGATGAAGGGGAAGCCACGTGGCCTCATGCGGCTCAAAACAGGCCTTTACAGCTGGCCATAAATACTCTGAGCAGCTGGATCATTAATTACCCTGACACAGGAAAGCGGCAGCTCTGACAACGAAGGATTGACAGCTCTGACATAAAGGTAAAATGATGGCAATGTCATAATGGCGTGCTCCTAGAGAGAGAAGATAAAATCTTTATAGCTGGCACAATCTACCAATTCCAAAGCTCCTTATGCGGATCGCTTCAAAGACTTCCATGCGGTTCGGTCGTGGGGTCCACATTATGCGGTTCAGTTGGAGGCCACCCCCATGCGGCTGCCACTTTCATGCGGCTCGGATTATGGGGGGCCACCCTTATGCGATTCAGTTGGAGGCCACCCCCATGCGGCTGCCACTCTCATGCGGCTCGGATTGTGAGGGCCACCCTTATGCGGTTCAGTTGGGGTTCACCCTTATGCGGCTGTCATTCTCATACGGCTGCCACCTTCATGCGGCTCGGTAGTCGGGGTCACACTCATACGGCTCTGCCAGGACACCCCGTCTATGCGGCTCGCAGCATAATGGCAGTTGGGATACGTGGCAGAAGATCGACTAAGACTTATCCACCCGCGTTCATACGACTCTCAGCATAATGGCGGTTGGGACACGTGGCAGAAGATTAACTAAGATTTATCCACTCGGATTTAGAAACCAACAAATCATAACAATGCAGATTTTTTGCAATCAACATTAACTGCCCAGATCGATTTCCAACAAACCATGTAGATTTGGTGCAATTAACATTAACTGCCCAGATTTGTTACAATCAATATTAACTGCCCAGATTTGTTGCAATCAACATTAACAGCCCAGATTAGTTTCCAACAAACAAGATCAAGGCTAATCTTAACCAAATCCCTAACCGCCCACTTTTCAAGGAGCAATTACTACACACCCTACTTATCACAAAGCCATATAAATAGCAAGGTGCCATTCCCTTGCAAAACCTTGGACAGAGAGTCGCGGAGACACAGAGAGAGATATAGAGCAAAGGGCACCCAGCAAGAGCATTTCTTCACCAGAGCTGAAGCGACGTCCGATCGTCCAAGGAGTAAGGCAGAGTTGATAGCACTCTCCCGAGCTTCTATCGTCACCCCTAGAATCAAAAATAAATAATTATACTTTAGATTGCTTTTCCTAGGTTTTATTCCTAGGCTCTCTTTTGTACAAGCGAGTTTGTATTAAAAATCAAAGTCCAGTCCTCCCATAAAACTGTTCTGTTCTTTAGATAATCAATGGCAAACACTAACGGGCTAGCAGAAGCCTTCAATAAAACCATTATTAAACTTCTCAAGAAGTTCGAGTCTTCAAACAAGCGCGATTGGAATGAGAAGCTCGACGAATGTCTCTGGGCCTATCGTACAACGGTCTGGACTCCAACAGGCAGTACGCCATTCTCTCTAGTTTATGGTGTAGAAGCATGGAAAATATTGCTTTTAGTCCCACATCGGAAAGGAGCAAAAGAAAGGGCTCACTCCATTCTATAAATAGAGCCCCCTTGCCTCCTTTGAAAAGGGCATCAACTTCTCTTCCCTCCTTCCAAACTTGGACTCTTCCTATTACGTACCTTCGGGTGCTAAGTCGAAGAAGTCTAGGGCAGTACGGGATCGTCGAGCTCAGTCAGATGTCCCAACCTCTGACCATCAAGAGCGTCCCGCTAAGCGGATCTTTGATGGAAAGTTGTACAGAACCGCCCGTGTCCAGCCCCCGGCGGTAAACGGACAGGGTGGTTCTCAAGAGTCTCCCAACAAAGATCAAGGGCAAGTGATTTTACTAGACCCACATCAGGGAGCATACATGATACCTACGCACTCGTGTGCTCGGGATACCCGGGCCCACAAAGCGAGTGCACAGGTTGATCGAGACATTCCTCATGCGAGTCATGAGACGTCCTTCGTGCGGCTCGGTCATGAGATATTCCTCATGCGGCTCGGTCATGAGACGTCCTTCATGTGGCTCGGCTATGAGACATCTCTCCATGCGGCTCGGTCATGGGACACTCTCCACGCGGCTCGGTCATGAGACATTCCTCATGCGGCTCGGTCATGAGACGTCCTTCATGCGGCTCGGCTATGAGTCATCTCTCCATGCGGCTCGGTCATGGGACACTCTCGACGCAGCTCGGCCATGGGACACTCTCCATACGGCTCGGTCATGAGACATTTCTCATGCGGCTCGGTCATGAGACGTCCTTCATGCGGCTCGGTCATGAAACATTCTTTATGCGGCTCAAAATCCCTGGGAGCTTCATGCAGTTCAGATTCAATATGCGGCTCAAAAGCTCGAAGATCCTTATGCGGTTCAGTTGGGGGTTCACCCTTATGTGGCTACAATCCCTCATGCGGCAGCCATTCTTACACCCATGCGGCTGCTACTCCCATGCGGTTCAGATATGGCCACCCCCATACGGTTCAGATATGGCCACCCATATGCGGTTCAGATAAGGCCACCCTTATGCGGTTCAGTTGGCTGCCACCTTCATGCGGTTCAAATCCTGAGAAGCCACCCTCATGCGGCTCTGTCAAGACACCCTGTCCCTGTGGCTCGCAGTTAGGACACGTGGCAGAAGATCAGTTCCCCCCGTATCCCTTTGGCTCGCAGCATAATGATGGTTGGACACGTGACACTAAATCAATCAAGAGTCATCAACAAATCTCGATGACCAGATTTAGTACAATCATCATAATTACCCAAATCAAAGCAGATTTATTGCAATCACGACACGTGGCAGGAGATCCGAGCTTCCAAAGATTCATGACAATCAATATTAAATGCCCATACGAATTTGACACAATCAGCATTAATTGTCCAGATTCATTGTAATCAAGATTAGTGGTCCAGATTAATTGCCAACAAGATAGGATCAAAGAAAATGGCAATTAAATCCCCAAACTGCCGACTTTTTAGGGTAATCATTGCAAATCCTAATGATGAGACCCCATTCCTATAAATAGCAAGATGCCATTTCCTTGTAAAAAAGAGGGGATCCAGAGAAACAAAAAATATAGCAAGGTGCCATTCCCTTGCAAAAGAGATCCTCTCCACCCGGTTGGACACACAGAGAGACAAAGGCGCGCACAGAAGGAGTAAGGCAGAGCGGCCGTCGCTTTCTCGAGCCTCTATCGTCACGCCCCAGAATCAAAAATAAACAATCGTACTTAGATTGTTGTACCTAGGTTTTCGTCCCTAGGCTTTCTTTGTACGAGCGAGTTTGTATTGTGAAGTAAAAGTCCAGTCCTCTTATATAATTATTTTGTTCTTTTATAATCAATGGCAAACACGATGGCGACTCTGCTGAAGACTAACTTCTCTACGGCTGAGGAGTTGGTGACGCAATCAGACGCAGCCAAACTTGGCTCCACTCAACAAATGCTGGTCGCCCGGCTCGACCAGCAGGCGTTCGAAGAAATGCTCTCTGACAAGAGCGCTGGCCCGGTTCAGCGGCGAGCCTGCACAAAGAAGGCCCGCAGGGAGTGAAGACCCAAAAATTTTGTTCCTCCCCAAGCTCTCGAAGAAGTACTCTCTGTTGCCCAAGACAACGGAGAAGTCGCGCCTGCGGCCCCACTTCAGATCACAGAAGACTCTGCTGTCCCCAAGTCCGACAGAAGAAAATACTATGATGCCGGACTTACAGGGGAAAAGAGGAACTCTGTGCAATCCAAGCCGCATAAGGGTGCCAGCCACATGAAAGCTCATGCGGCCACAATTGTCAACCGCATGCAGACAGCCTGCACGGCCATGACTTCCAGCCGCATGCAGAAAGCCCATACGGCCAGGACTGTCAGCCGTATGCAGATAGCCTGCACGATTACGACTCCCAACCATATGCAGAAAGCCTATATGGCCAGAACTTCCAGCCGCATGCAGACAGCCTGCACGGCCACTACTTTCAGCCGCATGCAGAAAGCCCCTGCGGCCAGAACTTCCAGCCGCATGCAGACAGCCTGCACGGCCACGACTTTCAGCCGCATACAGAAAGCCCATGCGGCCAGAACTTTTAGCCGCATGCAGACAGCCTACACGGCCACGACTTCTAGCTGCATACAGAAAGTTTATGCGGCCACAAAGGATAGCCGCATGTAGACAGCCTGTACAGCCACACATACCAGCCGCATGCAGACAGCCTGTACGGCCACCGATCCCAGCCGCATATCATCTCTCCCATGCGGCTTACTGTCAGCCATTGACCGCCTCTCATACGGTCCTGACCACGAAGGCTCTCTGGAGCATATGCCAGACTCTGTTGTGACCAGCTTGGACTCTTCCTACGACGCACTCTAAGGTGCTAGAAGGAAGAAGTCTCGGGCAGCGCGGGCTCGACGAGCTCAGTCGACTGTCCCAACTTTTGACTACCAGGGTGTTCCGCTGATTATTACTCGGGGCCCTGATGGAAAGTTGTACAGAACTACCCGTATCCAGCCCCCGGCGGCCAACGAACGGGATAGTTATCAAGAATCTCCCAACAAGGATCAGGGGCAAGTACTCGCGCTATCCCCACTTTAGGGAGCAGGCAGGAGGCCAACACACTCATGTGCTCAGGACTCCCCAGCCCACAAAGCAGGTGACTTGCGCAACACGATTCTTCACAAGCGCAAGGAAAGAGACGAAGATTTGACGTGCAAAGAGTCCTGTCAAGGACATCAATGCACCCAAGTCATTATCAATTGTTGCTGTAATAAGGCAGCAGTACAAAAAGACCGACGGTCCGTCTTCCAAAGGCTGCAATGCCCAAGCTCAGAAGACGAGACGCTTCTCGTCGCCTCTTGCAATTCTGCTCTGAAGATTCCTGGCACCGAAAGAGGGAAGAAAACAAATGTCTCCAGCCTGAAAATTTCAACCGGCGTAACCAAGAAAATTTCTTATAAACAGTTGTCTACTACCGTTGTAAGAGGAGTTTACCAAGGTACCCGCTCAAAGACAAAATCTGCTACACTAGAAGACTCGTCCACATCTATAGGAGACACCGGAGCCGGGGGTAGCATTCCTCCAAACATCCACAACAACCCGGTGTTCCAAGAAGATAGTCCGGAGGAAATGGTTTACCCAATAGATGCAGCAGATCCCGACGTCCCCGAGGACGTCCACAATTCTCAAGACGAGGCAAGCTCTGAAGCTGGGGGTACCACCCTTTCTGAGTCTGAACCAGAGGAGAACATTCCCACATACCCTGACGACTTCTCTGTACGAGGGTACGACTCAGAGGGCACGTCTTCTATCGTTCCTTCCATCTCTCATCATATAAGGACGGTATTTATGACGGACAGCAACCAAGAAGGTCCCAGTGATCGCCAATGCATCGACACTCTGGAGGCCATACTGCATGCCTTGGTCAAGTCCGTGGACGAGATCAAAGTGGCCCTTCCAATTCTATAAGGAAGGACGCCTGGCCAAACAAGCTTGGGTCCTGCGGTCAATGCGGATTCGAACTCAGCTGCACCAAACCAGGGCGATAATCCCCCTAAAATATCGGCTCCCACCGCTGCAGACGAGGCCAGGGAGGCAAGAAGAGAGGTCCAGGAACTCCGGGCCATGTTCCAAGCTCGAGAAACCTGCCAGGACCTCAGAATACGATAGCCGCATCCTGCTACGTGGAGAGAAGTTCCCTTTCCACCAAAATATAAACCATTCCACATCAATCCATATGATGGAAAGACATCTGCAAGCAGGTACATCACCAACTTCAAAGTAACAATCGACCATCTGCCTCATGACGACGCCATCCTTACGCGGTTGTTCATTGGAGCCTTGGAGGGGGTCGCCTTCGACTGGTACCGTAACTTGTCGGACAATTGCATCCATTCCTTTGCTGGCTTCAAACGTATGTTCCTGGAGAGGTTCTACGAAGTATGACAAGATGTGGCAATGTCCACCCTCATGGACGTTGTTCAGGGAGAAAAAGAGCTAACAAGGAATTATATCGAGCGATTTCGCCAAACCGCGATGAAGTTGCCTTCCGGTAACCCAGATTCCTCTTTAATTAAAATTTGCCAAAAGAGACTGCTTTCCACGATCAGCCTCTAGATGGGCAAAAGTCAGTTTAAGGACTGGAAGACTTTCATTATCAACGCCACTAGCGCAGAGAACAAGTTGAAGAAAGCTCGCCAACTGGGACTGCATATCTCGGATGGAGAGGATAAGGGCAAACGCCCTAATACCAACAAACAACAACGACAAGTTCCTCAAGAAGTACTATGTCTAAACGTCACTATCTCTCGGATTGTGAGTCATATACCCGCAGGTATCGCTGAACTTACACTCTGACTCCAAATCCCCCCGGGTGTTGAGTCATGTGCCCTAGGGTACCGCTGAACTCACACCCCGACTACAAATCTGCCAAAGTGATGAGTCATGTGCCCTATGGTACCGCTGAACTCAGACCATAAATCTGCCAAAGTAAGGAGTTATGCGCCCTATGGTACCGCTGAACTCGTATTCCGACTACAAATCTGCCAAAGTGAGGAGTTATATGCCCTATGGTACCGCTGAACTCGCATTCTGACTACAAATCTTTCAGATTGTCGAGTTACGTACCTGCAGGTACCGCTGAACTTACATTCTGATCCCAAATCTCTAGATTATCAAGTTATGTACCCGCAGGTACCGCTGAACTTATACTCTGGTCACTACAGATAAATCTATATCGCATCTTTTAGGTAGTAAGTCATGTATGATCATACCTCTGAACTTTCCTCCTAAAAGAGCTCCCTCCTTATGATCCAATACCCGCACTTTTAGTACACAAAAAGGGTAACAGATCCACCAATTCTCCGAAACAACCACGTCGATGCTACCTCTGAGTTGTTTCCCTTCCATCAAAAACAAACCGCCCCCTCACATTGAACTTCCACGTCCTCATTATCTCTGAGTCGTTCTATGTATCCCTTCATGGAGCCCACTCCTGCCATGTCCTCATTACCTCTGAGTGGGAAGGCTCCATCGAAGAAACCCTCATATTTACCATGTCCTTATTACCTCTGAGTAAGTATGTTGGTTCTCTCTCGACTTATTATCCGTACCAAAAAAAAAACCCCAGGGTACGCCACGGATAATTGGCCCACAAATGTCTTCCGACGACCACAAATGTCCTCTGTTGACCACAAATGTCTGCAGTTGACCACGAATGTTGTACTAAGTTTTCTAGTACATGCCACTCTTTTCTCATCATGTCTTGGGAGCCCAGCTGCTCCCTCGCATTCTTTCAAATACCTAGTACATCCATATCTTTCCTCATCATCACATACTTTTGGAGCCCAGCTGTTCCATAGCATTCTTTCACCCAATGCATAGAACTTCCACGTTGATAGCACCTCTGAGTTGTTCTATGTACCCTTCATGGAGCCCACTCCTGCCATGTCCTCATTACCTCTGAGTAGGAAGGCTCCATTGAAGAAACCCTCATGTTTACCATGTCCTCATTACCTCTGAGTAAGTATGTTGGTTCTCTCTCGTCTTATTATCCGTACCTAAAACCAAGGTACGCCAAGGATGATAAGTCCACACAAAATCTCCAGCGGAAGTACCCAAACCTATCACGTCCATGCTACCTCTGATAGGATCTCCACACCAAAACAACTCTACTTTCCATGCTTCTTATTCAAAGTATTCCAAATTTTCAATTTGAAAACTTTGAAGGGGGTCTTGTAGAAGCACGGAAAATATTGCTTTTAGTCCCACATCGGAAAGGAGAAAAAGAAAGGGCTTACTCCATTCTATAAATAGAGCCCCCTTGCCTCCTTTGAAAAGGGCATCAACTTCTTGTCCCTCCTTCCAAACTTGGACTCTTCCTATTACTCACCTTCGGGTGCTAAGTCGAATAAGTCTAGGGCAGTGCGGGCTCGTCAAGCTCAGTCAGCTGTCCCAACCACTGACCATCAAGAGCGTTTCGCTAAGCGGGCCTCTGATGGAAAGTTGTATAGAACCGCCCGTGTCCAGCCCCCGGTGGCAAACGGACAGGATAGTTCTCAAGAGTCTCCCAATAAAGATCAAGGGCAAGTGATTTTACTAGACCCACATCAGGGAGCAAATATGATACCTACGCACTCGTGTGCTCGGGATACCCGGGCCCACAAAGCGAGTGTATAGGTCGATCGAGACATTTCTCATGCGAGTCATGAGACGTCCTTTATGCGGCTCGGTCATAAGATATTCCTCATGCGGCTCGGTCATGAGACGTCCTTCATACGGCTCGACTATGAGACATCTCTTCATGCGGCTCGGTCATGTGACACTCTCCATGCGGCTCGGTCATGAGACATTCCTCATGCGGCTCGGTCATGAGACGTCCTTCATACGGCCCGGCTATGAGACATCTCTCCATGCGGCTCGGTCATGGGACACTCTCCATGCGGCTCGGTCATGGGACACTCTCCATGCGGCTCGGTCATGAGACATTCCTCATGCGGTTCGGTCATGAGACGTCCTTCATGCGGCTCGGTCATGAAACATTCTTCATGCGGCTCAAAAGCTCGAAGATCCTTATGCGGTTCAGTTGGGGGTTCACCCTTATACGGCTACCATCCCTCATGCGGCAGCCACTCTTACCCCCATGCGGCTGCTACTCCCATGCGGTTCAGATATGGCCACCCCCATACGGTTCAGATATGGCCACCCATATGCGGTTCAGATAAGGCCACCATTATGCGGTTCAGTTGGCTGCCACCTTCATGCGGTTCAAATCCTGAGAAGCCACCCTCATGCGGCTCTGTCAAGATACCCTGTCCCTGTGGCTCGCGGTTAGGACATGTGGCAGAAGATCAGTTCCCCCCATGTCCCTACGGCTCGCAGCATAATGATGGTTGGACACGTGACACTAAATCAATCAAGAGTCATCAACAAATATCGACGACCAGATTTAGTGCAATTATCATAATTACCCGAATCAAAGCAGATTTATTGTAATCGTGACACGTGGCAGGAGATCCGAGCTTCCAAAGATTCATGACAATCAACATTAAATGCCCATACGGATTTGACACAATCAGTATTAATTATCCAGATTCGTTGCAATCAAGATTAGTGCTCCAGATTAATTGCCAACAAAATAAGATCAAGGAAAATGGCAATTAAATCCCCAAGCCGCCGACTTTTTAGGGTAATCATTGCAAACCTTAATGATGAGACCCCACTCCTATAAATAGCAAGGTGCCATTCCCTTGTAAAAAAGAGGGGATCCAGAGAAACAAAAAATATAGCAAGGTGCCATTCACTTGCAAAAGAGATCCTCTCTATCCGGCTGGACACACAGAGAGACAAAGGCGCGCAGAGAAGAGTCTTCCCATCTTGAGAGCAGTTCTTCACCGGAGCCAAGGCTACGTCTGATCGTCCAAGGAGTAAGACAGAGCGGCCGTCGCTTTCCCGAGCCTCTATCGTCACCCCCCAGAATCAAAAATAAACAATCGTACTTAGACTGTTGTACCTAGGTTTTCGTCCCTAGACTTTCTTTGTACGAGCGAGTTTGTATTATGAAGTAAAAGTCCAGTCCTCCGATATAATTGTTCTGTTCTTTTATAATCAATGGCAAACATATGGGAGCGAAGCAGTTCTTCCCTTAGAAATCCAAATTCCTTTCCTTCGGATAGCCTTAGCCATTGAGTTGACTACCGAAGAAAGCTACTGTCTGCGACTCTAGGAGCTCGAAGCATTAGACAAAAAACGTTTGTTAGCTCAGCAGCGCATTGAGCTGTACCAAGCATGTCTTTCCAAAGCCTTCAATAAAAATGTGAAGAAAAGAATCTTCCAAGTCGGTGATCTAGTCTTAGCAGCGAGAAGACCAATGGTCATGACGCACAAAACAAAAGAGAAATTTTAGCCTAAATGGGAAGGTCCTTTCATTATAGAATCAATATATTCTAACGGTGCATACCGACTAACCAAGCCTGATGGTGACTTGCTCATGATGCCTATCAACGGCAAGTTCCTGAAGAAATATTATATGTAACCTTTTGTAAATAATGTTCACATATGTTCAGTCATATAAATGTACAGTACGATATTTATGTGGTTCGAAAAATTATCTAAATATTATCCGTATTTCAAGAGTCTTGAATACGCCATGGATAATAGGTCCTCTAAAAAAATTTCCCAGTAGAATCATTCCCGTTTTTGACTCTGTCCAAACTTGGTTTGACGAAAACAAGTCACGTCCCTCTTACCTCTGAACCGATAATTATTTTTCCAATGGAATGATTAAGAAATGTTTTGTCATGTCCATATAACCTCTGAGCAAAACGTTTATCAAGGATAATCACATCCATATTACCTCTGAATTATCTACTCCTACCTAATGTTATATCTTTCTACGTCCATATTACCTCTGGTCAGATATAAAACATCCTCTGCTATTACGTCCATATTATCTCTATTAGCAGCTTCGTTCAACTTATTATCTATATTCAAAAAAAAACTTGAATATAAAACGGATAATGAGCCCACATCAAATTCCCCAGCGGAATACCGACCAGAAATATTCTTACTATATTCACATTACCTCTAGTTCCGATATTTCACAAAACCACATTCATTTTGAAAAGATTCTCTATTCTTTATTTTGAACGTCTATCAAGAGACGAGAGAAAAGGGGTACAAGAGCCTTGATGGCTAAAAAAAAATAGTTACAAACAAAAAATCTAAGGGATACATAGTCGATTGATATTGTCCCTTAGAGCCGCAATTTTGCCTTCAGACTTTGTGGTAGCTCGGCGGCGTGCCTCTTCTTGATGAGCGGCTTCATCCTGGAAGAGGATCAGACTCATGTGCTCTCCCTCTAACTTTGTTAGTTGTTCTTTTAAATGGGCGGAAGTAGTGGCGGTCATGGCAGCCTAAGCCAAGTAGTCCTCCTGCTTAGATGTGGCTGTCCTCAAGTTGGCTTCAAGTTGAGCAATCTCGCTCTGGATTTGTGCGATGTGATTACACTTTTCGATAATCTGTACAGCCAGTTTATTCTTTGAGGCAGCATGTGCCTCACTTGCAGCATTGAACTGACCATACTGATAAGCCAATTCGCTGATCTCTTGAATGAGGGCATCCTTTCTTGCCTGGAAAGTGGCCTTCTTCTCTGCAAGAGGCATGATTAAAGCCTCATCTTCTACACGGAATAGCGATATCGAGCTCCGTTGTTTGGTATCCCATAATCTGGCCACCTGACCCTTCAGATCATTTAGAACTTTCCTCAGAGTATTAGCCTGCTCTTCATAGCCGGCAATGCTCTCAAGGGCCGCCACTTGGCTTTCAGCAACAGCCTTCATAGGGCCAAGGAAGTATTCCGATTCAGGACTCCAGGAAGCTTTACTTTCAGCACAGAGTAGAATGCTTTGACGACTTCCTGGGCCATCTCATCGTCTTTAGTAGAGGTCATCGGGGAGGATGCTTGGAGAGTTTCTTCCGCTCCAGGAAGGGATACCTGACAAGAAGCCAAACCTGACAAAAAAACAATATATACATCAGTAACAAAAAAAAGAGTATAAAAGAGTTATAATTTCGTACCTTCGGCTTGCTCATCACTAGCCTGGGCTACATCATCAGTCTTGGCTTCAGAGAAACCGAGAGCAGGCCCAGGCTGTTCAAGAAGAACAACATCAAGGCCTCGATCGGCATCAGGCCGGGTATCCTCCACAGTCCCAGCTGGATGAGGAGCAGATTCAGCAACAGCCCCCTCAGTAGGCTGTTCTACCTCTCCCTCTGCAGCCGATGCCGGCTCACTAACGGATCCCTCTGTATCAGCAAATTTAGAGGAGCCGGGAACAGCTTTTCTTCCTTCCCCAATACCTGGGGCTATTTTCACGAGGGGTTCCTTCTCCTTGTCTACAAGGGAACATACAGTCATGGTCAGCCTCACGAGAAGAGGCTCAAAGATAATGTACCCGCAGGAGGATGAGCCGATTGGACTTGATTCTCATCCAACTCTTTCATCATGGCTCCTATTGCAGACATATCCCCCAAAGATATTTTGTAAGAGGGACTGATCTTTTGATCGCCGTCATGGTCTGGGCCTTCGTCCTAATCATTCTGTCGCTCGAATCTTACAGCTGAAGAAGATCCGCCCACATTCATCGGTCGAGGACGAGTAGGGGCCACTGTCGTCACATCTACCTCCTCAGACAAGGAGGCACCTGCCTTAGCTACAACTTTGGGGTCCTGTACAAAGGATAAACACAAGGGTGAGAAAGCTTCTAAAGGCTTGACCAGAACGGCTATGGAGTCTAGGAAGGGATCTACCTTGTTTTCCATAAAAATCAACAACAGGTATTACAGAATACTGGAATTGATTGCAAACTCGCTTGTACAAAGAAGAGCCTAGAAATAAAGCCTAGGAAATAATCTAAGTACAATTGTTTAGTTTTAATTCTGGGGGGTGACGGTGGAGGCTCGAGAAAGTGCTATAAACTCTGCCTTACTCCGTGGACTATCTGATGCGGTCTCTAGCTCGTGAAGATATTACTTTTCTCTTGAAGGTTGTCAACCATTGCAGGGGTGTGGCATCCTACTATTTATAATATGATGGATTTTGAACCGCATGGATGGCTTGCAGCCACGTGACTGGTTGGTACGCAAAGACCCGCTCTTGGGCTGCCATCTATCAGTTTGTTGGGATTTTATTACAGCAAATCTGGGTAGTTAAGGAATTGGTCAGATTGCCACGTGCCCCGTTACGTATGGTGTTCTCAGTCTTTGGTCCTGTGGGGTCGCATGAGACTCATGTGGCTTGGATGAAGCTTGGAAACTTTGGGGCCGCATAAGCTGGGCCAAATGTGGTTCATGCGGCTTGGATGATGCTCTTTTAGCCGCATGGAGGCGTACGAACCTTGCTTTTGGGTGACGTCTCTACGTCTTATCTTTCTTGTCGAAGTGTCAGAACTGTCTTGTTTTGCCAGGGCTTGTCAGCTTTATCAGTCGAACTGCTCCTTCTTGATCTCATACAGTTGTTCATCGTTGGGCCGTATATGTTTTTGAACAGTCATGCGGCTTTCCTTCATGCGGACCTGTTTGGCCCAATGTACCTATGCAGCAATTTGTAATCCACATGTACTCTATATTTTTTATGTTTCTACAAGACCCCCTTAATAGTTTCCCAATTACAAATTTGGAATACTTTGAAAGAAGCATAAAAAATATGCTAAGCCGTAGGGAGTCTTCAAGTTGGAGGGAGTGGTTTTCGAACTTGAGTCACAGAGAAATACTGAGCCGCCTGTGTCGCAGAATAAATCTTGAGTCGCAAGGACGCTTAGAGCCGCAGAGAGTCTGCCAGCTGTCACTGCTGTATTCAATTCTCCTAACTTGGTTGTGGATTTTCGAGATGAAGTCAACGGTTACTGGAGATAAAGTTCCCACACGTCGACTCTATCTTTAATGATCTCGAAAACCGAAAAGATGTTCGACGGTTACTAGGGATAAAGTCCCCAAACGTCGCCCCTATCTTAAATGATCTCGATAATCAAAGAGTCTCTCTTCAGCAACTCTATAATTAGGAGTCATTCAAAGAGAGTCTTTCCTCTTTCCCCTTCTCCTTCTTATACTTTCTGCTATGGCTCCAGAAACTTCTAAGTCGGTTGGTGCGGCGACCAAAGGGGAGAGACTTGCTTCCTCGTCGAGAGAGGTAGACACTCCTTCCATTCATTCCGATATGCAACCTTCTCCCAAGGGTAAGGATGGTGAGCCGATGATGACTGAAATTTCGTGCGTGGAACTTTCATATACTGCCTCTGCTATAAACTTGGTAGATGTATGACCTATCTCGTCTAGACCACATGTGTTCTGTACGATAGGGATGCATAGACTGAGTCGCGTAACCGTTGTTTATTCGAACTTGAACTGGCTGAGTACCTCAAGAAGAATCTGTATGAACTTTTTATGACGAGCCGCATAGGTGCCGCATGAGCACTTTATGATTGGGTCGCATGAATACTGTAAGATTGGGCCGCATGATCGCCCCGTGACTGAGTATTGGGCCGCATGAGTTTTTCATGACTGAGCCGCATGATAATGACTGAGCCGTATAAATGTTGCATGAGTACTTCATGAAGCCGGCCTCATAACGGTAGACTTTATGAGCTCTGTTTTGGTTGGGCCATCTAACTGGCTAGGCCGCATAACAGAGTTCTTTGTTTTCTCGGAGCTGAATCTCCCTTTTTCTTATTTTTTTGCAGGGGTCTGTGTAAACCCTCATAATTTATAATTGATTTTTTTATAATTTAATTAAATTTTTGTTATGCCTTTCATTAGATATGGAATTATTGATACTAATGTATTAGTATAATTAATGTATGTGTGTATATATATATTATTATATGTGTGCATGTTTGTATTTCTAATAAATAAGGAATATAATTAATTCTAGGATTTTTAGGAATTTAATTATAATTTTTGTGATAATTTTTGCTAGCTAAAAGAAAGATATATATATATATATATATATCTAAATAAATATACATATATATATATATACTTTAGTTTTCGGAAAAAGAAAAGAATTAGAATTAGTATTAGAAAAGAAAAGAAAAAGAATTAGAATTAGTATTAGAAAAGAAAAAGAAAAAGAATTAGAATTAGTATTAGAAAAAGAAATAAAGAATAGAAAAAAAAAACAAAAGAAGGGTGAGCACAGCCGCTCACTTAAGTGAGCGGGCCCACCAACTGCAGCAGAGCAAACCCCCCGTCCCCCCCCCCCCCCCCCCCCCCCCCCCGTGCGCGTGAACTTGGGATAGTGGGAATCGGGTAATCCGAAACCCATTAGCATTAGGGATTGGGAGCAACTTGGTATATATGTAACTTTTTCCATAAGCCTCAAAACCCTAATCTTCCAAAATGAAAGTTGAGGCTGATCATACCCTCTTCACCTATGAATTCGTTTCACCAGCGACGAAGCTTTGTGTGCGACGAACGGAGCATCGAAAGTCAGCCCCGCGTCACCCACAGAGCAGTTTTTCCACTCAAGGTACCCTACTTCCCCACGACGTAACTTTTTACTCGTAGCACCGATTTTCGATCAGTAAGATTTTTTGGAAAGTAGACTTGACCCTCTTCGAGATCATCCAGGTGGATTTCGAAAACAACCCATCGACTTGCTCGAAAAATTGAGATGAAGTTGAAGAAAAAATCTATTTTCTGCAATACCAAAAACTGTTTTAAAATGACAACTTGTCGGTCAATTTTCTTGCTGTGCATTAAAGTAATGGAGGAACTAATTGAAAATAGTAAAAGACAACATAACCGAGATCGCAAGGCATCTTCTGGATCGTCGTTTCGATTAACGTGTAAAAAGTAAATTGATGTTGAAGTTGAGGAAAAACCTGTGTTAAATTATATTAATTTTCTGAATTTTGTTCGATATGGCGTGCGCCCCGACAAACCGGACGACGTGGTTGCGCACTATACGCATCGAAAGGCGCGTATGGACGTTGTTTTCGTGTAGGAACTGACGGAACTCAGTTTCGTTGTGTGTGCGCGACGAAATCAGTCCGTATCCGTCGAGATACCCCCGTATCGGCGTTTTGCAAACTTTGTCCTAACTTCGTGTACAGTCGTCGATTCGAGACGAACTTGCGCCAACAGGTCCGGATCAAAATTTTGATCCTATGTGCTAATTTTGGTTCGATCCTGAGAAGGTCGAATCGGAATCCCTTTTTGGCCGGCCGACCCACTCAAACGGGCGATTTTGTACACGGCTCATCGGAATCCAAAACTGGACATACCTTTGAGTTCCTCTCCTCAAACTAAATCCGTAGACATGTAGTTTGACGACTTTAGAGACCATAGACTTTGGCACGCATTTCGGTGCAAAGCGGGTCCAACGACGGACATTATTTTGACCCAAAATTATGATTTTGCCCCTGTTCCAGAATTAGACTTTTGGACAGGCATTTCCTAGGTATTTTTTTTACACCGAGTGCATTTTTGATGTTTGTTTCAGCGTTCGAAGTTGTTTAAAGATTGTGACGTTTCTTAGCTGATATTGTGATTACCTTGACTTGCCACTTTGTACCATCAGGCAAGATACCTTGCCACCTTACTCTGTGATTATTATATTTCTTATTTTCAGTTGTTACTTTTAGCATTTCTTATTTCTTGATATTATAAAACTGTGCGTCCAAGTCACACTTGGGTGCAAGCGACTCTATCGGTCGTTTTTCTTGCTTTATTTATTTCACTTGTATTGACTTAGTCTAGTGACCACCCATTGATGTTGAGGTATTGGTATATCTCATACGGCCTTGACACTTGTTGTATCACGTGATGTGAGTCACATGTAGGACACGTATCTGCGTAGTCGGCTGGCCATCGATACGTATGGAGCGTACGACGGATAGGGGTAACTGCCAATAGAGTTGCATGATAGAAGACTTGGCGGTTACAAGATGTACATGTCACTCATGGAGATGATGATACTAGGCATTGGGTGGGGAAAACAATACCTGACGTATGAGCTTCGATTGTACTTCCCTTGTAACCCGGAAGCTCCGCTGGAGATACGGGTATGTTTAGCCTCTCAGGTTTGCCACTGTCGTTCTTGGATCGTCATGTGCTTGGTCACTGGTGCCCAAGAGGGGACTATACCGGATCCTATATTCAGCCATGGCTCATACGTCGAAGGATTGTATCTCAATTGCATGTTCACAGTAGAATGGTCAGGAAACCGTTTGCAGGCATATCTTTTTCTTTTATTATATTATCACAGTTTATATGGCATGGTGTTTTCTTGTATCTTGCTATGTCCTCTGAGGACTTGGTTATCTCTCCAGGGTTAGACGATTTTCCACAGGAGTACGGAGCGACGTTGGAGCTATCCTACATCGATGATGAGGCAGTCATTACTAATTTCTAGACTATTTCTTATCTGAGACAGTTGTAGACATTATTATTTTTACATCTCATTTCTTTCTATTTACGGAGGTTGGACTCTGATCTTGTGAGATAATTTTTATAGCTGTTTGGAGTGAGCATGTTCACCCGGCTATCTTTGATACACTTACTTATTTATTTGGACTCTATTATCTTCTGTGTTGAGCTGTGATAAGATTAGATTATATATTACTGGCCTGTGGTTATTTTATTTACAGCTTATGTGTATATTTGAGGATTCCATATATTGGAGTATTCTTCGTATATGTGCAGCTGGCATGTTCACGTGCTTGGTCCTATGTATTTTGGGACTGGGGTGTTACATATTTTTGTGGTAGCCCATGCAGGTCAACATTAATATTGTTGGGTTACATGACTGTGCCCAACAAGCCTGCATATAGGAATAGGAATATCTCATCCAGAACTACTACTACCTCTTGACTTCCAATCTTTTCGAAACTTTCTTAATTTTTCGATTTACTTCATATCTAATCTTCCTAATATCAACTTATCTTCCTCGTGCCAACAGTATGCATTTAAGAAGCGGACGCACTTCTGCCTTGGCCCTCACATCTGGTGAAGAGGCTACTCCGGATGGACAGAATCCTCCCATGACTCCAGCGACACCATATCAGCCAGGACAGTCGCAGCCTACTACGACACCGACGATGGAGTGCCCGGAGATCGCAGCACCCCTAGGCAGCCAGGCTGGGCAGACCACTACCATGCCACCGGAAGGGAATGTACTACTGCCTCCACCACCACCATTCCCTCAGCAGTTTCCTCCACAGTTGGGACTTCAGATGCCTCCACCACCGACTGATGGGAGCCCTAGTTCATAGTTTATGTACGCCATGATGCAGGCTTAGTGGCAGCAGACTGAGCTGATGAGACAGACGATGATGGCAGCATTGGCTAGACCTCCACCACCACCTCCAGTACCAGCACCAGCACCGGCTCTGTATCCTTACGTAGGCTCTATTAGTACAGAAAAGCTACTGAAGGCATCCCAGTTGCCAGCTCGAGATTGGATGACAGCAGTGGACCTACTGTTAGAAGATAATGCTCACCACTGGTGGAAGGCGAAAGAGAGACGATTAGGCACTGGGATCACCTGGAAGCAGTTTTATGATGCATTTTATGATAGATTCTTTCCTATTCATGTCAGAGATGGTCTCTACGACCAATTCCTTCATCTAAAGCAGGGGAATATAACGGTTGATGAGTATGACTCAAAGTTCAATCGCCTGAGTCAATTTGGTGCGGGATTGATTCCGACAGAGTTAGAGAAGGCGAGGAGATTTCACCAGGGGCTTGCACCAGAGCTCAAGTCTTATACGACTACCCAGTCTTGAGTCTCCCATTCAGCTGTCTTGGAAGAAGCTCGTGCTTAGGAGATTCTTCGCAATGAACAGTAGCAAACATCGAAACGTCATACACCAGCAGTTACACCAGCCTGAGCTACTCAGGGTGGACCAATCAGGAGGACCACATGACAGTACCAGCAGAGGACTACTCCCTACCAGAAGCCCACTTGCTACTATTATGGGAAGCAGGGTCACATCAGAGATGACTGTCGACTTCGTTTGGGTTTATGTATGAGATGTGGATCAGGGCAACACTTGGCCAGAGATTGTCCTGAGCAGCAGGCTCTATTTTATGCACATCAGGCCCAGAAGCCTACAGCACCAGCACCTCGTCCACCCTTACCACCACAGACAGCTCAGTGCCAGAAGGCCAGAGCTCAAGGCCCAGGACAGAATCATGGAAAGGCATTCTCTCTAGCTGTTGAGAATGTAGAGACAGAGGCAGAGGTCATAGCAGGTATGGTTTTAGTTGCATCTTTTCCTGCCATTACATTATTTGATACTGGAGCCACACATTCATTTATAGCCACTAGTTTTGCCACAAGACACAGCATTCCGATCATACCCTTAGCTAAGAATGTTAGAATCCTCACTGGAGGAGGAGTTGTACCTGTTAGTGGTGTTTTTAGACTTTGTCCTATAGTAATAAATGGCAGAGAGATGATGGCACGACTCCTTGTATTCCCTATGCCGACATTTGATGTGGTTCTTGGAATGGACTGGTTGAGCCAGCATTTCGCTCTCATAGACTGCCATAGGGCAGTATTATCTTTAGACCACCGATGGCGGCAGAGTTTGAGTTCACCAAAGAAGACGGAGAGAGTTGTGATGCACCCGTATCGGGGACTCATATGATGATGCATGACACCCCTCAGTACCCTATTATCACAGAGTTCGAGGATGTATTCCCCGAGGAATTGCCAGGACTACCACCTGATCGAGACATTGAGTTTACTATTGAGCTTACACCGGGAGCCGAGCCTATCTCATCTCAAGTTTATCGTCTGGCACCCAAGGAGTTGGTAGAGATGAAGACGCAGATTGATGACTTATTAGAGAAGGGATTTATTCGTGCCAGTGTGTCACCGTGGAGAGCATCCATACTTTTCGTGCCTAAGAAAGACGGGACAGTGCGCATGTGCATCGACTACAGAGGATTGAATGCAGTAACGATGAAGAACAAGTATTCCTTACCGTGTATAAACGATCTATTTGATCAACTGAGTGGAGCAAAAGTATTCTCCAAGATTGACTTATGATCGGGCTATCACCAATTGAAGGTTCGGAAGGAAGACATTGCAAAGACGGCTTTTAGATCAAGGTATGGACACTACGAGTTCTTGGTCATGCCTTTCGGTTTGACCAATGCTCCTGCAGTCTTCATGAATTTGATGAACAAGATCTTTCACCAGTACTTGGACAAATTTGTAGTAGTCTTTATAGATGATATCTTGATTTACTCCAAGAGTCAAGAGGAGCATGAGCAGCATCTACGGATAGTTTTGGGAACGTTGAAAAATGAACGACTTTTTGCGAAGCTTAGCAAGTGTGATTTCTTTCTCAAGGAGGTATCATTTCTTGGTATGTTGTTACGGGCGATGGTATATCAGTAGACCCAGAGAAGATCACAGCAGTCAAATCAGGGCCCGCTCCCACATCAGCTTCAGAGGTAAGAAGTTTCCTCGGACATGCGGGTTACTACCGATGGTTCGTAGAAGATTTCTCTCGAATAGCGGGGCCTATGACTCGATTAACTTGCAAGGATCAGGAGTTTGTATGGACAGACGAGTGTCAAGCTGCTTTTGACGAGTTGAAGAAGCGATTGACCACAGCACCGATCTTGACACTACCATCGGGCCCGGGAGGATTTGTGATCTACAGCGATGCATCCGGGAAAGGATTAGGATGTGTATTGATGCAGCACGGTCGTGTAGTAGCATATGCATCGCGACAGTTAAGAATGCATGAGAAGAATTATCCGACCCACGATCTAGACCTCGTAGCGGTTATCTTTGCTTTGAAGCTATGGAGACACTACTTGTACAGCGAGAAGGTTGATATCTACACTGATCATAAGAGCCTTAAGTACGTGTTCACATAGAAAGAATTGAATATGCGACAGCGACGTTTGTTGGAGCTGATAAAGGATTATGAGATCGAGCTTCATTATCATCCGGGCAAGGCTAATGTCGTGGCAAACGCATTAAGCCGTAAGCCCATGGCACACTTTTTGACCACACAGAAGGAATTGATTAGAGACTTGGAGCAGCTTGGCATTGAGGTAGTATTGTCTGGAGCAGACGGCGTGTTAGCTAACCTCCAAGTGCAATCATTATTGGTAGAGCGCATCAAGGCAGCATTGCCCAATGATGGAAGATTTAGACGGCTCAGAGAGAGGACTGAAGCAGGAGAGCAGACGGGGTTGAGGATCCACCCCAATGGGATATTGCGATGTGGTGATCGCATTTATGTTCCCAATGGAGAGCTACGGCAGGAGCTGATGGCAGAGGCTCACAGTTCGACATACTCTATTAATCCTAGAGGAACTAAGATGTATCACGACTTACGACAGTATTATTGGTGGCACGGAATGAAGCGAGAGATAGCTCGTTTTGTTGACAAGTGCTTGGTATGTCAACAAGTGAAGGTGGAGCACCAGAGGACGGCCGAATTATTACAGCCGCTACCCATTCTCGAGTGGAAGTGGGAGCACATCAATATGGATTTCGTCATGGGTTTTCCTCGGAGTCCTAGGGGACGTGACACAGTGTGGGTGATTGTGGATAGACTCACCAAGTCAGCCCATTTCTTACCTTTTAGAGTGGGCCAGTCGACAGAGGTATTGGTAGAGATGTATATGGAGCAAATTATGAGATGGTACGGTGTGCCTGTTAGTATTGTGTCAGACCGCGACTCGAGATTTACCTCACATTTTTGGAGGAGTATACAAGAGAGTTTGGGCACCCGATTGATGTTTAGCACGGCATACCATCCTCAGACAGACGGCCAGTCAGAGCGTACCATTTAGACGCTAGAGGATATGTTGAGAGCGTGCATACTTGATTTTGGCGGTTCATGGGAGGACCATCTTCATCTTGTGGAGTTTTTCTACAACAATAGCTATCAAGCGAGCATTCAGATGGCTCTGTTTGAGGCATTGTATGGTAGGAAGTGCCGGTCTCCTGTTTGTTGGAGCGACATAGGAGAGCGACAGCTATTAGGTCCCGAGTTGGACTTGAGCACAGTGGAGACAGTGAAGAAAATACAGGACCACCTGCGAGCAGTACAGGATCGTCAGAAGCAGTGGACAGATAATCGTCGTCGACCCTTGGAGTTCAAAGAGGGTGACAATGTGTTCTTGAAGATATCCCCCACTAGAGGCACGATTCGATTCGGAGGACGTGGCAAGTTGAGTCCAAGGTACAACGGGCTGTTCGATGTCTTGGAACGTGTTGGAGAGGTTGCCTATAGATTGGCTTTGCCACCGTCATTGGAGGGAGTGCATGACATATTCCATGTATCTCAGTTAAGGAGGTATGTGGCGGACAGCAATCATGTGCTTGATCACTCCGAGATCACGGTTGGACCGAGTTTGTCGTACGAAGAGCAACCGGTAGTTATCCTCGATTGCCGAGTGAAGGTGTTGTGGAATCAATCTATTCCATTGGTTCGCGTGGAATGGAAGCATCACTCGCCAGGGGAGTCTACTTGGGAGTGCGAGGACGACATCCGAAATCGCTACCCGCATTTGTTCGAAGACGAAGGTATGTCTTGCAGTTAAGCCTTTAAATTATTAACAATTCCCTTGTATTGCATTTGATCCCCCGGCATTAGTTTAATTTCGAGGACAAAATTTTTTTTAAGTTGGGTAGGATGTAAACCCTCATAATTTATAATTGATTTTTTTTATAATTTAATTAAATTTTTGTTATGCCTTTCATTAGATATGGAATTATTGCTACTAGTGTATTAGTATAATTAATGTATGTGTGTATATATATATTATTATATGTGTGCATATTTGTATTTCTAATAAATAAGGAATATAATTAATACTAGGATTTTTAGGAATTTAATTATAATTTTGTTGATAATTTTTGCTAGCTAAAAGAAAGATTTATATATATATATATATATTTATCTAAATAAATATATATATATATATATGTACTTTAGTTTTTGGAAAAAGAAAAGAATTAGAATTAGTATTAGAAAAAGAAAAGAAAAAGAATTAGAATTAGTGTTGGAAAAAGAAAAAGAAAAGAAAAAGAATTAGAATTAGTATTAGAAAAAGAAATAAAGAAAAAGAAATAAAGAATAGAAAAAAAAAACAAAACAAAAGAAGGGTGAGCACAGCCGCTCACTTAAGTGAGCGGGCCCACCAACTGCAACAGAGCAAACCCCCCATCCCCCCCCCCACCCCCCGCGTGCGTGAACTTGGGATAGTGGGAATCGGGTAATCCGAAACCCATTAGCATTAGGGATTGGGAGCAACTTGGTATATATTAACTTTTTCCACAAGCCTCAAAACCCTAATCTTCCAAAACGAAAGTTGAGGCTGATCATACCCTCTTCGCCTACGAATTTGTTTCACCAGCGACGGAGCTTTGTGCGCGACGAACGGAGCATCGGAAGTCAGCCCCGCGTCACCCACGGAGCAATTTTTCCACTCAAGGTACCCTACTTTCCCACGACGTAACTTTTTACTCGTAGCACCGATTTTCGATCCGTAAGATTTTCTGGAAAGTAGACTTGACCCTCTTCGAGATCCTCCAGGTGGATTTCGAAAACAACCCATCGACTTGCTCGAAAAATTAAGACGAAGTTGAAGAAAAAATCTGTTTTCTGTAATACTAAAAACTATTTTAAAACGACAACTTGTCGGTCAATTTTCTTGCTGTGCAGTAAAGTACTGAAGGAACTAATTGAAAACAGTAAAAGACAACATAACCGAGATCGTAATGCATCTTCTGGATCGTCGTTTTGATTAACGTGTAAAAAGTAGATTGATGTTGAAGTTGAGGAAAAACCTGTGTTAAATTATATTAATTTTCTAAATTTTGTTCGATATGGCGTGCGCCCCGACAAACCGGGCGACGTGGTCGTGCGCTATACGCATCGAAAGGCGCGTATGGACGTTGTCAACGTGCGGGAACTGCAGAACTCAGTTTCGTTGTGTGTGCGCGACGAAATCAGTCCGTATCCGTCGAGATACCCCCGTATCGACGTTTTGTAAACTTTGTCCTAACTTCGTGTACAGTCGTCGATTCGAGACGAACTTGCGCCAACAGGTCCGGATCAAAATTTTGATCCTATGTGCCAAGGTTGGTTCGATTCTGAGAAGGTCGAATCGGAATCCCTTTTTGGCGGGCCGACCCACTCAAATGGGCGATTTTGTACACGGCTCATCGGAATCCAAAACTGGACATACCGTTGAGTTCCTTTCCTCAAACTGAATCCGTAGACATGTAGTTTGACGACTTTAGAGACCATAGACTTTGGCATGCATTTCGGTGCAAAGCGGGTCCAACGACGGACATTATTTTGACCCAAAATTATGATTTTGCCCCTGTTCCAGAATTAGACTTTTGGACAGGCGTTTCCTAGGTATTTTTTTTACACCGAGTACATTTTTGATGTTTGTTTTAGCGTTCGGAGTTGTTTGAAGATTGTGACGTTTCTTAGCTGACATTGTGATCACTTGGACTTGCCACTTTGTACCATCAGGCAAGATACCTTGCCACCTTACTCTGTGATTATTATATTTATTATTTTCAGTTGTTATTTTCAGTATTTCTTATTTCTTGATATTACAAAACTGTGCGTCCAAGTCACACTTGGGTGCAAGCGACTCTATCGGTCGTTTTTCTCGCTTTTTTTATTTCTCTTGCATTGACTTAGTCTAGTGACCACCCATTGATGTTGAGGTATTGGTATATCTCATACGGCCTTGACACTTGTTGTATCACGTGATATGAGTCACATGTAGGACACGTATCTGCGTAGTCGGCTGGCCACCGATACGTATGGAGCGTACGACGGATAGGGGTAACTGCCAATAGAGTTGCATGATAGAAGACTTGGCGGTTACTAGAGGTACATGTCAGTCATGGAGATGATGATACTAGGCATTGGGTGGGAAGAACAATACCTGACGTATGAGCTTCGATATCACTTTCCTTGTAACCCGGAAGCTCCGCTGGAGATACGGGTATGTTTAGCCTCTCAGGTTTACCACTGTCGCTCTTGGAACGTCATGCACTTGGTCACTGGTGTCTAAGAGGGGACTATACCGGATCCTATATTCATCCAGGGCTCATGCGTCGAAGGATTGTATCTCAACTGCATGTTCACGGTAGAATGGTCAGGAAACCGATTACAGACATATCTTTTTCTCTTATTATATTATCACAGTTTATATGGCATAGTGTTTTCTTGTATCTTGCTATGTCCTCTGAGGACCTGGTTATCTCTCCAGGGTTAGACGATTTTCTACAGGAGTACGGAGCGGCGTTGGAGCTATCCTACATCGATGATGAGGCAGTCATTACTGATTTCTAGACTATTTCTTATCTGAGACAGTTGTAGACATTATTATTTTTATATCTTATTTCTTTCTATTTGCGGAGGTTGGACTCTGATCTTGTGAGACTATTTTTATAGCTGTTTGGAGTGAGCACGTTCACCCGGCTATCTTTGATACACTTACTTATTTATTTGGACTCTATTATCTTCTGTGTTGAGCTGTGATGAGATTAGATTATATATTACTGGCCTGTGGTTATTTTATTTACAGCTTATGTGTATATTTGAGGATTCCATATATTGGAGTATTCGTCGTATAAGTGCAGCTGGCATGTTCACGTGCTTGGTCCTATGTATTTTGGGACTGGGGCGTTACAGTCTGGCTAGCAAGCTTCTTCAGGACCGGTGTCGAAGATGGAGTGAAAGTACAACATTCTGGCGCCTACATCAAAGAGCTCAAAACTCCTCATGCTTCGGAAGAGTTTTCCCCACGCCTTTTTGGCATACACATCAAACAACTTAGGACTCTTCATGCTTCGAAAGAGTTTTCTCCATATGGTAGGAAGAGCCTTTATACGTTGGAGAGTTGGACGGTGGTCAGGAGTCGTTATGAACGTCGCGCCTTTACAGCTCTCCAAGTAGGCAAAACCACCATCAGGGACCATGTTTTGAACGTATGGTCCCTTGGGGGCACAGGACTAAGGCATCCGCAATATGGAGGGGAGGATAGCATGCTATATTTATCCTCCTCCCGGCAGCTCCTTGGAGATTCAACAGTTTTGTTTGCTTCTCAGCAGTAAAACATGACTTCCTTCGAGGGCCACGAAACTGCTTGAAGATGAAGCGCTGTCAAACCCAACTATGTATTGTCGGATTTTTCTTTTTTTGCTATCGATGTAGTCCTATGAATGTAACTGATCTTGAATGACTAGAGTATGCTCACTCCATTCTATTTGTGCTATTTTGTGGTGCTTGTACTAGAGGGCCTAATACAGCATTTGTAAAGGACATCCCACTGGAGGATTTTTGTGGACCTATTGCCCTTTTGTGCATCTGGAAATACGAGCGAATATATTTGAATGATATTTTGTGGACCTACTACTCTTTGGTACACCAATGTGTTTGCCATTGATTATGAAAGTACAGAACAATTTATATAGGAGGACTGAACTTAAACTCACAATACAAACTCGCTCGTACAAAGAAAGCCCAGGGACGAAAACCTAGGTACAGCAATCTAAGTACAATTATTTAGTTTTTTCTGGGGATGACGATAGAGGCTCGGGAAAGCGACGGCAGCTCTGCCTTACTCCTTGGACGATCGGATGTAGCCTTGGCTCTGGTGAAGAAATGCTCTTGGACGTGTTGGGAGACTCCCTTGCGCCTTCGATTGCTAGATCTCTGGATGTCTCTGTAGTGCTCGCTCCTTTTTTCGCTCTGCTCTTCTCTCTTTTTCTCTCTTCTGCCTCTGCCTCTCGTAAAGGAATGGCACCTTGCTATTTATAGGAATGGGATGTGCTCATTAGGGTTTGCAAATGATTGCCCCCTTCAGAAGTCGGTGGTTAAGGATCACTTAATCTGGGCCATTCATCTTGAATATAATAAATTTGAGCAATTAATATGATTGCATCAAATCTCTGTAGGCAATAAATTTTGATTGCCATGAATATTCATGATTTGTGATAGCCTGCCACGTGTCCAATTTGCTTGATTTGATTTGATCTGGGCAATTATGACGATCGCAACAAATCTAATTTTATTGGGATTTGTTAGCACCCATAGTTCCAGGGAAGATAAGACTGCCACGTGTATCAATTGTCGCGAAGAGCGCCACGTGTCTCAACTGGGCCATCCTGGCAGAGCCGCATATGGGTGGTCCTTTCGGCCGCATGAAGCATGCAGCCGTATGAGGATAGGCAGCCACATGAGGATGGGCAGCCGCAGGGGATGGACAGCCGCATGGGGATGGGCAGCCGCATGGGGATAGGCAGCCGCATGGGTATAGGCAACCGCATGCAGATGGACAGCCGCATGAAGATGGACTGCCGTATGCAAATAGGCAACCGCATGCAGATGGGCAGCCGCATGGAGTGGCCTCGGGACTTGGTGGATTTTGCCAGCTGTAAGTAGATTTTCTCCTCTTTTCTAGGATCACGCCACCATGTCAGAGTCATTATTACGTCCTTATGTCAGACCTGTCATAGCGGTTATTTGTCAGAGCGGCCGTCAGGGCATTAAATGCAGCTGAATGTAGAGAAGAACTGCTGAAGGCCACGTAGCTTCTTTTCTGAGCTGCATGGATCCTTCAGCCGCATGGACTCCTGAGCCGTATGGACTTCTGAGTCGCATGGGAATCCTGAGCCGCATGGGGATCCTTCTGTCGGAGCCGCATAGGCCTTTCTTTATTCTTTTCCATGCTTCTACAAGACCCCCTTCAAAGTTTTTAATTTGCAAAATTGAAATACTTTGAAAAAGAAGCATGGCCATGTAAAAACTCTTCGGGCCGCATAGGATGTTCTGGCCGCATGGATGTCTCCGTCGCATGGCCTCCTCAGTCGTATGGCCATCTGAGCCACATGGGCTTTCCAGCGGCATAGGCTGCTTGGCCGCATAGGCCCCTCGCCACGTCTTCATGCCACGTGTGCAAATCTTTTCGTTGATTGCCTTTGATTTGCTGTCAGATTTAAACCCGCTTTTTAGGGTAGGATCCCAAGAGTTTAGCCTTGAATAGTCGGATCGCTTTGATAACCGAAGAGTCGGTTACGCTGCACATGGATCTTTGCGTCGGTCTACGGGCTCCGCCTATAAATAGAAGCGTGTTTGGGACGAAGAGACTTCTTTATTCTCTCTCTGTCTTCGATTCTTCTTGCCATAGCTTTTCTTATCTTCGTCTTCCTTCTCTGATCATCAGATAGCAATGGCTCCCAAGTCCTCCAAGGTTGCGGCAAAGACTACGGTGAAGGGAAAGGGAGTGGCCTCCACGTCGGCTGCGGCACCTAGGGTTCATACCGGCCCAAAAAAACTCCCAGTATTAGTATATAGGTGTCACACTGTGAGTCTCGTGTCCACACAGTGGGACACGACGTGTCCAAACCAACAAAATAGGTGTCACACGAACTAGAAGCGAGTCCACGCTCTCGTGTCCCCCACAGCGAGTCCACTGTCAGTCTCGTGTCCCCCGCAGCGAGTCCACGCTCTCGTGGACACGAACTAGAAGCGAGAGAGAGAGCTAGAAGACGAGGAGAAACTGGAGAGGAGCTACCTGAGGAAGGAGGAGGAGGAGAAGGAGGAGCTACCTGATGAAGGAGGAGGACGGGAAGGAGGAGGCCGGAGGAGGGAGATCACCGGAGGAGCACCGCGGAGGAGGAGGCCGAAGGAGGGAAATCGCCGGAGGAGAGTCGTGGAGGAGGAGCGCACGAAAAATTAGGGGGAGGAAATTTGTGAATGATCGAAAAGGAAACCCTCGCTGGCTATATGAAACGATTAGCGACGTCCTTATAGGACGTCGCTAAACGTCGCTGATATTTAATAAACGGCGACGCTTCTTAAAATGCGTCGCTACACGTCGCTATATCAGCGACGGGTACCGACGAACTTGCGACGCAGGTTCCCATTTAACAAATTGTAGCCGCTAGACGTCGCTATTAGTCGATGTTGGCAACAAACAGCGACGTCTTATATAAACGTCGCTAAACCCCCAAAAATTAGCGACGTACTTTCTTGGAGTCGCTAAATACGTCGCTGATATGACTTATTTTGGTAGTGGAACCCCTAATGAAGACGGCTCTGTTGCATGCTTTATGCACACGCCTTTAATGCGTCTTTTACCGAATGTTCAAGCTGTATAGGCCGTATGTGCATCCCACGTTCGAGTCGTATGGGGGTATATCCCATGTTCGAGCCGCATGGGAGTTGTCTAGACGCTTCACAAACTGGACCGCATGATGATCCTTCGAACAGAGTCGCATGAGTCCCCCCATTAAACGGGACTGCATGAGCTCGTCTGTATTGGGCCGCATGAGGCTCCGACCATCTCCTAACTTTGTTTCTTTTTATCTTTGATTCTTGTAGAAACCCTGCCGAAGGCTGAGATCATTATAAAGGAAGAGTTGCCGCCCTCTTTCAAATAAGAGTCATCGCTTGTTAAGGAGGAGGTAATACCAAAAACGGAGGAACAAAAAGGAGAGCTGGCACCCCTTGCTGTAAAGGAGGAGCCCCAGTCTGACGGTGGTAGTACTGGGAGTCCTGACTTTCCCACTTCGGACGAGGATTTTGCTCAAGTACATCCTTCATATGCAAAATGGTTGAGGGATTGGTATATACGCCCCCGCAACTAAGATTCATAGGCTTTCACAAATGTCCGTCTTTTGTCTTGATATTCCTATCTGTCTTTAGCTGTAGTTTGTGTTTTGCTCCTTTTGGACATCAATGTAATCTTTTTCCTTCTTGTCTGAATGGAATAATAGAGAACTTTTATGTTTTGCACATGAGATATAGTCATGTGAATGTAACTGGTTTTGAACAGAATATATTCGCTCTGTTCTTTGCTTGTAGTAGTTGCCCCAATGGGAGACTTTTTGTGGACCTATTATCCTTGGCGTACTCCAGTTTTGGGTACGGATAATAAGTCGAAAGGGAACCAGCATACTTACTCAGAGGTAATGAGGACATGGCAAGCATGAAGGTTTCTTCGATGGAGCCTTCCTACTCAGAGGTAATGAGGACGTGGTAGGAGTGGGCTCCATGAAGGGGTATATAGAACGACTCAGAGGTAATGAGGACATAAAAGTTCTATGTAGAGGGATAATTTGTTTTTGGCGGAAGTGAGACGACTCAGAGGTAACATCGACGTGGTCGTTTTAGGAATTTTGTGGATCTGTTACCCTTTTTGTGCACTGGGAGTGCGGGTAGTGGATCATGAGGGAGGAGCTCTTTCAGAAGAATAAGTTCAGAGGTATGGTCATACATGACTTATTACCTAAAAGAGTGAGTGTGAGTTCAGAGGCACCTCTGGGTACATAACTCAGTAATCTGGGATATTTGGAGGAAGAATGTGAGTTCAGCGGCACTAGAGGGTACATAACTCAGCAATCTAGGATTTTATGAATGTGAGTTCAGCGTTACTGGCGGGTACATAACTCAATAATCTAGGATTTGGAGAATGTGAGTTCAGCGGTACCGGTGGGTATATAACTCGATAATCTGGGATTTGGAGAATGTGAGTTCAGTGGTACCGGCGGGTACATAACTCGATAATCTGGAATTTGGAGAATGTGAGTTCAACTGTACCGGCGGGTACATAACTCGATAATTTGGGATTTGGAGAATGTGAGTTCAGCGGTACTGGCGGCTACATAACTCGACACTCTGGGATTTGGAGAATGTCGCTTAGACATAATATTTCTTCAGGAACTTGCCATTGACGGGCAACATGAGCAAGTCTCCGTTTTGTTTCGCGAGGCGATAAGCACCGTTGGAGAATACAGCTTCAATGGTAAATTGCCCTTCCCACTTTGGCTGGAATTTGTCGGCGGTTTTGTGAGTCATAACCATCGGCCTTCGAACTGCCAGAACGAGATCACCCACTCGAAATGTTATGATTTTGACCTTCTTATTGAAGGCTCCGAAAATACGTGCTTGATATAGCTCGATCCGTTGCTGAGCCAAGAAACGCTTTTCATCTAAGGCCTCCAACTCTTGTAGCCGGCGACAGTAGTTATCGTCCGTCGTCAATTGGTAAGTGAGAGCGACGCAGAGCGAGGGTTTTTGAGTCTCCAATGGGAGAACTGCCTCACTCCCGTACACTAGGGAGAATGGTGTGTTCCCAGTGGCCGTTCGGACTGTAGTACGGTATGCCCATAAGCATTCACCAAGCTTCTCGTTCCAGTCGCATTTGTTGGATGACATAAACTTTTTGAGCAACTTGATGATGGTTTTGTTGAATGCTTCTGCCAACCCATTCGCTGCCGAATTGTATGGCGTCGAAGCAATATTCTGAATTTGGTGTTTGTCGCAGAATCGATAGAAGGCGTGGCTTACGAACTGCGGATCATTATCGTGGATGATCCTTCGGGGCAGTCCAAAGTGATAGATGACGTGATGCTTGAGGAAGCTGATCATGTTTGAAGTCTTTACTTCTGCAAGCGGAATAGCTTCTGCCCATTTGGAGAAGTAATCCGTGATTGCGAGTATGAAACGATGTCATCGGGAAGAAGGTGGAGTGATCGGACCGATGATATCCATTCCCCATGCTTGGAATGGCCAGGACGCCACTGTCGAATGTAGAAATTCGGATGGCTGGTGGATGAAGTCCGCATAGACTTGGCAGGCTTTGTACTTTCTTGCATAGTCTATCGCATCTGCTACCATCGTGGGCCAGTAGTAGCCCATTCGGCGAAGACGGTCTTACAATTTTGGGCCAGGCTGATGGGCCCCACAGACACCGTCATGAGCTTCACGTACGACTTCTTTGGCTTCTGTATTTGACAGACATCGAAGCAGTAATCCATCGTAGGCTCGGCGATACAGCATTTTCGTCTCTGTATCGTAGAAGAATCTGAGAGAACGCCTTCTGATAGTGGTGGCTTCCTTCGGATTCTCCGGTAGAATGTCGTAGACTACGAAGTCAATGAATGGTTGTCTCCAGTCTGGTACTTCGTCGATCATCTGAGCGGAATAACTCGCCACGAATTGAACGTTGTTCTTGGGACAGACCAGTTCATGGCCTATCACGTCCACCAAATGATGAATATTGTTTGGCACTGCTAGGGAAGCGGCAAGGCCTGCTAGGGTATCGGCCTCGATATTTTGGAGTCTGGGGACATGTTCGATGAAGAACCCTTCAAATGACGAGATGATGTTGATCGCTATTTGGTGATAGGGGACCATGTCTTCATGGCGGACTTCGTATGAACCCCGGATCTGATTGACGATTAACTGTGAATCGCCGTATGCTTCAAGATATTCTACCCCCAGCTCTCTTACAAGTTGGAGGCCAATGACTAAAGCGTTGTACTCGGCCACATTGTTAGAGCAGGGTTCTGTGAGAGAGTAAGCGCTATTAATCACCAGTCCGGAAGGAGAAACCAGCACCACCCCGACTCCGACGACAATGTTTCCCTTGGGTCCGATCCTTGAAGCACCGTCGAAGAACATTCGCCATATATCATCGTGAGAGGCCGCATGCGAGTCGGCGGTCTCATCTGGGATTTCTTTATATATTCTGGTCGACTCCGAGCCTGGGTGGGCTGCTAAAAAGTCTGCCAGAGCTTGACCTTTAATAGCCTTTTGCGGGACGAAGATCATATGGTAGGGGGACAGTAATATTGCCCATGTAGCGAGGCAAAAGCTGAGTGCCCTGGTTTTGTCATGAGGACCCTGAGGGGGTTGACTCGTGATATCACATGTATGATTTGCCCCGTGACATAGTGTCGCGTCTTTTGAATGGCGAACACCAGAGCGAGGCATTCCTTTTCCACGACGGTATATCGGTGCTCTGGCCCGATCATCATTCGGCTGAGGTAATATATAGCTTGCTCATGGCCTGCGTCGTTGTTTTGTGCTAGCAGAGCGCCGAGGGAATGCTCCATTGCTCGTACATAGAGCAGGAATGGTTTTCCAGCAACCGGGGCCACCAGGACTGGAGGGTTCGACAAATATTCTTTGATGCTGTCGAAGGCACGCTGGCATTCTTCATCCCATACGAATGAAACGCCCTTCTTTATAAGATAGGTGAATGGCTGACATCGCTCGGAGAGTTTGAAAATGAACCTCCTGATGTAAGCTAACCTCCCTTGAAGGCCTCGGAGTTCTCGGAGATTTCTCGGGGGACTCACCTCCGTGATTGCCTTTGTCTTCTTCGGATCTATATGGATTCCCTGGGCAGTAATGATAAAACCCAGGAATTTTCTACTGGATACACCCAAGAAGGATTTGGTAGGATTTATTTTTAAGTTGTGCGCCCGCAGAACACCGTCCTTAGATCCTGCAGATGGTCTCCTTTATAGCGACTCTTGACGGCGATGTCATCAACATAGCACTCCACGGTCTTGCGCAAGTGGTCCCTGAAGATGATACTCATGGCTCTTTGATATGTGGCGCCAGTATTCTTTAAACCGAAAGGCATGACTGTGTAGCAGAACGTGCCTATTGGTGTTCGGAATGATGTATGATTTTTATCGTCGGGAGACATCTTGATTTGGTTGTACCCCGAGAAACCATCCATGAACGACATACGTTCGAAGTCGTAGGTGTTGTCAATCATGATGTCCGTGATAGGGAGGGAGAACTCGTCTTTGGGACATGCCTCGTTCAGATTGTGGAAGTCGATGCAGATTCGAATCTTTCCATTCTTCTTGAGGACCGGTACTATGTTGGCGACCCAGTCCGAATATTGTTCCTCACGAATGAAGCTGCTGGCTATCAGTTTGTTGACTTCGGCTTCGATCGCATCCATGATGCCTGGACGAAAGCGTCATTGCTGTTGTTTGACTGGTTTTACATCTGGCCGAATGTTGAGCTTGTGAAGAGCAACATTGGGGTTTAGCCCTGGCATATCTTCATAGCTCCAAGCGAATACATCAATATATTCTTTGACAAGTTCTAGTAGTGATTCTCGCTCTTCGTCCGTCAGGCTTTTACTAATGAAGATTGGTTTTGGAGAAGAATCGCTGCCGAGATCCACTTGCATGACCTCATCTTCAGTAGGAGGCTCTCTTTGTTCAAAATGCTTCTTCCATTATGCATCCAGCTGTTGGGCCCACGGCTCTAATTCGAGGAGTTCAGAAAAGTCTTCATCTTCTTCGTAAGCATCGGCGAATGCCATATTGACAGACAGGACTTGCCTGAATACATCCCCGATGCTGATATCTGAATCAGAAGTTGGTGATCCGGTTGAGTGTGAATGCCAGTCGCATTCCTCATCTGAGCTTTTAGGGGTCGTTGCAGGCGTAACATATCCCAGTCTGCATCGGGTCTTGTTGTAGTAGTCCTGTGGTTTGCCCGCCGGGACCGGCGACTTTAAAGGTAATCGTAGACCAGTGCCGTAGTTCAAACCTGGCGTCATCTCCAGATCATACCCCTATTTTTGCATGAGGTATTTGGATTGGGGGCTATATAGATGGAGAGGCAGTCTTCCTGTGTCTGATTCGGGATCAACTTCTTCTATGGTGAAGGGCTGTGGATCATTCTTTCGACCGAAGATGATTGGATGGTCCCCTCCCTCGATTATGCGGTAAGCGTCTTCCACGGGAGTAAGTTGATTTGCGGTGTAAACATTTGTCACCTGTGTGTGTAGGTGAGTGCCTATACCGTGCTCCATAGCATACATTGTACAAAGCTTATTAACCTCGATGTAGTTCAAAGATAACCCTTTATTGATGAAGTAAGGTATATTTTCTAACGGGATTACATCGTCTGCGGCTGGAACATCAGTGTGAGCAGCCATATACTTGTCCAGTTCTGGTTCTTCTTCGGCCACCCCCTGTATAAATGAAGACTGAGAGGGTGACTTGGGCAACTTGATCATCAGGGGTTCCGCTGGTGGAGCAGAACGTGGAGTCGTTGGCAAACTAGCGACCCCCAGTTTGGTATTCGATGCTGGGCGAGGAGTGGTTGGCTCGCTAGAAGCCCCAGATTTTGTATCGGGCTGACGATTCTTTTTAGAAAGACGTATCCTCATTGGCTTGTCGGAGAGATTGAGCTTTCCCGTTTGTGGCTGGCTGACTCTAGGCAGTCTGATTGTCAGTGGCTCCGTTGTAGGTCTTGGCGCTTGGCCGGACCTTGGCAGCCGGATTATCATTTTCCCCTCTTGTGCCGAGAGGCTGATTGCGTCCTTATGTAGAGCGGCCGTAAGGGGTACGGACTTGCCAGGTTTGCGAGCTTGGAGGTGGATTATTAGAGGTTCTTCTGATCCTGTGGCTGTCTCAGTTCGAGCTTGTACTTCTCCTTCGCCAAGGTGCCTCTTCGATTTCTCGTATAAGCAGGAGTCTGAGTAGTAGGATTCGACCCCTTTAAAAGGATCGATGTCGGCAAATTCTGTCCTTACGAAGCCGTATTTGTAGGCGTCAAGCGATGCATAGGAATACGGAGATGATGTAACAGACCCTTTAGGATGATGCTTATGGAAGAACCAGGATTAATATGCATCCGATCCACCTTTACGTCACCGATGTATCCAGTGTAATATAACGGACGATCATGCAGATTGGTTTTGATGAGCATATCCAGCGGTATGAAGACAATATTGGGCATCGTACCTGTGCAAGCGCTGTCTTGGAGATTTACAGGTGGGCTCTCTCCTGTGAGGTTGACCTGAGCCAGATATGCGTCGGCATTCTGGAGTGCATCACTCAAAGCCACGCGAACGTTCTTGGAGAGTCTCAGGAGCTCATATAATGACAATTTGGCCGGTGTGTTGGCCAATTATGCCAAGATGTCAAAGTTGTAGGGCCTCTCTAGCCCATGAGATGCCTCTTTTCGGAGGGATTTGTCAAAGCGAGTCTCCTTCGGCCTAGGCTCGTCGATCATCGGAGGTTGAGACGGTCCCGGAGCGTCAGCAGTGGCCGGCTGATGTTCTTCAATCGAGTTATCTGGTGTAGGTTGGGATTGAACACCAGACCGAGTAACGACAGTTGCGGCTTCCTCGACATCTGTCGAGATTTTATGGCAGGATCTGACTTTCCCATTCTTTTTCTTGCCAATAGAGGGTGGTGTGGACTGAGTCACTTCAGGTACCAAGTCTAGATGGACCCACATGACCTCCCCTCATGACGTGGTAAGGGGTACTAGACTAGTAGCCTGCTCTCGAGGAGGTGGAAGATTAGCAATTTCTATTATCGCCAGAGGGACGGGTATCACGCCGTCTTGAGTCTCTGTTGGAGGGAAGCTGTCGAATTGTACTGATACTATATTGGCTGCCACGGTCACCTCTTCGAAATCAATGGCCAGAGCCTTCGAATCGATGAGATATTGGATGTATCGCTTCAGTTGGTAGCAGTCGTGTGTAGTATGGTGGACTTAGCGGTGGTAATGACAGTACTTCGGACTCTCCATTTCTGCCGGCCGAGGTTCCCGTCTTGGTGGAGGAAGCTAAATTCTCTTTCCTTGTATGAGCATGTCCAAGATAGGCTTAACATGGCCGTCTTCGAAGGAGTAGGTCATTTACGGCCATTGCTTGTCTGCCGGTTTTGACTCAGGCTTCTGGGCTGTATCGGCCACCATAGCCTGCTTGCCCTTGTTGTCCCAATTGTTGGAGGCGTTTCTACCATTGTTGTTGTTGGTATTAGGGTGCTTGTCCTTGTCCTCTCCCTCCGAGATGTGCAATCCGAGTTGGCGAGCCTTCTTCAATCTGTCATCGGTGCTAGTTGCACTGATGATAAATGTCTTCCAGTCCTTAAATTGACTTTCGCCTATCCAGAAGCTGATTGTTGGGAGCAGTCTCTTTTGGCAAATTTTAATTAAGGAGGAATCCCGATTACCATACGGTAACTTCATTGTGGTTTGGCGAAACCGCTCAATATAGTTCCTTGTCAGCTCCTTCTTCCCTTGAACGACGTCCATGAGGGTAGACATCGTGACGTCCTGTCCTACTTTGTAGAATCTTTCCAAGAATATGTGCCTGAAGATGGCGAAGGAGTGGATGCAGTTGTCTGGCAGGTTACGGTACCAGTCCAATGCGACCCCTTCTAATGTCCCGATGAATAATCGTGTAAGGATGGCATCGTCATGGAGCAGATGGTCGGTGGTGACCATGAAGTAAGTGATGTACCGACTTAAGGAGGTCTTTCCATCATACGGATTGATGTGGAATGGTTTATACTTAGGTGGGAAGGGAACATCTCTCCACGCAGCGGGATACGGTTATCGTATCCTGAGGTCTTGGCAGTTTTCTCGGGCATAGAACATGGCCCAGAGCTCTTGGACCTCTCTTATTGCCTCCCTGGCCTCGTCTGCAGCGGTAGGAGCCGATATTTCAGGAGGATTATTGCCCGGGTTCGGTGCCGCTGAGTTCGAGTCCGCATTGATCGTGGGACCCAAATCTATTTGGCCAGGCGTCCCTCCTTGCAGAGTAGGGAGGGCTGCTTTGATCTCGTCCACCGATTTGACCAAAGTACGCAGTATGGCCTCCAGAGTATCGATGCGTTGGCGATCACTGGGACCATCTTGTTCGTCGTTTGTCATGAATGTCGTCCTCACATGAGTAGAAGTAGAAGGGACGGTGGATGATGTGCCCTCCGAATCATACCTCTGTACCGAGAAGTCATCGGGGTATGTGGGAATATTCTCCTCTGGTTCGGACTCAGAAGGAATAGTACCCCCAGCTTCAGAGCTTGCTTCATCTTGAGAGTCGTGGACGTCCTCGGGGGCGTCGGCACCTGCTGTATCTGATGGGAAAGTTATTTCCCCGGGCTCGTCTCCTTGGAATATCAGATTGTCGTGGATGTTCGGAGGAGTGCTACCCCCAGTTCCAGTGACCCCCAGTAATGTGGATGATGAATCTCCCACTATAGCAGATTTTGTTTTTGAACGGGTATCTTAGAAAACTTCGGTGGTGGACAATCGTTTAGACGACAGTTTCTTAGTCACAGTGGTTGAAATCTTCAGGATGGGAACGTTTATCTTCTTTCCTCTCCCATCGGCGGGGATTTCTGAGTAGAATTGCAAGAGACGACGGGAGGTGCCTCATCCCCTGAGCTCGGCTGTTGTAATCTTTGGAAGACGGACTGCCGGTCTTCTCGTACCGTTGCGTTGTTGCAACAGCAGTTGACAATAATTTGGGTGCAGTGATGTCCGTGGAAGGACTCTTTGCACACCGAGGCTTCTTCTCTTTCCTTGCGCTTGTGGAGGATAACCTCACGCAAGTCAGAGAGGTCTGGAACGACCATGTTTGCTTCCTGGGTTTTGGAAGACTTTTGGGAACCACTCTGTCCGTTTGCCGCCGGGGGCTGGACTCGAGTGGTTCTGTACAACTTTCCATCAGAGGCCCGCATAACAGTATGTGGAGCGCTCGGATGGTCAGAGGTCGGGACAGCGGACTGAGCTCGCCAGGCTCGCACTGTCCTAGACTTCTTCACTTTAGTGCACGAGGGCACATAGTAGAAAGAGTCTAAATGGTGTTGCAGAGAGTCAGACATATTTTCTCGGGAGCATGAGAGATCAGGACCATAGGAGAGGCGATCGAAGACTAATCCTGAGCCGCGTGGAGCAGACAGCATGCGGCTGGCATCAACAGTCTTCATGCGGCTGGCAATCGTAGCCGCATGGGCTTTCTTCATGCGGCTGGAAGTCTCGGCCGCATAAGTCTTCTCCATACAGCTGGAGATCATGGCCGCATGGGTATTCTGTATCCGGCTGGCAGTTTCGGCTGTATGAACATCATCCATGCGGCTGGCAATCTTGGCCGCATGAACGTTCAGCCTACGGCTAGTGCCTTTGTTCGGCATCTTCCTGGAGCACATAAAATTACTCTTCGCCCCGGCAAGTCCAGCATCGTAGTTCTTTTCTCTGCCGAACTTGGGGACAGCAGAGTCCTTTATGGCTTGAAGTAGGGCCGCATGAGAGTTGTCTTCGCCGTCTTGGGCAGCAGAGAGTACTCCGTCCAGAGCTTGGGGAGGAGCAAATGATTTTGGCCTCCACTCCCTGCGAGTCTTCTTTGTGCGGGTTCGCTTCTAGACCGGGGCAGCGCTTCCGTCGGAGAGCATTTCTTCAAATGCCTGTTGGTTGAAGCGAACGACCATCTTCTGTTATGTGGAGCCAAGTTTGGTTGCATCCGATTGCGTCACCAACTTCTCAGCCGTGGAGAAGTTCGTCTCCAGCAGAGTCACCATCGTGTTTGCCATTGATTGTGAAAGTATAGAACAATTTATATAGGAGGACTGAACTTAAACTCACAATACAAACTCGCTCGTACAAAGAAAGCCCAGGGACGAAAACCTAGGTACAACAATCTAAGTACAATTGTTTAGTTTTTTTTCTGGGGGGTGACGATAGAGGCTCGGGAAAGCGACGGCAGCTCTGCCTTACTCCTTGGACGATCGGATGTAGCCTTGGCTCTGGTGAAGAAATGCTCTTGGACGTGTGGGGAGACTCCCTTGCGGCTTCGATTGCTAGATCTCTGGATGTCTCTGTAGTGCTCTCTTCTTTTTTTTTGCTCTGCTCTTCTCTCTTTTTCTCTCTTCTGCCTCTGACTCACGCAAGGGAATGGCACCTTGCTATTTATAGGAATGGGGTGTGCTCATTAGGGTTTGCAAATGATTGCCCCCTTCAGATGTCGGTGGTTAAGGATCACTTAATCTGGACCATTCATCTTTAATATAATAAATTTGAGCAATTAACGTGATTGCATCAAATCTCTGTGGGCAATAAATGTTGATTGCCATAAATATTCGTAATTTGTGATAGCCTGCCACGTGTCCAATTTGCTTGATTTGATTTGATCTGGGCAATTATGACGATCGCAACAAATCTGATTTTGTTGGGATTTATTAGTACCCATAGTTCCAGGGAAGATAAGACTGCCACGTGTCTCAATTGTCGCGAAGAGTGCCACGTGTCTCAACTGGACCGTCCTGGTAGAGCCGCATATGGGTGGTCCTTTCGACCGTATGAAGCATACAGCTGCATGAGGATAGACAGCCGCATGAGGATGGGCAGCCGCAGGGGATAGGCAGCCGTATGGAGATGGGCAACCGCATGGGGATAGTGTCATATCCCTATTTTAGAAATAGGTATATGACCGTATTTCGTATTTGGGTGATTTTCAGATATCGTATTGGTTAAAAAAATTATTTATTTTTCTGGATTAGAATTTGTTTTCGTCGTAGGGTCTGGACTCTTGGTTATCGTTGCCGTATTAATTTACGGTTTGTATTATTTTATTATTATTTTGGAGTTGGTGTTTTAGTTCCATTGTTATAATTATTCTTATTATTATTATTGATTTTATTACCTAACCTAACTCCTCCCCTTACCTAACCCTAACCCAACCCATGCACTCATCTCTCTCTCTCCCCTACACGAACAGCCGCCACCCCCTCCCTCACTCTTCTCTCTCCCCCTCTCCCGATCCCTCACTCTCCTCTCCCCTACTTCTCAGTTCTCTCTCTCTCACTCGCTCTCAGCTCCCCATTTCCCTTCCGATCTCTCTTCCCCTCTCCCTCGAGCTCCCGCTCGCCCCTGCGCCCGGCCAGCTCTGCCGCGGCCATGCCTCCGCCACCACCATCACCCACCAGCACCGCCACCGCCTTCGCCGCCTCCTCCCTGAGCTCCCTCTTCCCGGAGCCGCCACCGCCGGCCACCGTCTCCGTCACCACTTCCGCGACCACCACTGCCCCCTTTCTCCTCCGGCCCCCTGAGCGCCGCCGGCGCCCTCGTCTCCACCGCCACCGCCCTCATCATCATCGCCGTCTCCCCCACAGCCGGCCTCCTCCGCCGCGACCAGCGCCACCCTCATCGCCGCCGCCGCCGTCTCCCTCTCGGCCGGTCTCCTCCGTCGCCACCAGCACCCCTACCGCTGCTGCTGCTGTCCCCTCCGCCGGAGCCCGACCGACCCCGGTGAGCCCCGATCTCCTCCGCCCTTCCTTTCCTCTTCTCCCCGGTGGCCAGCACCACCGCCATGTCGTTGCCGCGCCCGGGCCAGCACCGCCTCGACCGACGGGACGCCCTTGGGCCCCGCGCTGCTCGAGCAGCGAGCCAGCCTTGGGCTGCGTGCTCTTCGGGCCACGTATCTCGGTGCACGTGCTGCCTCGAGCAGTGCGCTGCTCGATCCGCGTGTGCCTTGTTCTGCGTATGCTTCGGTTTGCGTGCGCCTTATTGGTTTTCGTGCACCCTCGATTCACGCGCTGCCTTGGGCAGCGGGACGCCTCGAGCCCCATGCTGCCTCGGGCACCGTGCCCCATTGGTTTGTGTGTTGCCTCGTTTATGTGTCTCGGCCTTTGTGCCCATCTCGGTTTTTGTGCCGCTCCGATTTGCGTACCCGTACCGATTTACGTACCGCCTTGGTTTGCGTATCATCTTGGACTCTGCACCGCATCGATTTGCGTGCATATGTCGACTTGTATGTCGCATTGATTTACGTGCTTCCTTAAATCTCGCTCCGTCTCGATTTACGTACATGCCCCGATTTGCGTGTCGTATTGATTCGTGCGCCATTTCGATATTCGTGATTTCCTCGATCTACGTGCACGTCTCGATTTACGTGCACGTTGTCTCCTGTTCATCTCGATTCTCGTGCGCATCTTGATATACGTGTACGTCTCGGTTCGCGTGTCCGTGTCGGTCCGCGTGCCTCGGCTTTCGTGCCAGATCCCTGCGCTGCTTGCGGCACCCGTACGGTATAGCCTCCTGCCATCCTCCGTGCTTCCTGTTATTATTTTATTATTTAATTCTGATGATTGTTATTATGTGTTCTGAGGACCTCGATGGACGTGCTAGCTTGGATCCAGATCGTCGAAGACTTGCTTACCTAGCCGAGCCCTCTAGGCAAGTATCCCTTGCTCATCGGCGGCTCTTTCCATCTCTCCTAGATTTTATTGTATCTAATTTATTGTAAATGTATAACCATGAGTAGTGTAGCTTAGCTGTAGAACTGCCATGAAAACCTAGATTAGCTTGGTCCGATACCGGGATAGACTGTATCGGACAACTCGGATGGGTCATCCACACCTCCGAGGACACGAGCACGACTCACATGTATGGATTGTCCCCATATGCCCCGTGTCCGACTCACGGTCGGGTAACGGCTTTGGCTAACTGTTTCTATGACTTTGTTTGTGGCTTGGATATGACTGTGGGTCTTGGTGCGCCCTGCGTGGCGATTCTTGCTTCATGTGTTGGTTTGGCGCCCAGTACGCATTGTAGTGCTGCTGGAGGCCGAGACTTAGTGTTCTCGGCTAGGGTTGGTGCCCAGTATGCATCGTAGTGCTACTGGAGGTCGAGACTTAGTGTTCTCGAATTGCGATTCTGCGGCGGGTTGTGTCGAGTGGATTTTAGCCCCAATTTGTAGGGTGCTCTCGTCCAGAATACAAAGGAGACTCTGTCGGATTTTTCCAGAATTCCCGGTTGGGAATTTGGTTCGAAGGATTGGGCAGTGCCACACCTTTGGTTTGCGGGACTGAACTCATGCATGTTCTTCTTGGTATAGTATCCCTGATCTCATTGCCTGCAAGGTAGACTCTCGACTAGATTAGTCGCCTAGCGTCTTGATCTGTCCCATCCGCCGGATTGTGTAAGGAGAGCAGTTCTACTCGGGTGAAGGTCTGCAACCCTGGTTCTTGTTTGGTTTAAGGGTTGTGGATCTGATCCAGAGGGGTTCACGCAATCCTTGCCTTTTCGACGGTATCACCCATTGGACTCTTGACTCGTGACTCTTCCTTTAGATGGTGTTCTAGTTTAGTTTGTTATCCCATTGTCTGTCCTATCCACCGGATTGTGTAAGGAGAGTGGTTCCACTCGGGTGAGGGTCTGCAACCCTGGTCCTTGTTTGGTTTAAGGGTTGCGGATCTGATCCAGAGTGGTTCACACAATCCTTGCCATCTTCCGACGGCGTTGATTAGTGTTGACCCGTGTGTTGGGATTATGATCTTATTCGAGGATTGACTATGAGGAGATAGGATATTGAGATAGTGATTATGGTAGACTAAGTGGATTCTTAGATGGTGTTGCTAGTTCTTTGGTGATGTTCTAATTTGATCAGATATGTCTTTGAGGACTTTTGGATTTTGATACTGGTGCGAGTGTCTCGCAGAACGAGGAGAATATCGAGGGTATTATTATATGATTTTTACTCGACTTCCCAAATGCCTAAATCCGGTACCTTTGTGTATTCCGGTAGTTAGAGAACCTGGTTTGATTTCTGTGTCTTGGTAGTTGAGGGGCTTGTTTTCTAGTGGCTTGTGATCATTGACTAGAAGGATTCTTGTGAGTCTGAGGGCCTAGCATTGTTAGGGGGAATGAGATTGGTATTTGGTGGTTGTCTTTATTAATGTGATATTCACTCCCTCATGGATGGGAGACACTTGATAGATTGATTTGGTGGATAGACCGACTTGATGATTGGAGCTGTAGGCTCCCATATATGCTTGAGATGTTATTATAGTAGAGGTTCTGGTCTTGTACTTGACCTGATATCCATGCCACGATATGGGCAGATGACTTCTTGTGACTGACAGAGTTGTCCTTGTCCCAGACCTGACTACCTGTATCCGTGCTATAAGTCCAGCTTACCCTGTGAGGTACTGGCCCTGACCTTGCATTGCGGTGCCCTTTGTCTATTGGCACTTTGAGGTGCTACTTCCATGATTATATGGCATTACGATGCCATCTTGATATTCTGGCTATGTTATATGATTACCTGCACGGGTATCTGGTAGTTGGCCTATCATTTTAGCGTGGTTAGGATTGCTTGCTTGCTTGTTGCATAACACTAAGGATGGATCACAACTGGGACTATAGGTGCCGAGGCTGATTCTTACTTAGCGTTCTCGTACTGAGGTACGACATCTAGGAGGATGAGCATGTGACCACGGCATGTGATTCCGGATAAATGTAGGGTTAATCTAGGCAACTAAAAATGGTAGAAGCATTGGGAGGGAACGGAATCCCGAGATCGTGCATTACCGGCCGCCACAGGCTCGTCCTGGCGCGTCGGGGTTGGCCGCCACGGATATGGCAGTATCCGACTACTATATGTACTCCTTCTTAGCACGGTGGCCTTCCGAGGGACCGTACATACCTACCTGCTATGCGTTATTTGGCCTCGCTAGCCCTTGCAGGATATGGCACGATCTGAGGATTCCTATATTGCATTGTTGGGGTAACCCAACCTCCACATAGACAGCCGTAGGCATTTGAGTGGCCGCTTATTTATATAATTGTTTGGCTTGTTGCTTGCTAAGCTGGCTGGCACGTAACGTTGTCCCGGTGCAGTAATTCATTCCCTTGTTCTTTTTTGATGTAGGGATGGGTTACTGTTCCGATGACGGACTACGAGTTCCAGTTGGCAATGCAAGCATTAGTGGATGTTAGGATGACTGTGATGATTGTTGGTTACTTACGTACTAGTAATTAGATTGCTACCTTATATTCTGTAATCGTACGTTGGTACCGCACGATCCCTTACCTTATTTACTGTTTTTACATGCTATTCCTGTCATATTATATCCTGCTGGTTTTCTTCGCCCGTCCTTGAGCCTTCCTTTCTGGTACTTGCTACGGTTGGCCTGACCAACCCTGGATTGTTCCCAGATTGCCTGTGACCGACCATGTGGATCTTTTAGACTTGACTTGGAGGACGTGCTTCAGTTCCTGACCATGAGGGAACTGTGCGGGAAGGTATTCTTGTCTACATTATTTCTTATTGTAGGCTCTCTGATTATCATATGAGTATTTCCTGTTTTTCATATGATTATCTCTCTTGTCGTTATTTTATCGATTATTGCCTGTGGATATGAGATCAAATTTAGGCCATAGACGGCTTGCATGCAAGGATACCCAGCAAGTTTGACAGCCACGATCGCCGTATGACGTTTTATACCTCATACGGAGTAGCTGGCCTAGTCCGTCCCAGTATTTCGGTACTGGGGCGTGACAAGGTTTTAGTGGTGGCCCATGCAGGTCTCGTTTTGAGATATTGTTGGGTATCACATGATTGTTGATCTCAGTCCACTATTCCTTGGGATTCTAACTTGCTACACTTGTCCTTCGCTCCCTTGAACTTGTGAATTGGTCCCCATCTCTACCTGGACCTATTTTGCTTTGCCATGTCTCATTTGTTGTTATCTACTCCTGATCCTTGTTTGATCGATGTGATCCTATAGTTGGTCATGTCGATCGTTTTATCCGATGAGGTGTCATCTTATCTCCATCGTTGGGTTACTTGATTATCTGTCTTGGGTTCTGTACTCTCTACCGGTGTTTCACCTTGGTTGATTTCTTGTTATCCCTTTCGTGCGTTGACTTCGTGTTGACTTAGTATCATTATCGCCCTCTTCGAGCGTTGGCTGGATTGCTGCGGAATGAAGATTCCATCTGGACTCTGGGATTGGATATTTTAACATTTGTTGAGTATCCAGTGGATGTTCTTGTATGAATTCAGCTCCTTTGATTCGGGATATTTCCGGACTCATGATTATCTATTTCAGATATTATTTTGTTTATAGATATACTTTCTATACATTACATTTTGATATGGAACCTTGGTTTGGAATATTTTTCTACGGATATGGAGTATTTTCCTAGAAAAGCTATCTTGTGGTTATTATTGAAGATATTTTCGGATGTGTGTTACGATTCACCTGGATTTTGGATTTTGATGGTTTTCTAGGACTCGTTATACTGTTAGAGATTTTGTGATTTTAGTGATTCGGATATTTGGGTTATGGAATTGATTCGTTTTGGGTATTTGTCAAAGTACCGGGTGACCCTAGTATACCATGACGGCGTGGTAACGAAAGTTGCAGCCGCTCGATTATAGTGTCCTGATGCATCTTTTCCAGCCATTCCGGATGGCGTGGCAAGGAAAGATCATGACACATTTTCGGATATTAGGAACTACGGTCGCCGGTTTGAGACATGTATCCTTTATTTTATGATTTGTTGATTTTCATGCAGTGGGGATTTCAGGTTTTTGATATTGTTTTCGATATTTCGTACTTGTTTTGATCAATGGGGCTTTGATTTTCGAGGTCCTATTTGGTGTTTTGGATTTACTTCATGAGTTGATTTGTGTAGCTAGACATTTTCTCTTTGATGTTTTCATATTGAGATTTTGTTCGTTTCTTATTGTATTACTTGATTTCTGAAAGGTGGATAGAGTTTTTATGGTACCTATATGTACTAGTTTTGAAAATCTTATGTACATGATTTCGAAATTTCGAGGACAAAATTTTTGTAAGGTGGGTAGGATGTCATATCCCTATTTTAGAAATAGGTATATGACCGTATTTCGTATTTGGGTGGTTTTCAGATTTCGTATTGGTTTAACAATTTATTTATTTTTCTGGATTAGAATTTGTTTTCGTCGTAGGGTCTGGACTCTTGGTTATCGTTACCGTATTAATTTACGGTTTGTATTATTTTATTATTATTTTGGAGTTGGTGTTTTAGTTCCATTGTTATAATTATTCTTATTATTATTATTGATTTTATTACCTAACCTAACTCCTCCCCTTACCTAACCCTAACCCAACCCATGCACTCATCTCTCTCTCCCCTACACGAACAGCCGCCACCCCCTCCCTCACTCTTCTCTCTCCCCCTCTCCCGATCCCTCACTCTCCTCTCCCCCACTTCTCAGTTCTCTCTCTCTCACTCGCTCTCAGCCCCCTCTTTTCCTTCCGATCTCTCTTCCCCTCTCCCTCGAGCTCCCGCTCGCCCCTGCGCTCGGCCAGCTCCGCCGCGGCCATGCCTCCGCCACCACCATCACCCACCAGCACCGCCACCGCCTTCGCCGCCTCCTCCCTGAGCTCCCTCTTCCCGGAGCCGCCACCGCCGGCCACCGTCTCCGTCACCACTTCCGCGACCACCACTGCCCCCTTTCTCCTCCGACCCCCTAAGCGCCGCCGGCGCCCTCGTCTCCACCGCCACCGCCCTCATCATCATCGCCGTCTCCCCCACAGCCGGCCTCCTCCGCCGCGACCAGCGCCACCCTAATCGCCGCCGCCGCCGTCTCCCTCTCGGCCAGTCTCCTCCGTCGCCACCAGCAACCCCGCTGCTGCTGCGGTCCCCTCCGCCGGAGCCCGACCGACCCCGGTGAGCCCCGATCTCCTCCGCCCTTCCTTTCCTCTTCTCCCCGGTGGCCAGCACCACCGCCGTGTCGTTGCCGCGCCCGGGCCAGCACCGCCTCGAGCGGCGGGACGCCCTTGGGCCCCGTACTGCTCGAGCAGCGAGCCAGCCTTGGGCTGTATGCTCTTCGGGCCACATGCCTCGGTGCACGTGCTGCCTCGAGCAGTGCGCTGCTCGGTCCGCGTGCGCCTCGTTCTGCGTATGCTTCGGTTTGCGTGCGCCTTATTGGTTTTCGTGCACCCTCAATTCACGCGCTGCCTTGGGCAGTGGGACGCCTCGAGCCCCACGCTACCTCGGGCACCGTGCCCCATTGGTTTGTGTGTTGCCTCGTTTATGTGTCTCGGCCTTTGTGCCCATCTCGGTTTTCGTACCGCTCCGATTTGCGTACCCGTACCGATTTACGTGCCGTCTTGGTTTGCGTATCACCTTGGACTCTGCACCGCATCGATTTGCGTGTATACGTCGACTTGTATGTCGCATTGATTTGCGTGCTTCCTTGAATCTCGCTCCGTCTCGATTTACGTACATGCCCCGATTTGCGTGTCGCATTGATTCGTGCGCCATCCCGATATTCGTGATTTCCTCGATCTACGTGCACGTCTCGATATACGTGCACGTTGTCTCCTGTTTATCTCGATTCTCGTGCGCGTCTCGATATACTTACACGTCTCGGTTTGCGTGTCCGTGTCGGTCCGTGTGCCTCAGTTTTCGTGCCAGATCCCTGCGCTGCTTGCGGGACCCGTACGGTATAGCCTCCTGCCATCCTCCGTGCTTCCTGTTATTATTTTATTATTTAATTCTGATGATTGTTATTATGTGTTCTGAGGACCTCGATGGACGTGCTAGCTTGGATCCAGATCGCCGAAGACTTGCTTACCTAGCCGAGCCCTCTAGGCAAGTATCCCTTGCTCATCGGCGGCTCTTTCCATCTCTCCTGGATTTTATTGTATTTAATTTATTGTAAATGTATAACCATGAGTAGTGTAGCTTAGCTGTAGAACTGCCATGAAAACCTAGATTAGCTTGGTCCGATACCGGGATAGACCGTATCGGACAACTCGGATGGGTCATCCACACCTCCGAGGACACGAGCACGACTCACATGTATGGATTGTCCCCATATGCCCCGTGTCCGACTCGCGGTCGGGTAACGGCTTTGGCTAACTGTTTCTATGACTTTGTTTGTGGCTTAGATATGACTGTGGGTCTAGGTGCACCCTGTGTGGCGATTCTTGCTTCATGTGTTGGTTTGGCGCCCAGTACGCATTGTAGTGCTGCTGGAGGCCGAGACTTAGTGTTCTCGGTTAGGGTTGGTGCCCAGTATGCATCGTAGTGCTACTGGAGGTCGAGACTTATTGTTCTCGAATTGCGATTCTGCGGCGGGTTGCGCCGAGTGGATTTTAGCCCCAATTTGTAGGGTGCTCCCGTCCAGAATACAAAGGAGACTCTGCCGGATTTTTCCAGAATTCCCGGTTGGGAATTTGGTTCGAAGGATTGGGCAGTGCCACACCTTTGGTTTGCTGGACTGAACTCATGCATGTTCTTCTTGGTATAGTATCCCTGATCTCATTGCCTGCAAGGTAGACTCTCGACTAGATTAGTCGCCAAGCGTCTTGATCTGTCCCGTCCGCCGGATTGTGTAAGGAGAGCGGTTCTACTCGGGTGAAGGTCTGCAACACTGGTCCTTGTTTGGTTTAAGGGTTGTGGATCTGATCCAGAGGGGTTCACGCAATCCTTGCCTTTTCGACGGTATCACCCATTGGACTCTTGACTCGTGACTCTTTCTTTAGATGGTGTTCTAGTTTAGTTTGTTATCCCATTGTCTGTCCTGTCCGCCGGATTGTGTAAGGAGAGTGGTTCTACTCGGGTGAGGGTCTGCAACCCTGGTCCTTGTTTGGTTTAAGGGTTGCGGATCTGATCCAGAGTGGTTCACACAATCCTTGCCATCTTTCGACGGCGTTGATTAGTGTTGACCCGTGTGTTGGGATTATGATCTTATTCAAGGATTGACTATGAGGAGATAGGATATTGAGATAATGATTATGGTAGACTAAGTGGATTCTTAGATGGTGTTGCTAGTTCTTTGGTGATGTTCTAATTTGATCAGATATGTCTTTGAGGACTTTTGGATTTTGATACTGGTACGAGTGTCTCGCGGAACGAGAAGAATATCGAGGGTATTATTATATAATTTTCACTCGACTTCCCAAACGCCTAAATCCGGTGCCTTTGTGTATTCCGGTAGTTAGAGAACCTGGTTTGATTTCTATGTCTTGGTAGTTGAGGGGCTTGTTTTCTAGTGGCTTGTGATCATTGACTAGGAGGATTCTTGTGAGTCTGAGGGCCTAGCATTGTTAGGGGGAATGAGATTGGTATTTGGTGGTTTTCTTTATTAATGTGATATTCACTCCCTCATGGATGGGAGACACTTGATAGATTGATTTGGTGGATAGACCGACTTGATGATTGGAGCTGTAGGCTCCCATATATGCTTGAGATGTTATTATAGTAGAGGTTCTGGTCTTGTACTTGACCTGATATCCATACCACGATGTGGGCAGATGACTTCTTGTGACTGACAGAGTTGTCCTTGTCCCAGACCTGACTACCTGTATCTGTGCTATAAGTCCAGCTTACCCTGTAAGGTACTGGCCCTGACCTTGTACTGCGGTGCCCTTTGTCTATTGGCACTTTGAGGTGCTACTTCCATGATTATATGGCATTGCGATGCCATCTTGATATTCTGGCTATGTTATATGATTACCTGCACGGGTATCTGGTAGTTGGCCTATCGTTTTAGCATGGTTAGGATTGCTTGCTTGCTTGTTGCATAACACTAAGGATGGATCACAACTGGGACTATAGGTGCCGAGGCTGATTCTTACTTAGCGTTCTCGTACTGAGGTACGACATCTAGGAGGATGAGCATGTGACCACGGCATGTGATTCCGGATAAATGTAGGGTTAATCTAGGCAACTAAAAATGGTAGAAGCATTAGGAGGGAACGGAATCTCGAGATCGTGCATTACCGGCCGCCACAGGCTCGTCCTGGCGCGTCGGGGTTGGCCGCCACGGATATGGCAGTATCCGACTACTATATGTACTCCTGCTTAGCACGGTGGCCTTCCGAGGGACCGTGCATACCTACCTGCTATGCGTTATTTGGCCTCGCTAGCCCTTGCGGGATATGGCACGATCTGAGGATTCCTATATTGCATTGTTGGGGTAACCCAACCTCCACATAGACAGCCGTAGGCATTTGAGTGGCCGCTTATTTATATAATTGTTTGGCTTGTTGCTTGCTAAGCTGGCTGGCACGTAACGTTGTCCTGGTGCAATAATTCATTCCCTTGTTCTTTTTTGATGTAGGGATGGGTTACTATTCCGATGACAGACTACGAGTTCCAGTTGGCAATGCAAGCATTAGTGGATGTTAGGATGACTGTGATGATTGTTGGTTACTTACGTACTAGTAATTGGATTGCTACCTTATATTCTGTAATCGTGCGTTGGTACCGCACGATCCCTTACCTTATTTACTATTTTTATATGCTATTCCTGTCATATTATATCCTGCTGGTTTTCTTCACCCGTCCTTGAGCCTTCCTTTCTGGTACTTGCTACGGTTGGCCTGACCAACCCTGGATTGTTCCCAGATTGCCTGTGACCGACCATGTGGATCTTCCAGACTTGACTTGGAGGACGTGCCTCAGTTCCTGACCATGAGGGAACTGTGCGGGAAGGTATTCTTGTCTACATTATTTCTTATTGTAGACTCTCTGATTATCATATGAGTATTTCCTATTTTTCATATGATTATCTCTCTTGTCGTTATTTCATCGATTATTGTCTGTGGATATGAGATCAGATTTAGGCCATAGACTGCTTGCATGCTAGGATACCCAGCAAGTTTGACAGCCACGATCGCCGTATGACGTTTTATACCTCATACGGAGTAGCTGGCCTAGTCCGTCCCAGTATTTCGGTACTGGGGCGTGACAGATAGGCAGCCGCATGGGGATAGGCAGCCGCATGCAGATGGGCAGCCGCATGAAGATGGACAGCCGCATGCAAATAGGCAGCCGCATGCAGATGGGAAGCCGCATGGAGTGGCCTTGGGACTTGGTGGATTTTGCCAGCTGTAAGGAGATTTTCTCCTCTTTTCTAGGATCATGCCACCATATCAGAGTCATTATTACGTCCTTATGTCAGAGCTGTCATAGCTGTTATTTGTCAGAGCGGCCGTCAGGGCATTAAATGCAGCTAAATATAGAGAAGAACTGCTGAAGGCCACGTAGCTTCTTTTCTGAGCCGCATGGATCCTTGAGCCGCATGGACTCCTGAGCCGCATGGACTTCTGAGCCGCATGGGAATCCTGAGCCGTATGGGAATCCTTCTGTCGGAGCTGCATAGGCCTTTCTTTATTCTTTTCTATGCTTCTACACAATGGTATGAGTAATAGATTATGATTTTTTTTGTGGGCTTATCATCATTTTTGTGTACTGGCGATACGAGTACTGATAATAAGTGGAGAAAAAACTAACATATTTACTCAGAGGTAATGAGGACGTGGTAAATACGGGTCAAAGCAAAGCCTTCCTACTCAAAGGTAATGAGGACATGTTAGGGGTAGGCATGGTAGGGATATACAGAACAACTCAGAGGTGCTATCAACGTGGAAGTTCTATGCATTGGGTGATTTGTTTGTGATGGACGGAAAAACAACTCAGAGGTAATATGGACATGGTTGCTTTTTCCGTTGGGGAGTTTTGTGGACCTATTACCCTTTTTATGCACTGACAGTGCGAGCAATAGATTAGGATAAATTGTATGGACCTACTACCCTTCTGCGCACCGGTGGTACGGGCAATAGATTTTGGGGCAAATTCTTGGCAATAGAAAAGCTACGACCAGGGGGTTCATAGATACGACCAAGAGAATTCATTCGGAGTAATCAGAGAGTAAGTTCACTGGTACCTGAGGATACGTAACTCAATAATCTGGGAGATTCGAAGTCAGAGTGTAAGTTCAGCGATACCTATGGGTATATAACTCACAATCCGAGAGATCGTTGGAAGGTATCGTTTAGACATAGTTTTTCTTGAGGAACTTGCCGTTGATGGGCATCATGAGCAAGTCTCCATTTTGTTTTGCGTGGCGGTACGCACCGTTGGAGAATACGGTCTCGATGACGAACGGACCCTCCCACTTAGGATGGAATTTGCCGGGGGTCTTATGAGTCATGACCATTGGTCTGCGAATGGCCAAGACAAGATCACCTACTTGGAATATCCTCTGCTTGACTTTTTTGTTGAAAGCTCGAGAGATGCGCGCTTGGTAGAGCTCTATGCTTTGTTGAGCTTGTAAACGCTTCTCATCTAATGCTTCTAACTCCTGTAGCCGTCGGCGGTAGTTATCGTCTTCCGTTAACCGGTAGGTGAGGGCCATTCGGAGTGAGGGGATCTGAGTTTCCAAGGGGAGGACTGCCTCGCTCCCATAAACCAAGGAGAACGGTGTATTTCCTATAGCCGTCCGAATCGTCGTCCGATACGCCCATAGGCACTCACCAAGCTTTTCATTCCAGTCGCATTTGTTTGCAGACACGAACTTTTTGAGGAGCTTGATTATGGTTTTGTTGAATGCTTCAGCCAGACCATTGGCCGAGGGGTTATATGTTGTCGAGGCCATGTTCTAGATCTGATTCTTATCACAAAATCGATAGAAAGCGTGGCTTACGAACTGCTGACCATTGTCGTGGATAATCCTCTGGGGTAGTCAAAAATGGTAGATGACGTGATGTTTTATAAAGTTAATCACTTTCGATGTCTTGACCTCTGCCAATGGAACAACTTCTGCCCATTTGGAAAAGTAATCGGTGATTGCAAGTATGAACCGATGCCCTCTGGACGACGGTAGGGTGATTGGCCCAATGATGTCCATTCCCCATGCTTCGAATGGCCAGGAGGCCACTGTTGGGTACAAGAATTCCGATGGCAGATGTATGAAATCTGTATAGATCTGGCAAGCCTTGCACTTCTTTGCATAATCAACTGCATCTGCGACCATTGTGGGCCAGTAATAACCCATCCGGCGAAGGCAATCTTGTAATTTCGAGCCAGGTTGGTTAGCCCCACAAGTACCGTCATGAGCTTCACGTAGGGCTTCTTTGGCTTCTGCATTTGACAGGCATCTTAGTAGTAGCCCATCGTAGGATCGCCGATATAGCATTTTCGTCTCCGTGTCGTAGAAGAATCTGATGGAGCATCTTCTGATTGAGGTATCTTCCTTCATATTCTTTGGCAGAATTCCATAGACCGTAAAGTCGATGAGCGGGCGTCTCCAGTCTTGTATGTCGTTGGTTATCTGGGCGGAGCAACTCATACCCAGTTGAAGATTGTTCCGAGGGTAAACCAATTCATGGCCTATTAAGTCGACTAGATGATGAGCATTATTTGGGAGTGCCAAGGAGGCGGTAAGACCGGCCAGGGCATCAGCTATGATATTTTGAAGTCTAGGAACGTGCTCTATAAAGAACCCCTCCAAGGTTGTAATGATGGCCACTGCTGTCCGATAATAGGGAATCATGTCCTCATTGCGAACCTCGTATGACCCTCGAATCTGGTTAACAACCAACTGTGAGTCACCATAAGCTTCTAGGTATCTAATTCCCACTTCTTTCATGAGTTGGAGTTCAATGACTAAAGCGTTATATTCGGCTACGTTGTTCGAACAAGGTTCTGTAAGAGAATACGCCCGATTGACTACAAGTCCGGAGGGAAAAATTAATACCACCCCGACTCTAGCGATGATATCACCTTGTGGCCCCGTTCTTGAAGCACCGTCGGAGAATATCTGCCAAATGGCGTCGTGCGAAGTCATGTTCGAGGTGACGACTTCATCAGAAATTTTTTCGTAAATTCTGGCTGTTTCTGAGCTTGGATGGGCTGCTAGGAAGTCAGCCAGGGCTTGACCCTTGATAGCTTTCTGTGGAACAAAAACCATGTCATAAGGGGATAGTCGTATCGCCCAGGTGGCTAGACGAGAACTGAGCACGCCTGGCTTGGTCATGAGAACCCTGAGGGGATTGACTCATGAAATCACATGGATGGTCTTCCCTGTCACATAGTATCGTATTTTCTGAATGGCAAACACTAGGGCAAGGCACTCCTTCTCCACGGCAGTGTACCTATGTTCAGGTCCTACCATCATCCGGTTGAGATAGTAAATGGCTTGTTCATATCCTGCATCATTATTTTGGGCTAGCAGAGCGCCGAGGGAATGTTCCATCGCCCGTACATAGAGCATGAAGGGCTTTTCGGCGACCGGGGCTACCAAAACTGGCGGATTCATCAGGTACTCCTTAATATCGTCAAAGGCACGCTGACATTCCTCGTTTCATACAAAAGAGACACCTTTCCTTATGAGTTGAGTGAAGGGTTGGCATCGCCCCAAGAGGTTAGATATAAACCTCCTGATATAGGCTAGTCTTCCCTGAAGGCCGCAGAGTTCGCGGAGGTTCTTTGGTGGATTCATCTCCAGGATTGCTTTTGTTGTGTCGGGATCTATGTGAATGCACCGGGAAGTAATGACAAAGCCCAAGAACTTTCCACTGGACACCCCAGAAAGGACTTTGTGGGATTCATCTTCAGGTTGTGTGCTCGCATGAGGTCGAATACTGTTCTCAAGTCACGTAAACGATCATTTTTGGAGCGGCTTTTGATGGCGATGTCGTCTACGTAACACTCTACCATCTTACGCAAATGATCTCTGAAGATGATACTCATAGCCCGTTGATATGTTGCACCGGCGTTCTTCAAGCTAAAAGGTATGACCGTAAAGCAATATACGCCGATCGACGTTCGAAATGATGTATGCTTCTCGTCATCAGGAGCCATCTTGATTTGATTATATCCTGAAAAGCCATCCATAAAGGACATGCGCTCAAAGCCGCACGTATTATCGATCATTATATCGGTGATCGGAAGAGGGAATTCATCCTTAGGGCATGCCGCATTGAGATTGCAAAAATCGATACAGATTCAAATTTTCCCGTTCTTTTTTGATGACAGGCACCACGTTGGCTACCCAGTCTGGGTGCTGTTCTTCACAGATGGAACCGCTAGCTATAAGCTTGTTCACTTCTGCCTCGATAGAATTCATGACATCTGGACGAAACCCTCGCTGTTGTTGCTTGACTGGTTTTGCGTCCGGATAGATCTTGAGATTATGGAGTGCAATCTCGGGGTTCAGCCCTGGCATGTCTTCATAGCTCCAGGAAAAGACGTCGATGTAGTCTCTGACGAGTTGTAACAACGACTCCCGCTCGTTGTCTGTCAGACTTTTACTGACAAAGATTGGCTTCGGAGAGGATTCATCACCGAGGTTGACTTGTATAACCTCATCTTCAGTGGAAGGATCACGAATTTTGAAGCGTTTCTCCCATTGTGCATCTAGTTGCTGGACCCACGGCTCCAACTCAAAGAGGTTCAAGTAGGTCTTCATTTTCTTCTTCGACATCAGTGGATGTCATATTGGCAGATAATGTCTGTCTGAATACATCCCCAATACCGCTATCGGAGTCGTAAGTGGGTGACTCGGACGAATGGGAGTGCCACTCACATTCTTTGTCAGAACTTTCGGGCGTTATGGGTGGAGTAACATACCCAAGGCCACGTCTGGATTTGTGATAATGATCCTGAGGCTTTCCTACCGGTACCGGCGGTTGTAGAGGCAATCGTCGACCACTGCCATAATTTAGACCCGGAGTAGCCTCCATGTCGTACCCCTACTTTTGCATAAAGTACTTGCCTTGAGGACTATATAAGTAGAGCGGTAGTCTTCCAGTTTCTGGTTCGAGGTCGGACTCTCGTGGCGTGAAAGATTGAAGACCTTCTTTTCGGCCGAAGATGATTGTGTGATCCCATCCTTTTCTGTCTGAGACCGGGAAGTAAGTGCCTTTTATGGGAGCAAGTCGATTTGGGGTATGAACAGTTGTCACCTGTGTGTGCAGGCTAACGTCCAGATAATCCCGTGCGGCATACGTTAGATTAGGCTTGTCATACTCAGAACAGTCTAACGGCAGCCTCTTATTAATAAAATAAGGAATTTTATCCACCGGGATTATATCATCAGGAGAGGGGCTATCCGCCTGTGTAACCACATATTTAGCGAGTTCTCCGTCTTCCTTGGCTACCCCCTGCGAGCTCAGAGTTTGGGCCGCTATCTTGGGTAACTTGACCATCAAGGGTTCTACTTGAGGCATTGACCTGCTTGGGAGTGTTGGATCAACACTTGGCTGCTGACTCGTCTTGGAAAAACGGATGGCCGTCGGCTCGGTAAGGGATTTTGTGTCTTCAAGTCGCCTTGGAGCAGATTTTGGCAATCGGATTACCATTGGTGTTACCGAGGGCTTCGCATCTTTCTGCTGTCTTTGATTGGACCTTGGCAGCCGAATCACCATTGGTCCAAAAGCAGGTTTTGGCTCTTGGTTGGATCTCGGGAGACGGATGACCAATGGTTCTGACTGTGCAGGTGTGAAAAAAGAACCGAGCACCTCTTTATGTAAGGTTGCGATAAGAGGTGCAGTCCTGCCCGATTTGCGGGCTTGGAGACGGATTCTCAAGGGTTCTTCTGGCCCTGTGATGGCCTCCGACTCGTCCGTTACATGTTTCCTGGATTTGTCATATAGGCAAGCCTCCGAAGAGTAATAAGATTCAACCCCTTTGAAGGGATCAATGTCGACAAATTCGGTCTTCACGGAACCGTGCTTACTGACATATTTGAAACACTGGTGAAGGGTGGATGGCACGATCATATAGTCGTGTATCCACGGACATCCTAGGAGGATGTTGTAGGAGGTGTCAGCGCCTATGACGTAGCAGGTAACTTCTGTCCTCAGGTCACAATCTGGCACTTCAACCGGATCTTCCCTAGGGGGTAGCTTCTCCCTAAATTAAACCCGCTAATGGCAGTGTTGGTTGCTGCTAGCCGATGCATAGGGATGCCAAGAAGTTGGGGCAGGATTTTCGGGATGATGCTTATTGACGAGCCTGGGTCGATATGCATCCTATCCACCTTGATGTCGCCTATGTATCCAATGTAGTACAAGGGGCGATCATGCAAGTTGGTCTTAATCAACATGTCATGCGGAGTAAATACGATGTTGGGCATTGCATCTGTGCTACCGTCGACCTGTAGATCTGTTGGCTGATCTTCTCCTGTAGGCTTGACCTGGGCTAAGTGGGCATCAGCATTCTGGAGGGCTTCCCTTAATACGATACGAAGATCCTTGGAGAGCCTTAGGAGCTCATATAGCGACAACTTTGCTGGCGTATTAGCCAATTGTGCTAATATGTCGAAGTTGTAAGGTATCTCCAGTCCCTGTGGTGCATCATTGTGGAGTGGCCTATCGAAACGGGTTTCCTTTGTCTTAGACTTGTCTGCCAGTGGAGGCTGAGATGGGCTTGGAACATCAGAGGGAGGCAACGTTGCTGGCTGAGGATCTTCGACTGGACTATCCCGTACGGGCTGGACTTGTGCTCCAGACCGGGTAACAACATCTGCAGCTTCTTCAGCTTCGGCTGAAATTGTGTGGCAGGCTCTAGACTTCCTGCCCTTCTTCTTGTTGGGAGGAGATGACACCCCCTGGGCAACTTCGGCTACCAAGTCTGGATGCGCCCACATGATCTCTCCTCGCGATGTGGTAAGGGGTACCAATCCAGATGTCTGGCTCCGGGTGCGTAGAAGATTAGTAACATCCATCGTTGCCCGGGGGACAGGTATTACCCCGTCTGGAGTGCTTGTTGGAGGGAAGTCGCCGAACTGAATATATACCATGTTCCCCGCCACAGTAACCTCTTCAAAGTCTATCGACAGAGCTTTGGAGTCGATAAGACTCTGGATGTACCACTTCAATTGGAAGCAATCCTGGGTGGCGTGATGGACATAGCGGTAGAAGTAACAGTACTTCGGGTCCTCCATTTCTGCTGCTCGGGGCTCACGCCTTGGTGGTGGGAGCTGGATCCTATCCCCTTGCCAGAGCATATCGAAGATAGGTTTGACATGACTATCTTCGAACGAGTAATTGATCTTGGGTCCCTGACCTTCCGTCGGTTTCTGTTCGGGCTTTTGAGTCGCATCAGTGACCATGGCTTGCTTGCCCTTGTTGTCCCGGTTGGTGGTGGCGCTACTGTTGTTGTTACTGGAGGTGGGACCAGGACGTCTGCCCTTATCTTCTCCGTCTGGGATGTGTAACCCCAGGTGGCGAGCCTTTTTCAATATTGCCACCGCGTTGGTAGCACTTATGATGAAAGTTTTCCAGTCTCTGAACTGATCGTCTCCCATCCAGAGGCTAATTGCAGGGAGCAGCTTCTTCTGGCAGATTTCAATTAGGGAGCTCTCGGGATTGCCTTGGGGCAATCTCATCACGGTTTGGCGAAAGCGCTCGATATAGTTTCTCGTCAGCTTCCTCTCTCCTTGAACGACGTCCATGAGAGATGACATTGTCACATCATGTCCCACCTCATAGAATCTCTCCAGGAACATGTGCTTGAAGCCATCGAATGAATGGATACAGTTGTCGGGGAGATTGCAGTACCAGTCGAACGCGATCCCCTCCAATGCTCCGATGAATAATCGCGTGAGGATGGCATCACTATGCGGCAAGTGGTCGGTGGTGACTTCAAAGTAAGTCATGTACCGACTAGCAAAGGTCTTCCCATCATAAGAATCGATATGGAATGGCTTGTACCGCGGTAGAAAAGGTACATCCCTCCATGCGACTGGATATGGATGTCGTATTCTGAGATCTCGAGAGGAGTCTCGGGCATTGAACATCGTCCGAAGCTCCTGGACTTCCCTCCTAGCCTCCTTGGCTTCGTCTGTAGCGGAAGGAACGGATGGTGCTACAGGATCATCACCCAAAGGAACGGCGGTCGTATTGGAGTCCGCGTTAACTGCGGGTCCCAAGCTTGTTTGTCCGGGCATCCTTGCTGGTTGAGCTGGCAAGGCGGCTTTGATCTCGTCCACCGATTTCACTAAGGACAGGAGCATAGCTTCGAGCCCTTCTAGCCGTTGCAGGTCGAAAGGTGCTTCATGATCGTCGTCAGTCATAAAGATTGTCCTTACGTGGGTAGAGGTGGAAGGGATTGTGGCGGAGGTACTCTCGGTGTCATACCTTTGTATAAAAAATCGTCAGGAAATGTCGGAATATCGTCTTCGTCAGATTCAAATGGGGTGCTACCCCAGTGCAGGAAACCGCATCGTCTTGGCAAGGGTGAAGGCCCTCAGGGAAATCTAATTCTGTTGCAGAGTTCTGGGGGATCTCAACCCCCTGTGTGTGCTCTTGGTACACCGGGTTGTCGTATACATTGAGGGGGCTGCTACCCCCAGCTTCATCTGCTCTCAAGGAGGCTGAAGACGCACCCACAGGTGCCGGAAGCTTCTTCTTGGATCGAGTGCCTAAATAGACACCCCCTGTGGTGGATGGGAACCCCCCGGATGAGGGTCTCCTTGTAATACTGGACGATATGGCCGGGCTGGAAGAGCCTGTCTTCTTTTCTTCCTAGCCAGGGCGAACCTTTTGAGTTGAATTACAGGAGGCGAAAGGAAGCTCTTCGTCCCCAGGATTTTGCACCTGTCGAACAGGTGCTGGCTGCTGCAGTCGCTGGAAAACTGACTGCTGATCTTCAGGTGCTGCTGATTTGTTGCAACAGCAGTTGATGATGACTTGGGTGCAATGATGCCCCGAGAGGGACTCATTGCATGTTGACGCCGCCGTCTTGCGCTTGTGAGTAATCACGTCACGTAAGTCGGTATCTGCCTTTGCACCAAACTGGTGAACTCGGGGATCCCGAGCGCACGACTGCTTAGGCATCATGTTTGCTCCCAGATCCATGGCTAGTAAGAGCACTTGCTCTGGATCTTTAGAGGGAGACTTTAAAGACCCACCATGTCCGTTTGCCCTGGAGGACTAGACGCAGGTGGTTCTGTACAACTTTCCATCAGAAGCCCGTATAACAGTTAACGGGGCCCACTGACAGTCAGCAACTTGGACAGTTGACTGGACTGGTTGAGCCCGTATTGCCCTAGACTTTTTTGACTTAGCGCCCAAAGGCGCGTAGTAAAAAGAGTCCAGATTGATATATTCCGCATCCTTGGCGGGCCGCATGGCGTCGGGCCTGCATGAGAGCTGGTCGAACACAGAGCTTCTGACAGGGCCGCATGAGACGTCCTGTCTGTGGGCAGGATTGGTGGTCGTATGGCCCAACTTCTTGCGGCTAGAGCTGGTTGCCGCATGGCTCATCTTCTTGCAGCTAGAGCTGGTTGTCGCATGGATCATCTTCCTGCGTCGAGAGTTGGCTGCCGCATGAGTTGTCTGCCTGTGGCCAGAGTTGGCTGTTGCATAGGCAGACTGCCTATCTCCTCTCTACGGCCTCCTCTTTGTCCGCATAGAGTACCCTTGTGCCCCCAAAAACTCAGTATCGTAGTGTTTTCCTCTGCTGGATTTGGGAACAGTGGGGTCCTCTACGGTTGGAAACAGAGCCACAGGAGAGTTCTGGTCACCGTCTTGGGCTGCAGAAGGAACTTCTTCGAGAACTTGGTCGGGGGCAACAGTTTTGCGTACCGACGCCTTGCGAGTCCTCTTCGGGTTGGCTCGCTTCTGAGACGGGCTGGCGCTCCCTTCAGAGAGCAAATCTTCGAAGGCTTGTTGGTCGAAGCGGACCACAAGCATCTGCTGTGTAGAGCCGAGCTTGGATGCGTCAGATTGCGTCACCAACTTCTCATCGGAAGAGAAGGATGTCCCCAGCAGAGTCGCCATCGTATTTGCCATAAAAATCAACAACAGGTATTACAGAACACTGAAATTGATTGCAAACTCGTTTGTATAAAGAAGAGCCTAAAAAGAAAGCCTAGGAAATAATCTAAGTACAATTGTTTAGTTTTTATTCTAGGGGGTGACGGTGGAGGCTCGGGAAAGTGCTACAAACTCTGCCTTACTCCGTGGACTATCTGATGCAGTCTCTAGCTCATGAAGATATTGCTTTTTTCTTAAAGGTTGCCAGCCATTACAGGGGTGTGGCACCCTGCTATTTACAATAGGATAGATTTTGAGCCGCATGGACGGCTTGCGGCCACGTGGCTGATTGACACGCAAAGACCCGCTCTTGGGCTGCCATCTGTCAGTTTGTTGGAATTTTATTGCAGCAAATCTGGGTAGTTAAAGAATTGGTCAGATTGCCACGTGTCCTGTTGCATATGGTGTTCTCAGTCTTTGGTCCTGTGGGGTCGCATGAGACTCATGCAGCTCGGATGAAGCTTGGAAACTTTGGGGCCGTATAAGCTGGGCCGCATGTGGTTTATACGGCTTGGATGACGCTCTTTTGGCCGCATGGAGGCGTACGAACCTTGCTTTTGGGTGATGTCTCTACGTCTTATCTTTCTTGTCGAAGTGTCAGAACTGTCTTATTTTGCCAAGGCTTGTCAGCTTTATCAGTTGAACTGCTCCTTCTTGATCGCATACAGCTGTTCGTCGATGGGCCGCATATGTCTTTGAACAGTCATACGGCTTTCCATCATGCGGACCTGTTTGGCCCAATGTACCTATGCGGCTATTTATAATCCGCATGAACTCCATATTTTTCATGTTTCTACATACCTTCCGAATGGTAACGGCCTACAACGCCGTCTGCCGAGAAGACCTTCTGGGAGGAGGCGAGCCGACACCCACATCTGCGACCTTTCTCCTCCCCCGAGAAACAACCACATTCTTCCTTTTGGGTCGTGGCACCAGGTCGATGGAAGCCTTCCTCTTATGAGGAATATCAGGAAGAGGTTCTTCAGTATCCTCTCTCTGAGGCCCTGCAATGATAGGCTCCTCAATAATAACTCCCTGCTGCGGTGCTGCAGCCGGTTCAATTGTGGGAGTGGCACCACCCTTTCTGTTACCCCCATGGCACGCACTCACCCCAATATCAGCAAGAGTAGGGGCAAACCAAGTCTTCGATATAAAACTCTACTTACGATTATACCAAGAAGAAGGGTATTGACCTGAATATAGAACTTAGCAGCAGCAAAGAGCATATGGGTGTCGGGTTTATCTTCTGGCAAGGTAAAAACTGCCCCTGTACACCCAGCGTTATAGTAGCCCCATGCAGGTGCCCCGTCAATCAGACTCCCTATCAACTGGAGATGAGGACTGGGATTGTCCAAGAGAAGCTGGTGTAGGACCGATTGTAGGAACGAGTTGTAAAGCGTAATACTCTAGAGGGGGGGTGAATAGAGTAGGCAGCGGAAATTAACTATTAAAAATGTTAGTAACAAGATCACAGATAATATATTATAGATATGTAAATAAAAAGTAGAGAGTAGAGAGCAAACGCAAACACAAGGATGTATACTGGTTTCCCTCTGTTGAGGACTAGTCCAGTCGGAAGAACTCTAGCTTCCAGTTGAATCCACTTTGGAAAATCACCACAAGTTTTCATCCGAAGTTCTTGCAACTTCTACAACGCGAGCTTTGATCCGAAGTACTCGACCAACATCAATTATGAAGTATGTAACTTCAATCAAGCCTCCGATTACAACCACTCTGAAACTTCTAGACCGTACCGCACTGGCAAATCGACTAGAGGATTGTAACTGGCTTGGGATTTGAAAATAATAGCTCAGAATACTTTGGAAGAAGTAGTAGGCTGATAGAGAAGAGATATGAAAGTGAATTGGTGAGTTGAAATGATCGAAATCCTTCTCTGTTTATAATTTTTCCAAAGGCAGAATTCTGACTGAATTCGGGCAGAATTCGGACAGAACTCGATGAGAAAATCTCGGTGGGATCCGTAACTGCAGGAAGACCAAGTTCAAAAAGCAACGTTCACTAACCGAACTCTGGCCGAACTCTGGCCGAATTCTGGCCGAACTCTGGCCGAATTCTGGCCGAGTTCTGTTGGAGTTCTGTCAGGGTTTTTGCAAATTGGTTTTGGGCTTTTTGAAAAGTCAAACAGTTAGGAAGTAGTTTGGGCTTTTGTAAGTGGGCTTGTTTTCAAAACGAAAGGGTATTTTGAAAACGTTTCTTGGGTAGCCTATTTGCCAGTACGATGCAGTGTACATCGTATTCCTAGACTCAATAAATATGCAAAATTATATTGATGAAATAGGAAAACCAAGAGCCCTTTGATGACGCCTTTCTTCAAAACTTGAACAGACTTGAAGACGCCTTTTTTACTTGAACCCTCGATGCGAGGCCCCGGATAGGTCGTTAGGCGGTTCAGAGAAATCCTCTTGTATGACGCCGTCTTTGGCCCATTGCATATGTCCTGGTTTGATCATGTTTGATCATGCTTACAGCATATCTACAAATACATGTTAGACAAACAAAACCAATATGATACAAGCATAGCAATATGATATAGAACATTTAGGACAATGCTAATATTAGACAATGCTAAGTTTAAGTAACAACATGATAGTGATTACATGAATATTAGTGATGTCATTATGTTAAACTTAATTGATTAGCCATATTCAAAAACATGATATAATCATTGGGCTAACAATCTCCCCCTTTTTGATTATGGCAAATCCTTTAAGTTTAATATATATACAATAGATGCATGTATCACTAATAAACACATAATACTAGAATATTGTATGCTCTTAAATTTATTTCTCCCCACTTAAACTTATTTCTTCCCCTTTGACATGATCAAAAATAAGCTCCCCCGTAATTAGAGCTAAAATGAACTCAAGCATAAGTAAAGGAGGAAAGCACAAATAAATACGATCAAGGATTAGGAGAACAGTGTAATGACAAGTGTAGAAAATTACATAACAATAGTAGAAAAACTTGTCAAAAATAGTTGGTTGAACTAAAAAACAAAGAACATTGAAATCAATCAATACATATTTTACCAACTAGAAATCCAAAAAATGAAAAATGTTTTGAATGTCATTTGACCAAAAAATCTATCAATATAGTAGGAATCAATCATTGGTCATAAATAAATCACGAGGAATAGAAATTCACAGATCTAATATATATAAAAAAAATCAAAATATAATAAGACTTTAACAATGATCACAAAAAAAATATGATTCATAATTTGCCCATACAAATTAGTGAATCAATTCCATAAAGAGTATAATCATCGAAAAGGAATCAAAATAAGTATACTAGAATCTATACAAAATCTATACCAAAGTTCATGCATTTGAATTCAATTACCTTAGCATGATATATATATCCATCAGATAAACATGAAGGTAATGAAGACAAAATACTTGAGAAGGAGAAATCTAGTCGACTTGAATGCTCCCCCGCAAAGTATGATCAGTCTAAATAAGATAATCATGAACTTTGAGATAAAATCTAAATTAGAGATGCCAAATCAGTTTAAACTCAAAAGAATCATTAAATTAAATTAATTATAGCAAGATAACTTTTAGAAACTCAAAAATGAGAGAATTAAAAATAAATAATAATCATATATTCTTTCATAAAACCAATACAAATCCAAATATCATGAACAACTCAACAAGATATTTTAACGTAGAAGAATATATGTCCATGATGAACTAGGTATACCACATATTAAGGGCATAAAAGAATTGAAATAATTAATTTGCTCCCCCTTAAAATATGCGTGTATAGTTCAAAAATAATTTATATGCATAAAATAGATAAAAGAAATAATCACAAGATCTAAGGGATATCCAAGATATGCATCTTTTCTTTCCTTTGATCAAATGTATATAAAATTCCAAACTCAAAACAAATATCATCTTTAGGCAAATAAAAGAAATATCCAATGAATAAATGCTTAAAGATGAACATACAAAATATATCTCCAATATATATATAAAAGAAATATTTCAAGACATTAAAAGATTTTGAAAACTGTCTTTAATAATAAAAATTTGAGTACCGGACAGATTCAATAAATCAAAAAGGCTTTTCAAAAATGTGGAATTTATTACGAAAAACTGTCTTAATAAATGTTCGAATGCGTCCATTTAGTCCTTAGACTGAAAGCTGTCGATTCGAATCAAAGAAATAATTTCAATAAAAGAATCCATAAATCATAAATAAATAAACATAACCTGATAAATGTCCCAAAAAAAAATGTATTCTAGATATATGGCATGTCAAGGGGATAATTGACTTGAAACAATTAACTGCTCCACCTTTACATGGCTATATCCAAAAATAATAATATAGATAAATTTAAGAATTTCAGAGACATATTTCCAGAAGTAGAAAATTAATCCAAAAATATTAGGTCTTCTTATCAAAGTTCATTTCTTCCCTTTTAAAGTCTTAGTACGGTGTCCACCTGACAACCGTAAGGTTTAAAGAAAAGAAACGTTTTGAGAGAGAGAGACATTCAATATGCATGACTTCTCCCCTGCCAAGAATTACTGTTGTAGACAGTAAGTAACTTAAATAAGAAGATAATAATATAAAGCTCAAAAATCATGAATATGACGAATATAACACAAGCTAAAGATGAAATCACAATACCATAATATTCAATGATTAGTCACGAAGACGAGAAACAATCGTCTTTAGACAAAAGAAGAAATATCCATTAAATGAACATTTAAAAATAAAACAATCAAAAGATATTTCAAATTAGCAAGATGAATAATCGTATAAGTCAAAAGATGACATAAATTGATCTATGCTATAGAATCTCATAATCGACAAGATAGATCAACATATGCTACCTTTCGTAAAAATATAAAGAGAGAATATTATCCATCAAATCTAAAATCCAAAATCCATCAAATAACAATTGCAACTATATCTCAATAAATCTTTAGTTTATAAAGCGTTGATCAATCTTGGGTTAGCTGTAGAGGTACTGTCCCAGCTAACGGAGGTTCACCGGGGAACACTTAAGTACCGCTTCGCTTCGACCGTAGTCGTGGTGATAGACAGACCTTTTGTAGGCGTGTACCCAAAATAAATCTCTTCTTTAATAACTAAGGATTTAAGAAAAATTAGTGCAATATGAAATCAATTATATTCTATGGACTTAAAGAAATCTTAGAACAATGTAGCATATAGCATAAGATGTATCAATTACATTTATCCATATGTGCTACTAAATCATTGGGTAACAATAAAATATAAAACATTTGTAAATCAAAATGTAGAACCTAGATACGTTGATGTATTCTGGAACCTAGGGGACTGGGTTCTGTACCTTGGATCCAGAACTAGACGATAGTTGCAAGTACACCTTAATAAATCTTAAGTCTATAAAGTATTGATCACTTCGGGTTAGCTGTAGGGGCCGGTTCCCAGCTAGCGGTAGTCCGAAGACTAGTGCACCGTATCGCTTCAGGCTATTTACACCTGTATGACAGAAGGACCCTTTCGGCTTGTTCCCAAAATGATTTCTACTCTTAAGAACTTAGATTCAAAAGAATATATGCAGTATCATCGAACATCATCGAAATCCAGAATCCCTAAAAGTAAAATAAGTAAATACCCAAAGAATGGTTTATTAAGAACAAGATATTCAAAATATCATGTATCCAAAATGTCAACCAAAAAGCCAAGAGAAACATACATCATTAAAAGAGGCTTTTGAGGAAGAGGCTAATAAAAATAAGAACATAAATTTGTTCAAAGTAATCACTAGCTTAAGTATGAGATAAGTACAAGTTTAAAAAAACTACTTTTTAAAATAATATAATATAGAACTTGAACTTAAACTCATATATTCCCATAAAGATATTTATACAAAAATATAAGAAACATGAGCAATATATAAATAAAAACAAATTATTCATGTATCCTTAATAAGCATAAAAAAAAATTTATCACAAGATCAAAAACATGCATAAATATGCTTTGTCATATAAAGATGTAATTGATTCATAAGAAGTTAATCAAAATAAAATATGAGAATCAATAGTGAATATATTATGCAAGCACAAAGTTAACATAAAAATATACGTATATACTTTTCAAGTAAATAGAAGACTTGTGCTAAACATACATACTCACAAAATCCTGATCAAAGTAAATACGACATGTTAAAAACAAATCGATAAGAAGTGACCATTAAAAAATATTATAGACGAAGAGTCAAAAACATATTCACCAAAACAAAATTAAGCTCCTATGCATGCTTCAAGGATAAAACTAAAATAAAGAGCATACATAGATAAATGGGTCACACTAATAGAAAATAAACATTATATAGTGTGAAATAAACATTTAAGTAAAACAGCTAGTCAAGCTAGGATTATATCTCATATTGATTCAAACAGTAGATAATTTAAAAGATATCAATGAGATCTAATAACAAGAAATCAATAACAACATGCTAAATATTAAAAACTATTTAGAAAGCATGTTACCAAAGTGGTTCTAGTGACCGCAGTTCTGTTGGTGCAATTGCTTGGAAGATGACCTTTTTAGCTTTGCAATCACCAACATGTTCCATAGTTCTATTTGATATGAGAAGCTTCACCTGCAATATTAGGTAAAGACTTTGGTATCCAATACTTGGATCCATATTTGTTAGCTTTGGGAACCCATTTGCACAAGTTCATATCAATTAGTTTTCTAATCTGACAATGATTAGAAACATGTCCATTCATACCACAATAATGACAGAAAGAATTAATATTAGTACTATGTGCAACAGTATGAGAATGTGCAGTGGTGTGATATGATGTGCGTGGATACTTATAATAGAAAGCATGGTTGTGTGAAGCTTTAGCTTTGCTTGCTTCCTTTCTAAAAGATCTGACATGTGTGCCTTTGTGATGTGCTAAGTGTCCTGTGTTAGACTGAGTCGTAGGTTGTATTACCTGCTTCCCAAGTCTAATCTCTAACTTTTTAGAGTTAGCACAGATCTCATCATACTTAGCAGAAAGAGCATCAATTCTACATGAAGCAATAGAATACTTCTTCTTTTCTGATTCTAATTCCTCCTTAAGTTTAGCATTTTCTTGAGTGCTTTTCTCAATGCAATCAAGTGCCTCATGCAATCTAAACTTCAGTGTGGAAATCTCAGTATAATTATCAGAAGTAGAAGTATCTCTAGCATCATTCAATAAGCAAGTAAGCTTTTCAATCTCACGCTTATAGGATCGAATATCCTTTCTAGCTTGCTTATATTTATCTAATACTTTCTTGTGTTCTTCTAACAGATCACTGAAAGCATCAGATAAATCATCATAAGAAAATTCACTCTCTCCAGAAAAAGAAATATTTTGTACCTCGTTAGATAATGCCATTGAGCATAAATTTGCAGCTTGATAAGGTCTCTCTTCTTCTTCATCATCTTCTTCTTCTTCTTCAGAAACGCTTGCTTCGCTTTCACACCATATGCCCGATGATCTTTCTTCATTTGATTGTTCGTAGTGACTCTCCTTTCTTGTAGTAGTACAATCTTCTTGGATGTGGTCTATCTTCTTGTAGTTTTCACATACAAGCTCTTCTTCGTATAAGGGATGATGCTGTACTTTAAATCTAAATTTCGTCATGCAAATATTTGCATCATTATGAAGATTATCCTTCTCTCTGGAGTTGCTAGCTTTGCTTTCATACCTGTACTCATAAGTAGCTTCAAGAACTTTCCAAATTTTATGAGATGTTGTGCAAGTAGAAATAAGATTGAATACATTTGTGTCTACAGCACAATAAAACATATGCATAGCTTTTGCATCAAGGCTAGCTAACTTCTTCTCTTCATCCGTGTAACTATAATAAGGCTTATTGATTATAGAGGATGTAAGAATAAAAGTGATAGTAGGCTTTTTGTAGCCGGTGACAACAATTGACCATAAGTCAAAATCTAGAGACTTCAAGTAGAAGCTCATTCATGTCTTCCAATAGCTATAGTTTGTTCCATCAAATAGTAGGAGTCTATTTGAGGATTGCTCTTCAGTTGTGAAGTACATACTTGCCATATGTGATATAGTGATCTATGTAACAGCAGTTATAAATAAGAATATAATAGCAGTGTTACCTCGCTTTACCTGTATAACCTGCTCTGATACCAATTGTAGGACCGATTGTAGGAACGAGTTGTAAAGCGTAATACTCTAGAGGGGGTGAATAGAGTAGGCAGCAGAAATTAACTATTAAAAATGTTAGTAACAAGATCACAGATAATATATTACAGATATGTAAATAAAAAGTAGAGAGTAGAGAGCAAACGCAAACACAAGGATGTATATTGGTTTCCCTCTGTTGAGGACTAGTCCAGTCGGAAGAACTCTAGCTTCCAGTTGAATCCACTATGGAAAATCACCACAAGTTTTCACCCGAAGTTCTTGCAACTTCTACAACGCGAGCTTTGATCCGAAGTACTCGACCAACTTCAATTGTGAAGTGTGTAACTTCAATCAAGCCTCCGATTACAACCACTCTGAAACTTCTAGACCGTACCGTACTGGCAAATCGACTAGAGGATTGTAACTGGCTTGGGATTTGAAAATGATAGCTCAGAATACTTTGGAAGAAGTAGTAGGCTGACAGAGAAAAGATATGAAAGTGAATTGGTGAGTTGAAATAATCGAAATCCTTCTCTATTTATAGTTTTTCCAAAGACAGAATTCTGACTGAATTCGGGCAGAATTCGGACAGAACTCGATGAGAAAATCTCGGTGGGATCCGTAACTGCAGGAAGACCAAGTTCAAAAAGCAACGTTCACTAACCGAACTCTGGCCGAACTCTGGCCGAATTCTGGCCGAACTCTGGCCGAATTCTGTCCGAGTTCTGTTGGAGTTCTGTCAGGGTTTTTGCAAATTGGTTTTGGGCTTTTTGAAAAGTCAAATAGTTAGGAAGTAGTTTGGGCTTTTGTAAGTGGGCTTGTTTTCAAAACGAAAGGGTATTTTGAAAATGTTTCTTGGGTAGCCTATTTGCCAGTACGATGCAGTGTACATCATATTCCTAGACTCAATAAATATGCAAAATTACATTAATGAAATAGGAAAACCAAGAGCCCTTTGATGATGCCTTTCTTCAAAACTTGAACAGACTTGAAGACGCCTTTTTTACTTGACGGCAATCGTCTAAAGATAAACAGATCTGAAAATCTGAATACCTTTCGGGGGCTTCGCCCCCGAACCCCTGACGGGGGGCGCTGCCCCCTCGACCCCTGTCCTCTGACCGGGCAGCGGAACCCCCGATGCGAGGCCCCGGATAGGTCGTTAGGCGGTTCAGAGAAATCCTCTTGTATGACGCCGTCTTTGGCCCATTGCATATGTCCTGGTTTGATCATGTTTGATCATGCTTACAGCATGTCTACAAATACATGTTAGACAAACAAAACCAATATGATACAAGCATAGCAATATGATATAGAACATTTAGGACAATGCTAATATTAGACAATGCTAAGTTTAAGTAACAACATGATAGTGATTACATGAATATTAGTGATGTCATTATGTTAAACTTAATTGATTAGCCATATTCAAAAACATGATATAATCATTAGGCTAACAGCTGGTTGCAGCCGAATTGCTATTCAAAGCGGCTCGGCAAATAAGGTTCTAGGAAAGTGTGTTTCCTATTCCTGAACACCAGATGGAAAGGCCTAATGGATTAGAGCCAACGAAAGGCCCCAATAGAAAGGCTAGTAGTATGTGCCCCCTCATCTACTAGGGTGTCTCATGCACGACCACTACCAGACGGAGGAGATACTCTGAAGAATTCATAGTTCTGCAAAAAACTCAAAGCCCTCCAACAAACAGGCACCCCTGTGACGGTCCAATCTGCATCAAGAAATCTACGAAGAAAGGCGTCTTCCGACAAAGAGTCTGCCACCGGCCCAACATTCATCAGGGTAGGACAATGCAGTAGCAGCCACCCCATCAGAAAATAATACAGAAGTTTGGTCCAGGCGAAGTTGGCCCTACCGTTAGGAGTCACCGTATTCCTAACAAAGTCCCGTAGACCCCGTCCAGTGGTACAAACCATCGCAGGAAGAAATGCAAGACGGTATCCAAATGCCAATTTCACAACCGGAAGTATTATGCTCCGGCTCATCCTTTCAATAGTCCCTGAACCTCCAGGGACTATGCATTCACGAAGCTAGATCATTAAAAAAGCTGCCAGCACAGCTTTCTCCGACAACGGATATTCAGCTTGACGGAAGTAGTAGCCGATCGGGGACTCAGGATCATCACTGTCCTCAGTATCCGCCGTATCATAATCTGACATCCGGACTTCTATATCGAACTTGGTCATAGGTTTTAAAATCGAAAAAGAGGCCGGATCCTCCCCTTCTCCTTGAACGAAGACGTAGCCCATCCAAGCTCTTGTGTAGGGATTGGCCCCCTCGGTCCTCCCTTTCTTATTAATCCTATGATAGATGAGGAGGTGGCAGAGTAACTCCTTGTATACATCAATCATCCCAGAGTTTTCATTCTCCAGATCTCGGAGCTCTTCATCACAAGGCATGTACTCTTCATATGGCTCCATGCCCCAGGGAAGCTTCGATACTTCCTGCATCTCGTGGAGAGCCAATCCTATCTCCCCACCCAGAGTAAAGAAGGTACAGGTGTGAAGGTTATATAACTCTGCCAAAGAGACAAACATTGGCCAGTTGACCCTTACGCCATAATGGGTGGCCCTAATAGCATAATAAAGGCCAGTAGTCTTCAGGGTAGCTTCATACGTGGAAAGCACCCAGCCAGTGAGGTTGCTCCAGAATGAAGTCGGATACCTCCAACCTTCCATCCGTATCTTCCCTACGGGATACGACATAAGAATGGAGGTCAGTCGGAATGTCGTTCATTACGGCACAAGGTTGCAGTCCCCTCGTAGAGTAAGATAAAGAGCCCTTGACACACTTGAACGTGTCCTTCTTCCGATCGACTGAGTCGAACTATATTCTTCTGGAGATGACCCTGGGGAGCTCAGGAGTTAGCTCCCACTTTATCTGTCACCGCATGGCTAAGACAGTAAAAATAGACAAAGGATACTGACGCTCCATCGACGGTAGCCATATCCTCTGATTGTTCGGACTAATCACCATTGGGTTTCTCAAACGTATTGTCTCGCCATCTTCGAACCCCACACTGTCGCCAAACAGGAATTACGGCTTCTTGAAACGACATGCCCCTCCAAGCAAGAACTTTTTATCATTTATCATCTGCTTCAAGAAGGTCTTATCTTATTCAAGTAGGGCGAGTGTCCGTTCCGTAGGCTGGTTTTGACTGATCGTGGCTTGAACCTTGTTGATCATGTTGGTTGTGAGACTGGTACCGAGGACTTGATAAGCAGAGCCGAAAGGGATTCCTTCAAGTTTCGGGACAAACATGTTAAACTGTAAGAACAGAAGAGAAAGACAGACTCAGAATCTGCAGAAAAAACTAAGTGTTGGAGGAATCTTATGCGCCCAAAGGGTTATGCACACAAAACAACATATGGGCGCCGAACGTACAGCAGTATGTGGGTGCATAACATGCAGCAGCATGTGGGCGCATAACACAGCAATATGTGGACGCATAGCACACTACAGTATTGGTGCATGCTTCTGTAGGCGCTTAAGAATGCTCACAGAAGCATGTTGCCTTGGGCGCATACACCCAGGCAGAAGAAAAGTCTGAGCGTCACAAATTAACGCTCAAGACTTTGTTTTTGAGGCGTAGCCTCACCCAGAATCGGATCTTGGACCGATGAGGATGCCGCCGCAGGAGGAGAGCCACTCGGTGCAACCCCTTGCCCTTCGCAGATCTCTTGGTGGCCTTGGGAGACATGGTTCGTAAAGAGAGGAGATGAAGAGTCTTTTGAAAGTTCTAAGAGGAATGAGAATAATGAACTTTCTCTCTCTTTCAAAACCTATTTATAGGCATGGGCCACACCCTATACACCCACTATTCCTATGCGCCTATGCACCCACTACGTACTATGCGTCCACCATGGCTTATGTGCCCACATGAAGACCCAGCCTCTTGCACACTATGCGACTGCCATTTGCTGACATGGACAACGCATGAAGGATGTACCTCTTCAAATTCTACCCCGATGAATCTGTCAGTTCAGATTTTTGAGAAAGATCTCAACAGCCATCTCTCTGACAGGCTGGCCAAACTCTATGCGTCCAAAGAGAGAGCCGTGCTATACGCCACTGCATCACGAGAAGTCGGTCCATGCTTCTTTCAAAGTATTTCGAACTCGTTCAAGTATCAAAAAATTTGGAGGGGGTCTTATAGAAGCATGAAAATTTCAGCAAACTGGACATATGCGCCCAAGTCACCAATAAAGCCTTATGCGCCCAAGCATCCAGTAGAGACGTATGTGCCCAAGCATCCAGTGAAGATATATGCGCCCAAGCTCCCAGGGAGGTCCTATACGCCCAAGTCAACATCGAAGCCTATGCCCATACGCCTATTCTAGGCTACTCCAAAAGGGGGCGCATAGCCCTATTTCAGGCTATGTGCCCAAGCCAGAACAGCCCCTAACTCAGTCAAATCCATGATCAAAATGTGCACCGAAGCATACGACTACGTCAGTCTCCACGAGCAGTCGTGTACCGAAGCATGCGACCACGTCAGCGCCACGATCAACCCACGATCACGCAGCCTGCATGCGCCTACACCCTATGTGCCCAAAGCAGGACCATGCGCCCATATAAAAACTAGTGTGTTTCCTCATGTGGGCACATAACATCATTTCAGCCCAAGAACGACTATAAAAAGGGGTCTCATCCCTCTTCAAAACATAGAACGGAAAACATTTTTCAAGAGCCAAATTGTTGCACTTCTTGCCAGTTAGCCGAGAGTTAGCAATTTTCTTAGGTTTTCTCCCACTTTTGTAATCGGAGTGTCAACGGAGTAAAGGAGCAACTGTCGCTCGATCTCCATCGTCCCATTCCCCAGAATTCTTTTTGTACTCGGGGATCCTCAGCACGGGATCTCTCATGCGTACTCGAATTGTGGTGCCTTGCGCTAATAAAGAAAATACAGTATTTCTTCTTCTTTTTGTGTGTGTCCACATCCCCCTCAATACATTTTCTCTTCTTTTGTCACTTAATCCAAAATGGTTGAGTTCATAAAGAAGATATAGATAAGAGGAAACCATGCATATATTGAATTATAAAGTGATAAGTACATGGGCCCTACAGACTTACAAAAGACTAAAATATTACGATAACAAGCAACTGACTATCCCTACTGGGATCACACAAGAAAACTTTTAAAAACACCAAGCCAAGATCCCCGTAGGACCGCAAAGGACAACAACTTAATAAAAACAATATACCATGGTCCTTGAAGGACCATAAAAGACAAATAACTTAAAAAAGAAAATATCACACACTAGTAGACCAACAACGCCTGGGACCAGAGTCATTCATCAGCCGGATCATCGCCTCCATCACCCGGGGTACCCTGACATGCGTCGAAAGGGTCAATCCCATCGGGATACATGAACCAGTAAGCATTAGGATCGGAGAACCGTGGAGCATGATATTCATGATCTTGAAGATCCGGATCAAGGAAGGCACTCATGTCCTGAAGGGTACGCTGAATAAAGTAGCAATGATCATGAACGCAGCTCTGGATAAGGGTACCGAGTCCCCGAGTGTTAGTCTACATCTGTTCCTCAGCTTGAGCCATCCTCATGTCAAAGTAATACTGAGTGAAAGGCACGTAACGATCCCAGGAAGAAGGATCAGTGTGGGCAGCAGCAGTGGGTTGAGAACTGGAAGGCCGAGTGGAGCGAGAGGATTGGCCAGTAGCGGCAAAGTACGACAGAGCCAAAAATAAAGGAGCACCATTCGTATGGCCGAGACTGAGGTCCACATTCTTGGCTTCCAAGATCAGAGTAATGATCATACCATAGTTGAGGGATCGCCTTCCCGGGGAGTGAACAAAGATGGGTTTAACAGAGTTTTGGCAAAAGACCATATTTTTTGGATATAGAGGTAGTACATGCAGACCAGAGCCTCGGAGGTGGTGGAGTCATAGTTTTCGAACTTGAGAGTGAGAGAGTAGCATACAATGCGATGGAGCTCATAGTAAAAGGGCTCCAGTTGCTTAAACGGAGTGGGAATTGGAGGCGAGTTTGTCCCTTTAGTAATGATGCTGCAAAACTCATCGAAAGAAATGGGTGGAGATGGTTGGAGTCCCGCGAAAGTAGGAAGGGCCTCTCCTCGATTTGGAATTTCCAAGATTTCAACATTGTCCCTTGAAGTGAGATGGAAGTGGCGATCATTGACGAGGGTCTCGATAGCATTATTTGCAAGATCAGGAACGAGATTTCAGTAGAACATACGTACTGCAGCCTGATAGACTGGAACCTGATGGCCAAGAAGTGTGGCGAGTCCCACAGTTTGAAAAATTGGGAGATGGTCGAGAAAGATATTGAAGTGGATTGGCCTCCCTTCGGATACAACGTGATTATGGAAGGAGTAGAACCAAGCGTCGGTGGCATCGCTGGATTTGAAAATCTTCCGATCATAAGCGTCGTTGGATAGAGGTGATAGCATGAAAGGATTGTAGGAGGAAGAGGAGCAAAGGAGTTTCGCATGGGCCATGGTGGAGGAAGTAGAGATACAGTAGAAATGGAAAATGGAGAGAGGAATTATAAAGAGAAGTATAGGGAAGAGGAAGAGGTGTAAACGTATGGGGAAGAGAGAGAGAGATAGGTTGGAAATAAAGAGGGTTTAATGGAGGGAAGATGAAGAGATGTTTTTTTTATAAAAAAAGGGGTTGATTGTATGGGTGAGTTAATGAAGATAGAGGAGATGTGATAGAAGGTATAAGTGATAAGATGGAAAGTGAAAAAAAAGATATGGAATTTTATAAGGGAGATATGAAAGAAAGGATGGAAATAAATAAGAGGATTTTATGGGGCCCAAGAGAAGAAAGAGGTGGCTATTGGCAGGAATAACGCAAAAAGGTATACCGGTGGTATTCCGGTTTGTACCGTCGGTATGCCGATTTTAGAGACATGAACTTTATGTAAACAAAATTCGGTATACCGTCGGAATTCTTGTGTGTTCCGTCGGTGTACCGGTCAATAGAGATTTCAAATTTATGATTCAAGTTTTAGAATGCCTAATTTTTTGTAGGAAAAGATGAAATGATCCTCGGGTAGAGGCTTTGTGAAGATGTTCGCAAGTTGATATGTAGTGTCAGTAAACTTAAGATGAATATCCCTTTTTTGTTGGTGGTCTCTTAGAAAGTGATGTCTAATTTCAATGTTTTTGGTGCATGAGTGACAAATCGAGTTTTTTGTGAGATTAGTAGAGCTAGTGTTGTTACACTTGATAGAATTACTATTTGAAGATATACCATAGTCTACAAGTGTTTGTATCATCCAAAAAATTTGTGCACAACATCCAGCCGCTATGTATTCGGCCTCAGTTAAGGAAAGAGCAACTGAGTGTTTCTTACTAAACCAAGGATTTTCTAAGGAATTGACATATGTCACTAGTGCTTTTTTGTCAATCTTATATCCAGCAAAATCTGCATCCGAGTAGCCAATAAGCTCAAAGGATGAAGATTTTGAATACCAAAGTCCCATGTTAATGATGCCTTTGAGATACCCAAAAAAGCGCTTAATGGTACATAGGTATGATTCTTTGGGATTTGCTTGGTAGCGTGCACATAGACAAATACTAAACATGATATTGGGACGACTGGCTATTAAGTAAAGCAAGCTACCGATTATACCTTGATAATTACAAATGTCGACCGAGATACCATTTTTATCTTGATCAAGCTTTGTCGTTGTGGCCATCAGAGTTCTCATTGATTTGGATGAGTCTAGCTCAAAGCGTTTGAGAAGATCCTTTGTAAATTTAGCTTGATTGATGAATGTGCCTTTTGGTCGTTGCTTGATTTGTAATCCAAGGAAGAAAGAGAGTTCCCCCATCATACTCATTTCAAATTCAACCTGCATAACTTTGGCAAACTCTATGTATAGTGTCTTGTTAGTGGAACCAAAAATGATATTATTAACATAGATTTGAACTAATAGAAGTATGCCATTATGCGTTTTAATAAAAAAAGTATAGTTTCAACTTTGCCCTTGAAAAAATTGTAAAAGATGAAAAAGGAGCTAAGACGCTCATACCAAGCACGAGGAGCTTGTTTGGGGCCAAACAGGGCTTTGTGTAATTTGACAACGTGATCAGGAAATTTAAAATCTTCAAAGCCGAAAGGTTGCCTGACATATACATCTTCTTTAATAACACCATTTAGAAAGGCACTTTTGACATCCATTTGAAAAAGTTTAAAATTATTAAAGCATGCAAAAGCACAAAGCATTCAAATAGATTCAAGACGAGCAACCGGAGCATAGGTTTCTTCATAGTCAATGACTTCCTCCTTGTTATAGCCTTGAGCAACCAATCGGGCTTTGTTACGAGTGACAATACCATCCTCATTGAGTTTATTTCAAAACAATCATTTTGTTCCAATAATGGAATAGTTATGGGGCTTAGGAACGAGTTCCTAAACATTGTTTCGCTCAAATTGATTAATCTCTTCTTGTATTGCAATCATCCAAAATTTATCATTAAAAGCAGTATTAATATTTTTAGGCTCTATTTGTGAAATAAAATCCACATTTGCACAGTGATCATGTGTAGAGGATCTAGTGCTAACCCATAAGGAAGGGTCAACAATGATAAGCTCCTTGGGATGATGGAGAACAAATCTTCTTTCTTTAGGGAGATCCTCTTGAGGAGGCTCTATTGGTGGAGAGTCTTCGGGTATAGTAGTCTCAACTTCATTGCTAGATGTAGAAGTACTAGTATCTCCAAGATAATAGTTTTCAAGACCAAAAGAGATGTCATCAACATCATTCGAGGAGTTGGGTGTAGAAGTATTAAGTTCATCAAAGGAGACATTAATTGACTCTTCGATAACAAGACTTCTTTTACTAAATATACGAAAACCTTTACTAACCAAGGAAGATACCTTCATAGGCTCTCTTTTTTTCAAATTTGCCTAGGTTATCATTGGTGTTCAAAATAAAATATTTGCATCCAAAAACATTGAAATAATCAATAGAGGGAATTTTGCCAAACCAAATCTCAAATGCAGTTTTCTTAGAAATAGGTCCAATCAAAACTCTATTTATAACATAACATACCGTGTTAACAGCCTCCGCCCAAAAATAGTGGGGAAGCTTATATTGGTTTAACATGTCGCCAAGGGTTCTATTCTTTCTCTCCACAATGCCATTTTATTATGGAGTGCGAGGGCAAGCAAAATCATGACCAAAGCCATTTTTGTCACAAAATCTTTTATAATTGGCATTGTCGAATTCTCCTCCATGATTACTTCTAATTTTGTTGATCATAATGCCTTTCTCATTTTGAACACGTTTACAAAATGCAATAAATTCGCAAAAAATATCACTTTTATTTGCAAGAAAAATAACTCAAGTAAATATCGAAAAATTATCAACTAAAACAAAAGCATAAAGTTTTCCACCAAGACTAGCTACTCTACTTGGACCGAATAAATCTATATGAATAAGTTGGAGTATGTTTGCAAAAAATAAAAGTTTGATTACAAACTAAGAAAAGAGTATAAGAGTACAACTGATTTCTGGAGAAGTACAACTATAGGAATCTGATCAGAATATAATCACTTTATTCCTTGGATGATACGATGTCGAAGAAGAAAGTCTTTGAAGAGTGCTACAGTAAGGGCTTAGGAAATTATGATTATTAGTGATCCTTTGAAAGTGATTTGGAACTCTATTTATAGAGTTTAGAGATAATTGTTAAGTAGTTATCCTGGTTGGCGCACACTGCAATCGGTGCAGCATTCATCCCTTGGCATGAACGGTTGGTTTAACTGCTTGGACGCATGGCATGCTATAATTACTATGCGCTTGGTCATGGGCAGTATCACATACACGTTCTTCGAGATTAGTGGCATGTGTGACACGTCATCTCATTGCTTCAGGATGATTTGATCAGGTAGCACCAACTGCTAGGTAGCGCCAGGTGCTACTTGCTGTTTTGTGACTTTCTGAATGATGTGGTGTCATTGATAATCTCGTGGCAACTGCAGATGGCACAAGATAGTTGTTGGTCTTTTATGACGAATCTGACAAGTCTGACAAAATCTCCTCGAGCGCCACGCACTCGAGATTCGAATGGATTTCTCGACTGACGTGATGTCAATCATGATGATAACTGTTTAGCTTCTCCGAAAAGATGGCCACGTGACAGGCAGCGCCACTTGATGACCAACGCCTATTGATGTTCTACGCCATCTGATGTCTGGCGCCACTTGATGATTTATTTGTTGGCACTATATATGAGTAGCGCCTGATTGCTGATTGTATTTATTAGGCTTATACAAGACCCCCTTCAAAGTTTTCATATTTAAAGAGCTTCAAAATTTGAAATACTTTGAATAAGAAGCAGTTGGCGTGTAGCATGATCAATAGGCCAACATCGACTGCCTCTTTCAGAGTGTTGGTCGATGCTTTGCACCATCTGCACCTTGTGCTACATTTTTCAGAGTGTTTGGCTAAAAACAATCATAACTAATGACGCCCTACGCCATTTGTCATATTCTCAACATGTTGCGCCATGTGTCATTATGTGCAGACTATGCGCTAATCGATTGATGTGCCATCTGACTTTAGAATTGTCATTTTGCATGTGCTGGCTGAGGACTGATTTTTATACCCGGTGACATCCATTATTTGGCGCAGAGGATTCTTTTTAAGAAACAATCTTTTCAAGATTTTTAACGCTAAATTTTTTTTGTAGTTGATCTGAGGGAAGACCCTCATGTCGAGGAACTGGCATCTGCTTTTCGGGTGTCTGAGTACCAGGAAGACTTGTCTCATATCCCTTTTCCACAGCATGACCTGTCTGAGACCCGGAGAGCTATATTGGAGAATCCAAATTATAAGACTATGTTTTGTTTAATAAGTGTTACTCTTTTTCTGTCTAAGTGTCACGACCCGCACCCTAGAGTAAGGGCACAAGAAGTAGGTACGTCCAGCCTACGCCGCAGTATCGGTGGTAGAACGCTGTCCTAGGTCACAACATCTAACAATATAAGGTACATGTATAGTATATACACTCCGAGTGGAGGTGACAATACAGAAATACAGTCTCAATCACAACTAAGGCAGAATACGATAAGATAGATAGATATGAAACGAATCCACAAAATACAGATAGATAGAGAATTCTAAGTGTCTAAGATAACACAGCAATCCAGAAACAACCCAAAACTCAAATACAGTAATCCATAGAATAAGTACAAATGATAATCACTACTCTAGACTAAGGGTGTGTCATCCACTGCGAATGGATCCTGCTGGAGATCCATGTCACAGTAATCCTCTAGGGTAGTCCCATAGTACGTGGTACAGAGCGCCTCGTCCTCATCCTCTGTAATATTTTCAACAGGTCTAGTCAGGACAGGAGCGAGCACAATACATCTCATACAAATCATAACAGGTTAGGAAATATAAACATGCTAGAGAGTAAGATACATAAAACTGAAGGAACAACATGATATAAAAGAGATAACTGTAAGTAAATAGCTACAATATATAAATAGAACTATCAGTAATAGTGAATCAGAGTACAAGATAAACATGTGAACAGTTGGATGTGATTCATGGCTATACTAAAGAGTTGATTCATGACTACACTACTTTGGAATTATTCACATGTTTAGTTCTACTCCCCCATCCCCAATCAATACACAATGATCCAGTCAAGTTACGTTAAGATTCATGGCTATGCTACTGGCTCATAATGAGTGATTCAAGAATAGATTCGTGAAGGCTCTGTGATTCATGAGAGTACAGGAATCACAAGCAGATTCATGATAGATTCATGATAATAGAAGTATAAGATACATGATGTAAGTGAAACACACAAGACATGAGTATTCGATGCTCCCGAGAGGGATAACATCTCATGAAGGGATCCATATAGTACCAATCCGTGTTACCAATGTGTTAGCATCAAGTAAAGTAATCTAAAGCAAGAATATAATCCTAAACAAGATATAAAATGATCAGAGAATGTACTCGCCTGATATCCTGAGTATCTGAAGAGAATATACTGTGTGAGGAGTGGTGTCTGGCTCCTATAGAACAGTATAAGTCACAACATGTCCAAAATAGTAAAATAGACTGCTACAATGCATTCTACATGATATTTGGGTCAATCTAGGCTAAAGTCAACCTTTGGTTAACTCTAGTCAACTACACTAGTTAAACTAGGTCAACTAGGTCAAGCCTAACCTAAACAAGTCTCACTAAGCCTAGCCAGTCTATTCTAGAAGCACACATCATCACAAAGCCTTACAAGTCTATCAACACACAAATCATATGTGTATACATGCCATATACACATAAGCTATATCATAGGAACCATAGGCTATACCCCATAGGCTATATGCCATATAGTCTATAGGCAACACACATGTTTCATACATATTTAATTACCACATCCACCTATAGACTATATATATATTTTTTTTTTTAAAAAAAAAATCAAACGACCGTGTCAAAGACACCCAGCCACCGCTTGGCCCGGGGGCCGTGGGCGAACCACCAAGTCGCCCCCGTGGGGGCTCGAACACCGTCCGATGCCCCAAGTGCCGGTGCGCCTAGCCACTTGAGCTACAAGCTATAGACTATATATATATATATATATATATATATATATATATATATATATATATATATATATATATATATATATATATATATATTACATATTTAACAATTTAGATATTATATATATATATATATATATATATATATATATATATATATATACATAATAGAGGATATAGTGTGGCATGTGTATGCACATAGGGTGTTAATATTGTGTGTGTCCAATATGAGAAAGAATGTACCACAGTTCTCAGTTTTGACATGTGCTCGGGGGCCGTGGGCGAACCACCAAGCCGCCCCCGTGGGGGCTCGAACACCGTCCGATGCCCCAAGTGCCGGTGCGCCTAGCCACTTGAGCTACAAGCTATAGACTATATATTTTTTTTTTTTTTTTACAAGCTATAGACTATATATATATATATATATATATATATATATATATATATATATATATATATATATTATATATATATATATATATATATATATATATATAAAATATATATATATATATATATATATATATATATATATATATATATATATATATATATATATATTACATATTTAACAATTTAGATATTATATATATATATATATATATACATAATAGAGGATATAGTGTGGCATGTGTATGCACATAGGGTGTTAATATTGTGTGTGTCCAATATGAGAAAGAATGTACCACAGTTCTCAGTTTTGACATGTGTGTGTGTGTATGGAACATAGGCTAGGGTGTATCTCAGGTTTCAAAACAGTGAAATGTGTGTCAATGTTTCAAATGTGAGTGTGTGTGAGCTAACAGTGTGTGTCAATAGAGGGTGTGTGTTCAGATTTATGCATATGTGTGTGTGTGAATACAACCTAGGCTAGGGTGTGTGACAGGAAAGAGTGTTAGTAGATAGGAAAATAGTGTACACATTTCAGCCATGTGTGAGTAAGTGATGTGTGTATAGATGACAGTGTTCAGCAGTGCACAAAATGTTCTCAGGTTTGTGCTTAGGTGTGTGTCAATAGGTTTCAGTTTTGTAGATAAGTGTGTGTGTGTGTGTGCATAAGGATATTATGAAAATAGTGTACAAATTCCAGTGTCTGGATTTTATAGTGAATGATGGTGTGTGTGTGTATATGTCATGGGAAAACAATATAAATGTTCAATGTGTCTCAGATCATGTGTGATGTGTTTGTGTAATATCTGTGTTCATACATAACAGTTCTCAGGATTTAACATATGACAGTTCAGTTAAACAGTCCTATTCAATTCGAAAATCCAAGAATTTCAATCAACATGAATCCCTAATATGTACATTATCACTCAGATACATATAGGTGTATTAACATTGCAATAATCATTTAGAATTCAGTCTAAGAATACATTAATCTCAGGATTTCAACATTTCGAAAAACATATATCAGTAATATTGGGGAAACCCAAATTGAATTCAAAATTACAACTAAATAATCAATCAAATGGTTGGTAAACACTTGTGTATAAGTAAGAGTGTCAAACATAGTGTCTGTGTCCAACTAAGTGGACACAATCGTGTCCAAGACACTAAAACCAACACACGAACACACACTCAGTGCACAGCCTCGTGCACGTGTGCACGCGTGTCTAGCACACGACACACGACACGACACAACACGAGTGCATGTCCAGAGATATGCCTAGGGTAGGGCTATAACCCTGACACCCTGACACGTGTCCACGAGACACCTAGACACGACACGAAGCTCGTGTCAACAGCGCCTGTGGCACGCGCACACTGCAGGCAACGAACAGTGCGGGCCCGAAACCGTGTCCGACTCGATACGACGTGACTCAAGACTCGAAGGGGCTCGTGTCAGTCACTACCCCTCGGTCCTCGCCAAATGGCGCATGTCAAATCGCCGTGTCCGATAAAAAATACAACCCGAGTAGCAGGACAGTGTCCCGCGGCTGCAACAGCGTATTCGTGTCCTCGTACTGACATGACATGACACAAAAATCATCCACCAATGATACGAAATCACAGACGACCCTTAGATCTACAAATCCATTCAAAAATAATTCCAAAAATAGTACAAAACATTGGGTGTGGCATTTCATCGAACACCTAGTTCTAGGTTAGGATACGTGTCCGATACGGACACAAAATCAAATGCAATTGACACGAAACTTACATTACAGTTAGGGGACACCTAGATCTAGGCTACCATGCAAAGAAAATAGAATTTAAATTCAATTTGAAGGGTTTTACCTATAGGTGTCAAATGGCATAAAAAGCTCCAAATCGATTGATTCCCGTCGCTAGCCAAATCCTCCAAATTGTTCCCAAATCGAAATTACCCTCCATAAACATCAAATAGAGGATGATTAGACTCTATTGCAAAAGATTTGGATCAAAAAGGAACTAAAATGGATTTATTATGAATTAGAAAAGATGGGAATTACCTTTCCTTTCTAAAAGTTGAGATGACGCAAAAGAGGCAAGAACAAGTGAATGAGGGACTTTATAGGGGGAAACCAATGTTGGCCGGCCACTTAGGAAGGAACTAGGGTTAGGGTTTCATGGCATGGGCCTTGGGCCAAGTTGCATTAGTCATGGAAATAAATTCCTAAGTCATAAGTCATGAACCTAGTCTTTATTCCTCCTATTGAAACTTGGTTCTAAATGACTAAAATTGGGTTGACTTAAGTTAGACTAGGGTCCCACCATGCTAACCAAGTCACCATAGCTAGAGTCAACATCTAGGTTAGTCTCCAAAGTCTCAACTAGTCAAAGTCAAAAATAACAATCACCATTCAAAATTCACAAAATGACTAAAATACTCTCAAGCTAAAATATGGTAGTGACACTAAGGACACGCATTCTTATAAGAAGCCAGCTTTCCTCTTTAGAGAGGCCGTAGCTACAAACTCCCAGCCCAAGTCAAGAAAGGACCGACGGGCTTTCGTAAAAGGAGATACATTGGTATATCTGCCTGAGATGATAAGAAATCTATTTTTATCTAAATATACTCATGCCAGCTACCCTAGAAAGATGTCATAGGATTTGGCTCCTTTCCAAGAAGCTAGGGTAGAAAAAATATGTCACCGTCGTGGAGAGCACAACAAAGACATCTTTCTCTGCAGATCTGATCAGTATAGTTCCTGTTTAAGGGGTTTGAGACCAGGTTGTGTACCGTCAGATGATACAGTCATAATGAAACCCGTCAAAATTCCTATCTTTGTAAATATATATGCTGCATCTGAGGGAGAATATCCTCGTAATACTAGTATAAGACTAACTGGCTTAATGCATCTGGAGATTATCCGTTGGAACCGTCTTTCTGTATGGATTCTCGACAACTTTCGTGAGAAGTTACAAGAACTAGGACTCTATGAAGCTGTTCTGACCACCACTTGTGGAATCCAATATCATTCCAACTTATTTTTGGCTTTAGCAGAAAGGTATAACAGTAGGACTGGTACCATTGCTACTCCTCACGGAGAACTAGGCTTTGCTCGACATGAAATACAATTTCTTTCTCGTCTGCCAATGGGCGATAACCCTTATAAAGTGTACCTACCGACAGAAGATGAGCTAGAGGATTTAGCCAAAGTGAATCCTCAGATGGTACAAATTTTAGATGAATTGTTGTGTCACTTTACCACATGCATGCATCTATATAAGACTGGTGCCACATGCTATATCTCGAAGTGGTTGGTCTACCTCTTCTTCGGCCATAATACAGACCCTAAAGTGTAAGATCAATTTGAATGTACGTCTCGCTCTTTTGAGCTGCTTGAGGCTTAAACTACTTCTCAAATGATAGAGGAGACTGGCCAAGCTGATACAGAGTTAGCCAAACCCTAGAATGACCATGATTTCAATACCCCTATGAAAAGTTACATAAGGCAGAGTGGTATCAATTTATCTCCAGAAGCCACTTTAGCAAGCTTTTTTTCCCTGTGGTTACGACGGTTTGTCATCCCAGGTGCTAGTACAGTCGACCAAATCTATCACGGCATACTTTTTGCAGCAGTACGCTTGGTATTCGAATACAAAATAGATATTCTCTCGGCCATGACCAGTAGGTTGAATGCGGGCTCCGAAGCTTTATTGATAGTTTGATGGAAAAGCCTAACAACCGAAAAGGATATCCTCGTACCGAGATGCCATACACATATATGTTTGGCTGGTTGTTATTGCATCACCCTTCATTGATGGATCTTGACCTTGGGGTCAGAGGAGCGTTGGCAGCTAATTTCACCGACAGATTTGCTGAGGCAAAATGGAAGGCTATGTCTTTATCAGATTGCATGAAAGCACTAAATAGGGGCACAGACTGGAGATTTTTTTGTACTCCTCCTCTACTTGGATATGAAAACTTTTCGCCCCCTATCCAAGATATAGAGCCTATGGGTTCTCACCCTTCTCATGAGGCCTTTAATTGGTTGAAAACAATTTGGCCCTCTCATCTGGTATACCGATTCAAGAACAACTACTTTTTAGAGCCATATGTGCCAAATCGCTTTGCTCGCTAGTTTGGCTATGATCAGTTGCATGTTGGGAATGCAGCCACTTGTCTAAAAGCTTTCTAACATATAATTGATGGTGCCCATGGATGGAGATATTATAATACAAAAGGCACACGGGTTCTATTTACCATGCCTTCCGCTACTGTAGAAGATGGTCCGCGTATCTTGAGTTCACACGCACGCCTCCATACCTCAGCCAATACTTTCTTTGAGGGTTATTCGATGAATGATAGTTTCATCGGTACTTGTAAAGCATTTGATGGAGATACAGCTACTATAGATTTGACTGAAGCTGAAGAGGATGTCCCTACCAAGGATCCTCTAGAAACTGTAAATATGGATTTAGTTGATGAAACTCAAGATCCATTGAGCGATCTTCTGAAGAAGTGGAAAAAGAAATCCCCCACGAAAAAGGCTGCCAAGAAGCCAAGAGTAGGGGCCCCCACCCAGCCACCTCAAAATATTCCTCCTTCTCTAACTATAGGGAGGGACGGAACAAAAGAAACAGCTGTTGTTCAGAGACCCAGAGCCAGGACTAGACTTTAGACACGGCAGAGAGAAGCTGGTTTGTCAGCGGGCATGACTACTTTCCTTAGGGGATCTATCCCATCCCAGTTTAGAAGAGAAAGTATAGGTGCCGAAGAGGAGACAAGCAAAGAACAGCCTGCTCCTGAAGAAGTGCAGTCCGAATCATCTGTCTTTACTGAGACAGATATCGTTTCTTTTTGACCTTTATTCAAACATTCGGGCAGAAGAAAGCTATTGGCAACCAAAGTCAAGGTATCACGACCCGCACCCGCTTTTCGGATACGAGACGTGTCCAAGCCAGCCTACGCCGCAGAGTCGGCGGTAGAACGCTGTCACGGCCAAGATGCTCAAAATCACAAAATATTAACATTTATTGCTCATTCACATTATTAAACCAAATCTACAAATTATTACAAGATTTACATTTAATAAAAAGTACAAAGTTCTTACAAGCAATGAAAATGATATCACTTCTATCAAATTTCTAGGTTTTGGTCTACAAGTACACCCGTATCTCCCAATGCTAAGTGAAGCCACAGCTAACCTGAAAAATGTTGGTTTCCAGTCAGGAATGGAATAAGCACATAAACCGACGGTAATGCGACAATACAATAGAATTCACAAGACATGAAAATAATATATGTGAGATGAAAACTAGAAAGTAACTGATGTCATGGCAAGCGGTGAAGAAAACAAGGAAACAAATAAAAGACAACTATCTATGTGTTTTGAAATACCAGTTTCGACATGTGAACGGCTAGGGGGTAAATTCGGCACCCTGCACGTGTCGTGTGCAGCTGCGATTCTCCACGAAATGTACGGGATTTCGATTTCTTCATGGCACGAGATCGAATATTGGCTTATATAGGCTTTTTGAGGATATGACAAAAGCATAATTACAAACCAATAGATAGAATTAATAATTAAAAGAAATCTTTTCAGAATTCCTCTCCAATTTAAAATAAAATCAAATAATTGGTCATAAAATAATTTAAAGTATTATTTGACCCCATCAAAATATTTTCACGTATATTTTTACACATTTATATTTTATTCAAAATAAATTAGCCAACCAATTTATTAAAAATACTTATAATAACTAACCAAATTAATTTAAATTAGCAACTTAATTTTATCAAATACGATTCAAATATATAAAAATTTAAATACCAATACGTTAGTTAAAACGTCACATAAATCAAATAACATCGATTACCATAAATTTTAATTTAGTAAGAATTAATCCATAATAATTTAAAACTATATTTTGTCAATAATATTTAAAATTATGTTTAGTCAAATCTAAAACCAATAATGCTTTCTAAATAAGATTTGCTACTTCCAAATAATATTTTGAAACATGTAACGATAGTATTAAATCAAATAACTTTTAAATTCCCATAAATGATCCAAACTAATAATTTAAAGTATTAGTTTATATTATTAAATCAACTTACGTAAATTTATATTCAAATCAAATAAACTATCATCATAGTAACTAAAAAGCAGCTAGTTCCATCAAAATAAAATAAAGTCTATTATAAATTAATTTGGAAAATTCTTTACCATAATTATTAGTCATAGATTGATCAATCTAATCTACTATTGATCAAAATAACTTATTCAAAATACTATTTAATCTCATTGTAATAAATCAAGGATAAAATAAATGATAATATTATATCAAATATTTCTAGAAATATATTTTATAAAAATAAGTCAGTAAATATTTTTGTCCTTCAAATATATATAATTATCTTCTCAAATACAATTAGCACTTCTCATAATATTTATTAAAACTAGTTTTTGTAAAAGGTTTAATTCATAAAATATTATTCATAAAGTGTCGACGAAATTACTTTTAAACATAATAATAAAGATAAAAATTTTCAAAATTTGGGAAGGGAAGTTACACAAGGGGAGGAGGAAGACTGCGACTTCTCTTGTATCTTCTTCTCCGGAACAAAGGACAATGTCACCCGGGGGTATTTTTTCTCCACAAGGTTATGTTTTTACTTTTTTTTTTAGCAACAGTTACTTGATGTTGACCCTGTGGTAATTTGTATTGATATATCTTTATCTCCAAAACCTCCGGCTACTAGTGCTCCAACTCCGATGGTTGCAGTAGATACTCCTAGTATTGCTGTTTCAGAGCCATTGGTCGTGGGATTTACCATTCCTTTATCTTCAGCAACATTGGTGGCATTTGCTGCAACTGGCCTGACATTACCCTCAACCAATAAACCAGCTCCAGGTGGTTCGGTGGATATTCCCCTTGTGACTGATACAGAGCCCATAATTTATCTGGCTCTGAGAACCACCACTCCTCAAGAAGAAATACTTTCATTTGGAATAACTTCAGTTTGTAGTGAAAAAGCGGTAGTACCTCCTGAAGTACCAGTGTCTTCTGCACTTCAAATTCTTGCAGCTCTTATTCCAAGCAAAATACCTTCTCAATATGAGGGGATGATCGAGGCGTTGCTCGATTGGAATCCTAGCGCTGATCCAATGGAGGAGGATATGATCGATACCGCTTCTGACCCTAGTCTGAACGCAACCCCTACTCAAGTACTGGTCCAGGATTTAATGACCAAGGCAGATCAAGTTGAGGGTGGCGATCACCAAGATGATAGTGACCAGAGCCCTAGTAATGCTAATCAGAGTTTCGAAGAACTGCCAAGCGGTGAAGACTCTGGTACTGAAGATGAGTACGGTGAGGACTCAAGTGGTGATGAAGGTGAAGATGAAGATGTTGATATTGAAAGTTATCAACATCGAAGATGGTAAGACCCCTAATGATGACAGAGAAGAGGATGTTGATGTCGAAGGTGATGACAATCTTTAAATTATTGCTGATGGGATTCAGACCCCAACTGAACACATTATTGAGACAGAGGGGACAGAGGTAGCTGTACTCCCAGGTGGCCAAGCCAACTCAGAGGCTGGAAGCGGCCATTTTATGTCAGGTAGTTCAGAGGTTGGGAGAAGCCAAGCAACCGTCTCTAAAAATACCATGATGCGGCTCTATACAGAGCGAGATGCCATGCCTCGTGAGACCCTGTATGCGTTGCTGGGCTCAGGTAAACTTCTGACTTTATTTACCCTGACTTCTTTGATGTTGTTTGACATGATATATAACGATTATGCTTCTTGATTGCAGAGGGTCTCGTAGGGACAATGGCTATAGCTCCATTGGTATCCATAACATTCAGCTTCAGTTCAACTATGGCTCCTATGGATATGGGGACTCAGGTTGGAGAAAAAAGCTCTTCGAGGATGCCAGCATCGAGATCTCCTGGTTCATAATCCATGATTCCATCTTCTTCTGCAGAAGGAGGGGTTCGGACTGAAGTGTCTACTCCTGGTGTATCGACGATGACAAATATCATCGTAGAGACTTATACCAGCGCTTTTTCACTTTCTTAAGAACTCTTATTCAGATGGACTTGGAGAAAGGTACCCCTACGAGTCAGTAAAGAGAACTGCCACCTTTATCGTTGAAGCCATCCGCAAAATTGACGATCTGGAGACGGTTAGCTTCTTGGAGAACATCTTGGATGCGCTCGAAGATCCTATCAAATCCTACCAAGATCTGATAAGAGGAAATAATCAGAGGCTTGTAAACGGTGAGTGTGAGACGATGGCTCGTGAGTCTGTAGCACGACAAGTGTCACTACCATATTTTAGCTTGAGGGTATTTTGGTCATTTTGTAACTTTTGAATTATTTAGGATTTTAATTAATTAAAGAATTTTAGATTATTTTAATAATATTTAAATTGATGTATTATGATTTTGGTCATTTTTTATATTTTAATATTTTAGGAAAATTTTATATTTTTAATATTATTTTTATTGGATTTGTTTAGTCGAGTTTGAGTTTCGTCTCGTTCCGACTTGTATTGTGACCCGGGTAGCTTAAACTCTAGATGGGACCCAATATTAAGTTAAGCATGGCCCACAAAACCCAATATTTAAGTTAGTTAGACTAATTTTTATCATGTTAGAATGGTTAAGTTAGAGACTCAAAACTAGATCCTTTGACCCCAAACTTGAATCTAGTCTAGACTTAACCATATGAGACTAGAGAGGGGCAATTAGGACATTTTCCATTAGCCCTAATGGACACTTTATGGCAGCCACCTTTAGGGGAGAATGATTCATTTTATTCATTACAATCTTGCCTCTTTTATTTTCTTTTTGTTCTTCCCTAATTTTAGAGAGCCTTCCCTTTGATTTGATCTCCAAATCAAATCATTCCTTCACCAAATCTTTCCTCAATCATTTCCATTCTCCAAGGAAAGGGTGCTACCAATGATTAGAAGAGAAGTGCAAGGAGGAATGTCTACTTTGAGGGATCTTCGTATCGGAGCCGTGTCCTAAAGGATTTTATTGGGATTCCACTCCCAATAGGTAAAACCCATCCTCTAAATCGATTTTATTTGCATATAAATTAGTTTTGAATCCGTAGGATCCATCCTCATGCATGTGTCCCCTTTAGATTCAAATTTGAGGCCATTTGGAGCTCTCTTGAGGATTTTAGATATGTGTCTTGTGTCCTACTTGATAGATCCCAAATTAGGACACCCATGTGTATGTATGTATGATAATAGTTTAAATATATATTTAAATTCAGTTTTAGAATGGTTAGAGAGTGTATTATCTTAGTTAGGATGGTTAGAATGAGTTTCATTTGGATACCTATCTTGGTATCCAAGTATCTTGGCCTACATGTGTTTCTTTTGTCCAAAACAACTCAAATTCGTCATAATATTCATCCACGTTTTTATTAACCAAAGCAACTTAGAAATATCATAACTTTTAGCTTAGAACTCTGTTTAATCTATCGTTTTTTTAAAAGAACCGTATCGAAGTTAGCTTTCCAAATATATATTTTAATAAGCCAAAATCGTTCTGGAACTTTTTGTAAAATTAATTGAGTGTCAGTTGTCCGAAAGACAAACGTGTTTCGGTGTTTTCGCGATTCCGGGAGCTTCCGGACACGAAAATGCGATCCGTTTGAAGTTTCGGAAAGCTAACACGAAGGGCTACGACATACTTTAATCCTAGAATTTAGTGACGGCCCAATTGGTACAGTATTAGTTTTAAGTATAAGAGTGACTATACGACATAGACATTTTATGTAACCTATGAGCCTATGTAGTATAGATACTAAATGAATGTAGAGTATGTAAGGCATAATATGTTAGATGAATGAAATGATATATATATATATATGATATGTATCCTCTTTACATTAATGTATATATATGGTTGAATGCAAGCATGTAGGAATACAATCAATGTAATGTATGTAAGCAATACATAAATGCATGAATGAAATAATGATATACAATGTATGCATGAAAGTATATAATGAATGCTAGACATGAATGCAAGGTATACATGTAATGATAGATATGAATGCATAATGTATACATAATGTAATACAATATATAATGATAGCATATACGGTAATGTAGAATATATGATGCAAGCATGTATATGTCCACTGTTTTCTCTTTTTCTTACATTTTTTCTTCCCTTCCCTTTCCATTTCAGTTTTTCTCCTTTTTTCCTCTTCTATTTTTACATGTTGTATACAATGTATATAATGTATAGATGCATGTAAGTATGTAATATGCATGAATGACATGTATGTAATAAAAATAAGTATATATATATGCAACTTAATGATATGTGAATGGATATAATGCCTGAACTGAAGTATGCATATATATGGGATATGAATGAATGATATATATATATATATATATATATATATATATATGTGTGTGTGTGTGTGTGTGTGTGTGTGTGTGTGTGTGTTAAGGTAATGTAATGTGTATTCACATATTTTTTGAGTTAAATATATGAGTTTGTATGCATATATTATATGTATGCATGTATGCAGGAATGAATGTAATATAATGTAGAGTATACATAGATGAATATAACGTATGCAAGTATATAATGTATTCAAATATGTATGTATGCATCTATGTATGTATGTATATAGGTGCATGAATGAACACAAGTATGCATATATGATATGTATGTAGGCATGTATGCAATGTATGTATGTATACATGATATGTATGTATGCATGTATGCAATGTAAGCATGTATGAATGTATACATGTATGTTGTGTATCCATGTATGTATGTGTGGATACGTGAATCAAGTATGTATATAGTGATAACATGAATGAATGAATGTATAAATGCATGAATGAATGTCATATATGAATGAATGAATGAATCAAAGGTATAAGTAAAATATAATACATTGTTATGAATGTTAACATATATAATGTATAAAAATATGTATGTAAATGTGCATGAATGTATATATCTATGTAACTATGTAAATATGCATGATGAAACATATGCCTATATATATAAATATGTATGTAATATGGATATGCATGTATGTATGAAGGTATATATTTATATATAGTATCTATTTTATATTATGCATTATTGTGTTTCACATTGTCTTGTGATTGTGTGAGTGCTAGCCTAGGCTTGGTTACGCCTAGTGAGACTTGTTAGACTTGTTTGGGCTAGGACTTGACCTAGTTGACCTAGTTTGACTAGTGTGGTTTACTAGAGTTGACCAAGTGTTGACTTTAGTCTAGTTTGATCTAGACAGCATGTAGATGCATTGTAGCAGTCTATTTTACTATTTTGGACATGTAGTGACTTGTACTGTTCTATAGGAGCCAGATACCACTCCTCGGACAGTATATTCTCTTCAGATATTTAGGATACTAGGCGAGTACATTATCTGATCATTTTATATCTTGTTTAGGATTATATTTCCTGCTTTAGATTACTTTACTTGATGCTGACACGTTGGTAGCACAGATTAGTACTGTATGGATCCCTTCATGAGATGTTATCCCCCTCGAGAGCATCAGATACTCATGTCTCGTGTGTTTCACTTACATCATGTATCTCATACTTCTATTATCATGAATCTTCATGTATCAGCTTGTGATTCCTGTACTCTCATGAATCACAGAGCCTTCACGAATCTATTCATGAATCACTCTTGAATTACCCTTTATGGGCCAGTAGCGTAGTCATGAATCTTAACGTAACTTGACTGGATCCTTGTGTATTGATTGGGGATGGGGGAGTAGAAACTGAACATGTGAATAATTCCAAAGTAGTATAGTCATGAATCACCTCTTTAGTATAGTCATGAATCACCCTCCAGCTGTTCACATGTTCATCTTGTACTCTGAATCACTAGCACTGATTAGTTCTCTATTATATTGTAGATACTTACTTACAGTCTCTCTTTATATCATGATGTTCTTCAGTTTCATGTATCTTACTCTCTAGCATGATTATATTTCCTAACCTGTTATGATTTGTTGAGATGTATTGTGCTCGCTCCTGTCCTGACTGGACCTGTTAAAAATTTTACAGAGGATGATGAGGAACCTTGTACCACTTACCATGGGACTACCCTAGAGGATTGTTGTGACTTGGATCTCCAGCAGGATCCATTAGCAGTGGATGACACACCATTAGTTTAGATTAGTAATTTTTAATTGTACTTATTTTCACTCTGGATTACTGTATTTGAGATTTGAGATTTTTTCTGGATTGTGATATCTTAGACACTTGGACTTTTATCTGTTGTATCTCCTTCTATCTGTTGTATCTCTTTGTGGATTCATTTCATATCTATCTTATCGTATTCTACCTTAGATGTGACTGAGACTGTATTCTGCTATATCACCTCTATTCGGAGTGTATATACTGTACAGGTAGCTTATATTGTTAGATGATTGACATAGGACAGCGTTCTACCGTCGACACTGCGACGTAGGCTGGACGTACCCACTTCCCGTACCCTTACTCTAGGGTGCGGGTCGTGACAACAAGCAGCCTTAGAAGATTTTGTGGTTGTCTTCTCAACGCAATCTGCAGAGTTGGAGTCTAGCATTGTTGAGATAGTTTCTTCTGTTGAACGCTATAAGACTGAAGCCACAGAAAAAGAGAAAGAAGCGATTGAGTGCCAAAATCGTTTGCAAGAGTTAGAAGCCGAGATAGCCCAGCTTTGCGAGATACTTAGAGCAGCCAGAAGGCGTAAAAAATGGGTACTTGAAATGTACCAAGTTATCGTGAGCCATCTTGATGATCTGAGGAGACAGCGAGATGAATTTATCAAAATTCAGAGTGCTAAAATTGAACGCCGAGTCAACTCCCTGCAACCTTTTGATCCAGAATATGGAAGGGCTTTGGCCAGGCAAATGGTGCTTGATTCCGGAACAGAGAGGGCTGATGCTCTGAAGAGAATGATAATTGAACTTAGCACTCAACCTCCTAAATGAAGCTATCAATTGTGACAACTTTTTTTGCTGAATGTACAATTTTGATGTTTTGCACGTTATTGGAATAAAAATATTGATGAACTTTTTGTAGCTCTATTACTTATGCGTATCTGTTTAAGACACAAGTAATAGATAGAAATAAAAAATATATTAAGAGGTGCTGGACATGACATATTTCTTAAAAATAACAATACTTATTATATTTGTTCAGAGGTAATATGGACATGACAAAATATAACTCGCAATATTGTTACGAAGATGACATCATCAGAGGTAATGTGTATGTGACAAGTCGTTAATGTAGATAGCACAATTCAGAGGTAATATGGACATGAATTTGTACATCTATTGATTATCCTTGAGCCAACTGGGACTCAAGAACATGATATCTTTTAAAACAGCTGGGTTTCAAAAGATGATATTTGCAATGATGGGGTAGATAACGCTGTCACTCTGGATAGACTCTACTGGGATTCAAATATTTGAAGTATGTATAATATTTGTTAAAAAATATAGTACACACTTTCAAACATGGTATTTCTTTAGAAATTTGCCATTAATAGGCGTCATAGCGATTCGGCCATCTATACCATATAGTTGATAAGCTCCATTTGAGAAAACTTTATTTATAATGTAGGGACTTTCCCACTTTGGTTCGAACTTGTCCTTGCTCATGTGTGTCAAAGTCATAGGACGTCTGACAGTAAGGACTAGCTCACCTTTTTGAAATGCTCGTACTTTAACTTTACGGTTGAAAGCTTTTGAGATACGGACTTGATATAGCTCGATGTGTTATTGAGCTAGTAACCGCTTCTCGTCAAGTGCTTCAAGCTCCTGAAGTCGAAGACGATCATCATTTTCTGTTGTGAGTTCATTGGCAATGGCTATTCTCAGTGATAGAATCTGAATCTCCAATGGAAGAACAGCTTCACATTCATACATCAAAGAGAAAGGTGTACAGTCGGTCGAAGTACGTATGGTCGTACGATGGGCCCATAGACATTCTTTAAGCTTTTTGCTCCAGTTCTGTTTATTTGTAGAAACGAACATTTTTAGACGCTTGATGATTGTTTTATTGAATGCTTCTGCCAAACCGTTAGCTGCAGGATTGTAGGCTGTGGAAGCAACATTATTAATTTGGTTGTCATCACAGAATCGAGTGAACTTCTGACTGACGAACTGAGGTCCATTGTCATAAATGATTCGCTGAGGAACGTCGAATCTGTAGATCACATGATGTTTGATGAAGTTGATGACACTGCTTGTCTTAACTTCAGCTAAGGGAATAGCTTCTGTCACTCCCCGTTCCCAGAATGCGTATTTTAATACGTATATTGCCTGAATGTATTTATTTAGCATTTATCATGTAGTATCCTGTATTTAAATTCTTAATAACTTCATGTTAATTAATTATCTGCATTTTATTTTCCGCACTTTATTTTTCTGCAATTCTATTATCTGCTCTTTAAATTTTCATGTTAATTAATTAGCTGCTCTTTAATTTTCATGTCAATTTATTTCCTGCAATTTTATTTCTATATTTCTTTCTGTAATTTTATTACCTGCATTTTATTTCCTGCTTTAGTCTTACTTTCGGGTTAGCCTTGTTGGACCCATTGGACCCGGCCCAACTCCCACCTACCACCCCTTCCATATTTAAGCCACCCTCACCATTCTCTCTCCTCATTACTCATTCTCACCATTACTCCTTTTCTTCTTCTTCATTACTCTCTCCACCTACCAAACCGTAGGCAAGTGCCAACTTGCTTCTTGATGGATTCCCATTATTATTGTTCCATCATCCTCCTTATTTGATTCTATGTCTCTTTAGTACTTAGCATTTTTAATTTCCATGGCTAATTTGTTGTAGATCTAAGTTTGTTACATTTTCGGGTTTCTTAGGTTTTGATCTAGTAAACTTTGTTATCTTCAAGTTTTGATGGTTCCATGTTGTAGAGAATTTCGTTCTACCCAATTTTGACCTAAGGAAGTTCGAATTTGGACTCTGGATGAAGGTTTTATGGAACTTTGAAGCTTGGGTTTATGGTGTTCTTCTTCTCTGAAACTTGGAGAAGAAGAACAGTACTTGACTTGACCGCATGAATAATTCATGCGGCAAGTGATTCCTAGCCGCATGGGTTGTTTCCTTCTCAGCCGCATGGAAAGTTTCTACCCGGCCGCATGAGACTCATTTGAGCCCAGCCGCATAGGGAGTTCTCCTAGCCGCATGGACTTTTCCCACTTAACCGCATATGCGCCCCCGTCTTTTCTGACCGTATGGATTTCTCTCCAAATCCAGCCGCATGAACCAGACTCACTCGCTGGCCGCATGAGGTCCTGAACTTTATAGCCGCATGAACTCCCCTCCCCCCCCCGCCAGCCGCATAAGCAATCTCCTTGACCCGGCCGCATGGGGTTCGACTTGGTTGAGCCGCATGGACTCATTCCCGCCAGCCGCATGAGTATCCTTCCCGCTGACCGCATGTGTCTTGCCTTTTTCGGCCGCATGAGCCCAATTCATCCTAGCCGCATGAAACACCCTTTCTGCTTGCCGCATGAAAGCTAGTCCCACACGCCAGCCGCATAGGTTCCTGCCTCTTCAGCAGCATGCGCCTCTACCCCCTGAGCCGCATGAACCCGACTCTTTTCCTTGCTGCATAAGATTCATCCTGGCCGCATTAGACTTAGCCGCATGACTATTCTATAGCCCTGAATATTGATATTTTATTAGATATTTTACGTCCATTTTATATCCTTACGCCTTTTTGCATAAACTTGATATAATCATGATATGCTAGTAATTCTGTTAATTATAGATTGTGACGTGGGATGTACCATGTGTCATGAATTGAGTTATAGATACCCGGATTGACTGGAATTAAACCCTGAGGGTTGTAGACTCGACCCCACTGAATACTAGTTGACTTTCATGCCTAGATACCATTGATAATAATTGTTAGCTTGACTAAAATTGATCATGCGTTCCTAGTTGGAACTAAAGAGACTGGCTAGTCGTCTTATTGAATTGAACGAATGAGACACGTTCATATAATGAACTATTGTAATCGACTGGCTAATCTCGAATATTGGCATACAGGTACATGCAGGCTTCAAATTATTCATTTAATTATTTAGTTATTTTTCTACAAAAGAAGTATGTGTACTTTATGGTCAAGGCATGATTACCGTGGTTAGATTTGATTGTTGCATTACGCTATGTAAGACCTGCAACCTAACCGCACTGGTATCGTTGTAGAGTTGTGCATATCGTACCCCGTATGAAAGTACTCATTTGAATGACCATGATCCACGGCATGGGATTTCACTCAACGTAGGGACTATTAAGTTAAATAAAATAATGATTGCATGGAGAGAATGGATTCCCGAATTCTTACATGGCAGCCCCCTTGGAACGAGTAGTACCCGACGGGCCGGCTGGTTCCCACAGATACTGTAGATCTGCCACACGGGCAGAAAACAGTATCTGCTTTTATTATTATTGTATATTGTATATTGACGAGCGTCCTGCTAGGACTCGTCTAATTCATGCATGGGCCAATTGATTGACTGGATAGACTAGCCTTGCTTGCACATAGTAAGAACTGAGGAATCCCTAATTGCATTATTCCAGGATAACTTGGAACTCATAATAGCATGCCGTAGGAGTTGGTTGGCCGTTCAAGATGATTTGTTTGTGCACTGTACTCTGTTACCTAACTGGGATGATCAGAATGTCAGGACATAACGGGCCAACTTCTGTCCTTGTTTGGTTGGGAGGTTGGTTCGAATTGTCTTGATGTGATGTGAGTCCTAGTAGCAAGCAGAGATCTATTATTATATTCTCTTACTTACTGGTTTAATCCTTCATATCGTCCTTCCTTGAGGTACTTGCTATTAGAGGTCTAACCTCTCTGGTTTTGCATGGCCAGATTTAGAGCCAGTCCCCGAGGATCCAGCTTACTTCTACCTCCAAGATGGTCAACACTAGAAGGACGATCGCAGGAGGACTCGAGTGGGTTTTCTTACTTCCCCGCTCCTTTTGTTAAATACCTTATACCTTGCCGTTTGGCACCGACATGTTAGTCGGATTGTCTTATACTTACTTTTTACATAATTGTAACTAACGTCAGGCTGCAGCTGATAACAATTGTGTATACTTTTGCTACATCAATCTGGCTATGTTTTGTAAAGCCAGATATCAAGAACATTTTGACAGAGCGTTTGGGACGCCTTACTGCTTTATCTTACATGTTCTCTATTACTGCTTCTTGTTCGAATGATTGAGACAATAGAGGTGAAATGACCATAGGAAGACCATTATGTAGTATGCACCCCCTCGTCTGGTTAGACAGCATTGATCGTATTATACGGTATTCATCTACCCGTAATACGTAGCTGGCTGAGTCATTCCCCCGCTCTCCAGTATTCTGGTTCTGGGGCGTGACAAGGTTTTAGTGGTGGCCCATGCAGGTCTGGTTTCAGACTTATGGGGTGTTTTGATTTATAGGTTGTCTCAATCATATATGTTCCCCCTTGATCTCATGATTCGTTGTTCTCAACCCTTGCTTGACATTCCAGTATCCTTTGACTTCATTGATCCTTCATGTCCGGTCGTTTGATTGTTCTCTTGTCCCTTTTCTTAGGGGCACCTCGTCCGCACTTGTTAGAGCTGGACAGCAACAACATGGACAGCAGCATGGACAACCTGACCATGTTGGTCAGCAACAAGAGCCGGTACTAACTCAAGAGACTATCCAGGAAGAAGTGATAATAGAACCAGCGGTTGGACCGCAGTATCCGGATGTTCCACCCCCACCAACAGTTCCACCTACCCAAGTGGACACACCAGCCCTTCTAGAGATCATGAGAGGGATGATGGCCACTCAGCAACACCAGATGTTAGTTCAGCAGCGCATGCACGCTCAGTTGCAAGAGCAGAATGTACTACTCAACCAAGGATTACAGACGGCATTGGAAAGAGGAGTGAGGACTGATTCAGGAGCATCAGCCAGGTTTTGCAAGTACAACCCCCGCCGTTTTGAGGGCACGGAGGATGCCATCTCAGCAGATGCATGGCTTAAGGATATCGAGGCTATCCTGACAGCCGCTAAGGTGCCGGCAGAAGAGCGTGTGGATCTGGTGAAGTTGTTACTTCAGGATCTCGTACGTGATTGGTGGGAAGCAGAGGAAGTAGGCATTAGACGTCCTGTTGCATGGGACGATTTTACAGCAAGATTCAAGACGAAGTATTATGAAGTTGTGGCACAGTTTGAGCTACAACAGAAGTTTATCAACCTCAGACAGGCTGGCAAGACTGTAGATGCTTATGCAGCGGAGTTCTGCAGATTGAGTAGATTTGCCCCAGAGATGGTAGCGACGGAGCGCCAGAGGGCTATGAGGTTCCAGCAAGGGTTTCATCTTGAGCTCTTGCAATTGATAGAGGGGCACAATTACCAAACTTTTGATGAAGTATTGACGGCGACTCGAAGGCATGAGATCACCATTCAGAGGCTTGCAGTAAGGACTGGAGGTCAGAAGAGATCTCACAGTCAGATTGAAGGAGGAGGGGGAGCGGCGCCCCGAACAACAGCACCATCCGCTGGCATTCGTATCCACGATGTGGCGATACGAGGACCAGCACCACCACCCAGGCAGCAGCAACAGCAACAGAGGAAGAACCAGCAACCCCCGGCGGGCTACAATTATTGTGGGAAGATGGGGCACACTAGAGATGTGTGTCGGACATTGAATGGACTGTGTCTGATATGTGGAAATCCAGATCATCGGGTTACCACATGTCCCATGAATTTGAGGGCAGGAGGGCCAGGGCAGCAGTTTCCTGCTCTGCCAGCACCAGGGGCAGGACAGTATCGAGGACCAGCATTGGCAGTGAGGCCGTTGGCGCAGCGTCCGTTAGTATCACAGTCTCAGATGTTTCGGCAGCAGGGGCCGCCGATGCAGCAACACCAGCATAGACCGCCCCAGCATCATCAGGGCAGGGGCCAGCAGCAGCACCAGGCTAGGCCACGGCATGGGAATCAGCAAGGAGGTCGAGGGCAGGCATTCACACTGTCCTTGGAAGAGGCATTGGCATCGGGAGATGTTGTGGCAGGTAACATTCTCGTCGCCTCATATCCCGCAGTAGCATTGTTTGATTCGGGAGCATCCCATTCATTTATATCTGTACAATTTGCGACACGACTAGGAGTGGAGTTCGAGGCATTGCCAGGGAGGTTGAATATACTCACTGGTAATGGGCTCGTGGGAGTTAGTAGAGTTAGTTTAGCATGTAGTGTCGTAGTGTGCGGGCATCCTTTACCCGCCCGGTTGATAGAATTTCCTATTGGAAATTTTGAGTTATCTTAGGCATGGACTGGCTGAAAGACAGTCATGCGACAATAGATTGTCGTAGTGGAAGTGTATCTTTTGATATTCCAGGCATGGAGAGGTTCACCTTGGTCAGGTCAGAGGCAACTCAACAAGAACAGGGAGTAGTGACGGCAATGGAAGAAGTTCAGATTCCGAAGGTAGTTGAAGAATTTCTAGACGTATTTCCTGAAGAACTTCCAGGTCTACCACCGGTTAGAGATATTGAGTTCAGTATAGAATTGGCACCAGGAACTAAACCAATATCAGATCGGGTTTACAGAATGGCGGATTCAGAGCAGGCCAAGGTGTATCAGCACATAGAGGAATTGAAGGAGAAGAAGTTCATCCAAGCTAGCATGTCACCATGGGCAGCACCAGTGGTACTTGTGGGGAAGAAGGATGGGTCGTCCAGATTGTGCATCGATTACAGGAAGCTTAACGCGGCAACAGTAAAGAACAAGTACCCACTACCGAGGATCGACGACTTGTTTGATCAGTTGAGCAAGGCTAGAGTTTTCTCCAAGATAGATCTTCGTTCAGGGTATCATCAGGTGAGGGTTCGGAAGGAGGATATTCCCAAGACAGCATTCAGGTCGAAGTATGGGCATTATGAGTTTTTAGTAATGCCGTTTGGTTTGACCAATGCTCCAGCAATATTCATGGATTTGATGAACCGCATCTTTATGCCGTATTTAGATCAGTTTGTCGTAGTATTCCTCGATGACATTCTTGTGTACTCTGCTAGTGAAGAGGAGCATGAAGACCACCTCAGGAAAGTGTTGCAGGTTCTAAGAGAGAACCAGTTGTATGCCAAGCTTAGCAAGTGTGAATTCTGGACGGATCACATTTCATTTTTGGGTCATATTGTATAAGGAGCTGGAGTAGCAGTGGATCCCAAGAAGGTAGAAGCAGTGAAGAATTGGCCAGTACCCAAGACCGTAGCTGATGTACGAAGTTTCTTGGGATTGGCGGGATATTACAGAAGGTTTGTGTCAGACTTTGCAAGGCTTTCAGCACCCATGACCCGCTTGACCCGGAAGGATGTACCATTCGTTTGGTCTGTAGAATGCCAGGCATCATTTGAGAATCTGAAGCAGAAGTTGATATCAGCGCCTATTCTTACATTGCCAGTGGGACCCGAAGGTTTTACTGTATATTGTGATGCGTCAGGTAAAGGACTTGGATGTGTCCTTATGCAACATGGGAAGGTGATAGCATATGCATCTAGGCAGCTTCGAGACCACGAGAAGAATTACCCAACTCATGATCTGGAATTGGCGGCAGTAGTGTTTGCTCTGAAGCTATGGAGGCATTACTTATATGGTGACCGAGTGGAGATATACACAGATCACAAAAGTCTGAAGTACATCTTTACCCAGAAGGAACTGAACATGAGGCAGAGAAGATGGTTGGAGTTGATCAAGGATTATGACGTGGAGCTTCAGTATCATCCAGGCAAGGCTAATGTGGTAGCAGACGCTCTCAGCAGAAGAGGCGGCGCATTTATGTTGACAACGCAGAAGCATATCTTAGAAGACCTTCAGGAAATGGGCATCGAGGTTGTACTTCCTAGTGATGTAGGAGTTCTGGCGAGTCTGCAAGTTCAATCCGACTTAGTAGACAGGATCAAGGCAGCTCAGGCACAAGACCCAAGGATTCAGAAACTTAGGGCAGAATGTGAGTCAGGGCTCAGGAAGGAGATGAGAATTCATGAAGATGGTACACTTAGGTTTGGATCACGTCTATGTGTGCCTAGTGGAGATATCAGACAGGAGGTTATGGCAGAAGCTCACAGTTCCCAGTATTCTATACACCCTGGAGGGACCAAGATGTACCAAGATATCAAGCAGCATTTCTGGTGGAACGGGATGAAGAGAGAGATAGCTAGATTTGTTTCCCGTTGCTTGGTATGTCAGCAAGTGAAGGCAGAACAGCAGAGGCCAGCAGGATTATTGCAACCGCTTCCTATTCCGGAATAGAAATGGGAGCATATTATAATGGACTTTGTGACCGGTTTACCGAGATCACCAAGTGGTAAAGATGCTATTTGGGTGATAGTGGATCGGCTTACAAAGGTAGCACATTTTCTTCCTTTCAGAGTAGGGCAATCTATAGAAAAGTTGGCAGAGTTATATATGCAACAGATAGTCAGGCAGCATGGAGTCCCTGTCAGTATTGTGTCGGATCGAGATACCCGCTTTACATCGCATTTTTGGAAGAGCTTACATCATAGTCTGGGTACCAAGTTAAGATTTAGCACGGCTTACCATCCACAGACGGACGGGCAATCAGAAAGGACGATTCAGACTTTAGAAGACATGTTGCGAGCTTGTACTCTAGATTTTGGAAGGTCTTGGAAGAGTCACCTTCACTTGGTCGAGTTCTCATACAACAACAGTTATCAAGCCAGTATCCAGATGGTGCCATTCGAGGCATTATATGGTAAGAAGTACAGGTCGCCACTAGCATGGGATGATATCGGAGAGAGGAAGATGTTAGGCCCAGAAATGATTGTTCAGACGGTTGAATTGATTAAGGGAATTAGAGAGCGACTTCGAGTTGCGCAGGACTGGCATCGTCATTGGGCGGACCAGCATCGTAGGCCGTTAGAGTTCTCTGTTGGGGACCACGTGTTCTTGCGGATCTCACCTACCCGTGGGGTCATTAGGTTTGGCGTTCGCGGGAAGTTGAGTCCGCGGTACGTGGGCCCATTTGTTATTCTTGAGAGGATAGGCAATGTTGCTTATCGTTTATCACTCCCACCTTCGTTACGAGAGGTGCATGACGTATTTCATGTATCTCAATTACGTAGGTATTTATCGGACCCAAGCCATGTCCTCGATCACTCTGAGCTGGTTGTTGGTACCAACTTGTCTTACGAGGAACAGCCTGTGTCCATTTTGGACCGAAGAGAGAAGATACTCAAGAACCGTACAATTAGTCTTGTCCGAGTTGCTTGGGGTCATCACTCCTTGGGAGAGTCAACGTGGGAACGTGAGGATGATATCCGATCACGGTATCCACACCTATTTGACTCACAAGGTATATCTTTTTCTGTATACCTTGATTGTCTTGATTCCTCATGCTTATCACCTTATGGGTAGAATTGCTTGATATCGTAGATTGATGGGTTTACATATATGTTACTTGCTATGGATATTGTAAAAGGATTGCTTCATTGAATTGCTTGTACTTAGATTAGTTTAGCCCCGATGTTTCTATCCTGCTTGGATTTGAAATTCCGAGGACGGAATTTTTCTAAGGAGGGTAGAGATGTCACTCCCCGTTTCCAGAATGCGTATTTTAATACGTATATTGCCTGAATGTATTTATTTAGCATTTATCATGTAGTATCCTGTATTTAAATTCTTAATAACTTCATGTTAATTAATTATCTGTATTTTATTTTCCGCACTTTATTTTTTTGCAATTCTATTATCTGCTCTTTAAATTTTCATGTTAATTAATTAGCTGCTCTTTAATTTTCATGTCAATTTATTTCCTGTAATTTTATTTCTATATTTCTTCCTGTAATTTTATTACCTGCATTTTATTTCCTGCTTTAGTCTTACTTTCGGGTTAGCCTTGTTGGACCCATTGGACCCGGCCCAACTCCCACCTACCACCCCTTCCATATTTAAGCCACCCTCACCATTCTCTCTCCTCATTACTCATTCTCACCATTACTCCTTTTCTTCTTCTTCATTACTCTCTCCACCTACCAAACCGTAGGCAAGTGCCAACTTGCTTCTTGATGGATTCCCATTATTATTGTTCCATCATCCTCCTTATTTGATTCTATGTCTCTTTAGTACTTAGCATTTTTAATTTCCATGGCTAATTTGTTATAGATCTAAGTTTGTTACATTTTCGGGTTTCTTAGGTTTTGATCTAGTAAACTTTGTTATCTTCAAGTTTTGATGGTTCCATGTTGTAGAGAATTTTGTTCTACCCAATTTTAACCTAAGGAAGTTTGAATTTGGACTCTGGATGAAGGTTTTATGGAACTTTGAAGCTTAGGTTTATGGTGTTCTTCTTCTCTGAAACTTGGAGAAGAAGAACAGTACATGACTTGACCGCATGAATAATTCATGCGGCAAGTGATTCCTAGCCGCATGGGTTGTTTCCTTCTCAGCCGCATGGAAAGTTTCTACCCGGCCGCATGAGACTCATTTGAGCCCAGCCGCATAGGGAGTTCTCCTAGCCGCATGGACTTTTCCCACTTAACCGCATATGCGCCCCCGTCTTTTCTGACCGCATGGATTTCTCTCCAAATCCAGCCGCATGAACCAGACTCACTCGCTGGCCGCATGAGGTCCTGAACTTTATAGCCGCATGAACTCCCCCCCCCTCCCGCCAGCCGCATAAGCAATCTCCTTGACCCGGCCGCATGGGGTTCGACTTGGTTGAGCCGCATGGACTCATTCCCGCCAGCCGCATGAGTATCCTTCCCGCTGACCGCATGTGTCTTGTCTTTTTCGGCCGCATGAGCCCAATTCATCCTAGCCGCATGGAACACTCTTTCTGCTTGCCGCATGAAAGCTAGTCCCACACGCCAGCCGCATAGGTTCCTGCCTCTTCAGCAGCATGCGCCTCTACCCCCTGAGCCGCATGAACCCGACTCTTTTCCTTGCTGCATAAGATTTATCCTGGCCGCATGACTATTCTATAGCCCTGAATATTGATATTTTATTAGATATTTTACGTCCATTTTATATCCTTACGCCTTTTTGCATAAACTTGATATAATCATGATATGCTAGTAATTCTGTTAATTATAGATTGTGACGTGGGATGTACCATGTGTCATGAATTGAGTTATAGATACCCGGATTGACTGGAATTAAACCCTGAGGGTTGTAGACTCGACCCCACTGAATACTAGTTGACTTTCATGCCTAGATACCATTGATAATAATTGTTAGCTTGACTAAAATTGATCATGCGTTCCTAGTTGGAACTAAAGAGACTGGCTAGTCGTCTTATTGAATTGAACGAATGAGACACGTTCATATAATGAACTATTGTAATCGACTGGCTAATCTCGAATATTGGCATACAGGCACATGCAGGCTTCAAATTATTCATTTAATTATTTAGTTATTTTTCTACAAAAAAGTATGTGTACTTTATGGTCAAGGCATGATTACCGTGGTTAGATTTGATTGTTGCATTACGCTATGTAAGACCTGCAACCTAACCGCACTGGTATCGTTGTAGAGTTGTGCATATCGTACCCCGTACGAAAGTACTCATTTGAATGACCATGATCCACGGCATGGGATTTCACTCAACGTAGGGACTATTAAGTTAAATAAAATAATGATTGCATGGAGAGAATGGATTCTCGAATTCTTATATGGCAGCCCCCTTGGAACGAGTAGTACCCGACGGGCCGGCTGGTTCCCACAGATACTGTAGATCTGCCACACGGGCAGAAAACAGTATCTGCTTTTATTATTATTGTATATTGTATATTGACGAGCGTCCTGCTAGGACTCGTCTAATTCATGCATGGGCCAATTGATTGACTGGATAGACTAGCCTTGCTTGCACATAGTAAGAACTGAGGAATCCCTAATTACATTATTCCAGGATAACTTGGAACTCATAATAGCAAGCCGTAGGAGTTGGTTGGCCGTTCAAGATGATTTGTTTGTGCACTGTACTCTGTTACCTAACTGGGATGATCAGAATGTCAGGACATAACGGGCCAACTTCTGTCCTTGTTTGGTTGGGAGGTTGGTTCGAAGTGTCTTCATGTGATGTGAGTCCTAGTAGCAAGCAGAGATCTATTATTATATTCTCTTACTTACTGGTTTAATCCTTCATATCGTCCTTCCTTGAGGTACTTGCTATTAGAGGTCTAACCTCTCTGGTTTTGCATGGCCAGATTTAGAGCCAGTCCCCGAGGATCCAGCTTACTTCTACCTCCAAGATGGTCAATACTAGAAGGACGATCGCAGGAGGACTCGAGTGGATTTTTTTACTTCCCCGCTCGTTTTGTTAAATACCTTATACCTTGCCGTTTGGCACCGACATGTTAGTCGGATTGTCTTGTACTTACTTTTTACATAATTGTAACTAACGTCAGGCTGCAGCTGATAACAATTGTGTATACTTTTGCTACATCAATCTGGCTATGTTTTGTAAAGCCAGATATCAAGAACATTTTGACAGAGCGTTTGGGACGCCTTACTGCTTTATCTTACATGTTCTCTATTACTGCTTCTTGTTCGAATGATTGAGACAATAGAGGTAAAATGACCATAGGAAGACCATTATGTAGTATGCACCCCCTCGTCTGGTTAGACAGCATTGATCGTATTATACGGTATTCATCTACCCGTAATACGTAACTGGCTGAGTCATTCCCCCGCTCTCCAGTATTCTGGTTCTGGGGCGTGACAGCTTCAGTCCATTTGGAGAAATAATTGATTATAGCTAGGATAAACCGATGACCTCGAGATGAAGGTAAATTAATAGGACCGATGACATCCATGCCCCAAGCTTCAAAGGGCCATGATGTTGCAGTAGGATGCAGAAATTCTGATAGTTGATAAATAAAATCTGTATGGATTTGACATGCTCAGAATTTCTTTAAATATTCTATGACGTCTGACACCATGGTTGGCCAATAATATCCCATGCATCAAATTCGATCTTGTAGCTTAGGCCCGGGCTGATGTGCACCACAGACACCATCATGAGCTTCATGTAGTATCTACTTTGCTTCATCTTCGGCAAGACAGCGTAGAAGCAAACCATCATATGATCGTTGGTAGAGTATTTTAGAGGCATGGTTGTAGTAGAATCGAAGTGACCGCCGATGGATTGTTGTTGCTTCCTTAGGATCTTCAGGCAGGATGTCATGTACCATAAAGTCGATGAAGGAAGCTCTCCAGTCTTTACTTGTGGTGCAGATCTCGACTGAATTGCTGGATTCCAAATGCAAATTTTTTTAATGCAGAATAATTCCCTACTAGTGATGACGATCATCTGTTATCTTTTCATAGGGATTGCTAATACTGCTACTAGATTGGCAAGCACATCAGCTTCTGTATTGGAAGCTCTACATACATGTTCAATAAAGAAGCCTTTGAACGATGTAGCCAACTTGACTGCAGCTTCATGATATGGAACGAGATCTTGATGCCGTACTTCATACGTATCTCTAACCTGATTGACGATCAGTTTAGAGTATCCATATACTTCAAGGTAGACGATATCCAATTGTTTGGCTAATTGGAGACCGATGAGTAGAGCGTTGTATTCAGCCACATTGTTAGAGCATGACTTATCCAAAGAATAAGCTCTCTGAATTGCTAGTCCTTCGGAAGATACCAGAATAATTCCAACTCTAGTGACAATAGTGCCTTTAGGTCTGATTTTGGAAGCACCATCAAAGAATAGTCGCCAAGCAAGGATTCCTTCTGAAGTCATGTTGGATTCCAGAGTTTTATCAGGAATTTTGTTATAGAGTTAAGATGTCTCAGGGATGGAATGAGCAGCCAAGAAGTCAGCTAGGGCTTGACCCTTAACAGACTTTTGTGGGACATAGAAAATATCATACTATGCTAGTAATATGGCCCATGTAGCGAGTCTGGAGTTGAGTGTACTTGGCTTCTTCATCAAGACTCATAGAGGATTGACTCTGAAGATGACATGAATGGTTTGGCCTATGATGTAATGTCATGTTTTCTGAACAACGAACATCAAGACTAAACATTCTTTTTCTACTGGACTATATCGGTGTTCAGTACCGATCATTGTACGACTGAGATAATAGATGGCTTGCTCACGACCTTCTTTGTTCTTTTGGGCCAGTAAAGTACCCAGAGAATGATCCATTGCTTGGACATACATCAGGAAAGGTATTCCTGTGACTAGAGGCACAACGACTGGAGGGTTCATCAAGTACCACTTTATGTCTTCAAATGCTTGCTGGCATTCTTCAGTCCAAATGAAAGACACACCTTTCTTTATTAGTTGAGTAAACGGTCTGCAGCATCCATAGAGATTTGAGATGAATCTTCTGATGTACGCAAGTCGTCCCTGGAATCCTCGTAGCTCTTTTAGGATGCATGAAGGTCGCATCTCTTGAATGGCTTTAACTTTTTCGGGGTCAACGTGTATACCCTTAGAGGTAATAACAAATCCGAGGAATTTGCCACTAGAGACTCCCAGGAATGACTTGGTGTGATTCATCTTGAGTTGATGCTGGCACATTAGATCGAAGATAGTTCTTGTCTTGGATGTGGTCTTCTTTTAGATGACTTTTGACAGTAATATCATCGATATAGCATTCGACTGTCTTCCGTAAATGTCACGAAAGATGGTGCTCATGGCCCGCTAATAGGTTGCACCCGCATTCTTGAGACCAAATGGTATAACGGTGTAGCAATATACTCCTAGAGGAGTACAAAAAGATGTATTTTTTTATCTTCGGGGTTCATCCTGATTTGATTATATCCGAGAATCCATCCATAAAAGACATCCACTCAAACCCTCAAGTGTTGTCGATCATGACATCAGTGATCGAAAGAGGGAACTCATCCTTGGAAAAAGCCTCATTGAGATCTCTAAAATCGATGCAGACTCGAATCTTTCTTGTTTTCTTCATAACTGGGATGACATTAGCCACCCAGTCAGGATATTGTTCTTCTCTGACAAAGCCATAAGCGATAAGCTTCTTGACTTCAGCTTCTATGACGTCCATCATGTCAGGTCAGAATCGACGTTATTGTTGCTTGACTGGCCTTGCATTCGACAGAATGTTGAGCTTGTGGGTAGCGATCTGGGGATCTAATTTCGGTATGTCTTCATAGCTTTAGGCGAATACGTCAATGTATTCCCTAATAAGCTGGATCAGTTCTTGTTTATCTGCTTCAGGAAGCCTTTTGCTGATAAAAATCGATCTTAGAGAAGCTTCGTCTCCGACATCAACTTGAACTAACTGATCTTTGGTATGTGGCTCACGTTGTTCGAAGCAAAGTTCCTATTGAATGTCCATCATTTGTGTCCAATGATCAGATTCAGGGGTTTCAGCAAAATTGTCTTCGTCTTCGGAGAACTCGACAGTCACCATATTAGAAGATAGAGTCACTCGATGGACGTGCCCTACACTGGTGTCCGAATCCCATAAGGCAGAGTCAAAAGAGTTAGATCGCTCCTCTTTATCAGACTCAGAAGCATCTAGGGTCATGATCGGTGAAGTGTAGCCCAACCCATGCTTTGTTTTATTGTAGTATTGTAGTGGCTTTCCTTTTGGAGCAGAGATACGGATAGGAGTTCGCCTTTTCTTGCCACCGTTGAGGCCAGTTTTGAAATTATAGCCCATCTTTTGGATGATGTTCTTCAATTGTTGACTGTAACGACGTAGTTAAAGTCGTCTGTTGTTGTCATTTTCAGTCTCGCTATCGGACGTAGCCTTTTGATACAATCCTTTACTGAAAAGGATAGGATGTTCATCCTTCTTCTGGGAAGGAACCAGAAAGAATGAATCTTGTGTTGATTCAAGTGATACTTCGTCTTGAAGTGGTTGAACTGCTCCTAATATAAGGGGTTCAAAATCCAAGATTTTTAGATAACATTGAGCATAGTAATTGACATCAGTATACTGCAACAAGGCTACTTTATTGATAATTACGTCATCATTTGCAACAAGGCTCTTGATCTTAGCCGATGGTTTGCTAAGATTAATAACCAATGGAGGAGAAGGAGAAGGAGAAGGCTTGTTATAACGAAGGTGAATAACAAGTGGCTCAGAAGAGGTGAGCTCCCTATGTTCCGTCTTCTCAAATAATAGGATGTTTGACGAAAGAAGAGAGATGGATGGTCAGAGTTTAAGAAAATGAAGGACAAAAGTTACGTCCTTTGACTGGAATCACAAAAAAATCATCTGTATTGTCCTTCTGATCTTCCTCAGTGTCCATGGCCAGTACGACTTTCATAAACTCTTCTTTGTACATCCTAGAGTCAATGAAATATGCTTCGATGCCCCGGAAGGGATTAAGATCAGCCACTTCCTTTCGGACTTTTTCGTTGTCATCCACATATTTGAAGCATTGGTAGAGAGTGGATGGCACAATATTGTGTTCATGCAAATATGGTCTTTCTAACAAAGCATTGTAGGAGCCATGGTTGTCAATCACATAAAAGGTAACCTTCGTACAGAGATTGCCGATTTGAATTTTTAGGCGAATCTTTCCCAGTGGTGCACTTCTTTCGGAATTAAATCCCAGAATAGTCGTTATTGTTGTAGAGAGATTATGGACTGGGATCTTTAGTGCATCCAGTAGAGTCTTTGGCATAATGTTGAGTGTAGATCTAGGGTCAAACAGGATGCGATCGACTTTCGTTGTATCGACATATCCCATGAAATAGAGAGGTCGATCATGTCGATTATCTTCCACAAGCATGTCATCCTGCGTGAAGGTGATATTGGAAATCAGCTCCATCACACTATGGCAGTGAAAACATACTACAGGTTTCTCATCTGGTTGAGGTGTGCCAGACAAGCGTCGACTTGTATTAAAGCTTCACTTAGTGTTTCTCGAGTTTCCCTTGAAAGATGAAGGAGCTCCAAAATTGACAATCTTGCCAGAGGATTGGCTAACTGAGTGTCACCCCCGTTTCCCGTATTTCGTAATTATACTCGAAGTTGGATTTTGGCATGTATCTTATTTTCTTGACTAGCAGATTTTGGATTTCTCGTACATTGGTTCTCGACCCGGCTTGGTTTATTTTATGGAGAAGGATTGGTTTGGTTTGGTTTGGTTTATTTTACATTGGAACACTTTAGCCTATGCTCCTCCCTCATTTCCACCACAACCACCCTCTTTATTATCTCCACCTACCTTTCTCTCTCCTCATAACTCTCTTATTTATTTCTTTATCTTCTTCTTCCTTCCTCCACACAACACCAACACCCCTTAGGCAAGTGCACCTTGCCACCACTTGAGAACCACTTTTTATTTGTCCATTAGCTAGATTAGGCCATGGTGATCAACATTAGAACTTGACATTTTGTGACTTGGAGTCTCCATTGTTCTAGATCTAAGTTTCTTCTATTTTCGGTTTTGCATAGTTTTGATCTATTTAAGTTGTATTTTTATGGGTTTTGATGTTCTTATGTTGGAGAGAATTGAATTTCACCCAAGATAGAACTTTGCAAAGTTGGATTTAGACTTATTTTGACCAAGTTATGGACTTTTGAAGCTTTGGGTTCAACCTATGGAGTTCTTGCTGATTTGGAGAAGACAGTGAGCAGTGTACGCGAACTTTTTAGCTTGCGCCACTGAGCTGTGCGCGCTCTTTAGCACAGCGCAGTCCGATCCATACGCTGCCTTTTGGGAGCGTATGTCTTGCATACGCTCACTTGGGTGACAAGGAGTCGTATGGAGTTCATACGCTGCCTTGATGAGGAGTCGTATGGAGTTCATACGCTGCCTTGATGAGGAGTCGTATAGAGTTCATACGCTGCCTTGATGAGAAGTCGTATGGAGTTCATACGCTGCCTTGATGAGGAGTCGTATGGAGACCATACGCTGCCTTTTGGGAGCGTATGTCTTGCATACGCTCACTTGGGTGACAAGGATTCGTATGGACCTCATATGCTGCCTTTTGAGGCGTATGGAGTACTTGCACTGAGCGTATGACTTTTGCACTGAGCGTATAGCCCTTGGCTGACTTGGTCTTATGTCAGCATGTCAGATTTGGTTTTATTTTCTTTAAGCTTGGCTCTTCTATAGCCCTGTATATTGATATTTTATTAGATATTTTACGCCCATTTTATATCCTTACGCCTTTTGTCATAAACTTGATAATCACGAATTTATGTAATAGGTTTGGAAAGGATAACTGAGCCTGACACGATAGTGACCCGTAGTGGTGCACTCCTGACATGAATAACCTGACATGACCTGATAGTGGCCGTCGTGGCGCACTCCTGACTAGTACACTTGATCTGATAACCTGACATGTTATATCTTGATAAGCTGTTGCGACGGCTACTTGACATGACATGACCTGTATAATAACCTGGACACCGTGGGCGATTGTGCTTGTATAAATAAACCAGTCCTGTCTTGCATCATGTCTAGGACAGGGACTCCTGAGTACCACGGTCAGGAGTACCTACTAAAATGGACTAAGGCTAATAACTAGACTAATACATTAGTCATGACGAGATTTCCCGGCTACAGGCAATCCCGTTACCTGGGCACGCCTTGGGATCTGTAGCCTGCCGTCGAGTAGGGCACATTTCCAGCACACTGTCATGTGTTGCACCCTTCAAGCTACCTAAGGGTACATTCGTTTCCTGGACGATGTACCCACCTGAATTCAACTCTAAATCTTTTAACCCGGGTAACCTGGATGGTCTGTAGGGCTTGTGGCTGTAGAATAATCTCACTGTATCTTGTTAGTAATTAGGCTTGTGACAACCCTAGTTAGTTAAAGTATCAAACCGTAATTCTTGCTTGGCCGTGAAATGATTGGATGGAGTCTAACCAGTCTAGTCTTGCCTTGATCCTGTTCCAGATTTTTGAATGACCAGAATGCTTGTATTTATTTTACCGATAAATGGTGAGAATTCCAAGTCCTGTTCAGACGAAGGGTTACAACCCCGGTCCTTGTTTGGTTTACGGGTTGTAACCTGGTTATCTGAATAGTTCCATGGTTATCTCGTCGTATATCATCCTGGTATATTTTCTTTATTTCCAGTTCTTACTTTTATTTATATCTTGTGCTGATTGCTGGTTTTAGTTCTTAAGTGAAGCCTCTTTTGTGGCACTTGCTCTTTCAGGGGTCTGACCCAGCTGGTTTTGTATGGCCAGATTTTGGAGCAGCTCTAGAGGATCTACCGACCTTCCAGCCAGATGGTGGCCACTAGAAGGAATCCCGGCAACGAATGGGTTTTATTTTGCTCTTCCACTCTCTTGTAAAAATATTCTTTTGAGGCATTTAGCCGACGAGCACCTATTTAGCTCGATTGCACTTACTTACTGTCTGCCTACGGGCTGTAACATGATTAACAGATCCTGGGGTTGATCATGTATGACTAAACTCTTGCTAGTCCTGACATTTTGTAATGACTAGCTTCATGATCAACTGAATATGTAATGTTTGGGACGCCTTACTATTGTATATTTAATGATCATACATCTTGTGACTTTTACTTACTTGCTTGTGATTGAGACACTAGGCTTGTTCATAACCTTAAGAGACTGTTGGCTTGTAGATAAACCCTCATGTATCTAGACAGCCGTGACCGTATAGCGAGATGGATTCCATTTCATATATGTAGCTGGCTATGTCTGCCCCCGCTCTCCAGTATTCTGGTTCTGGGGCGTGACACTGAGCCAACATATTGAAGTTATATGGCTTCTCCAGTCCAAAAGATAGAGTTTTCTTTAATATTTTTGAAGTGAACTGGTTGTTTGTCTTTGTCGGCCGCTGTTGGTTTGGGAGGAATCAGTTCCACTGGAGGTGATGAAGCTGATAGAATATTGACAGCATACGGAGAAGATATTGAAGGGGCATCAGGGACTAGAGGTAGAATAACTGCATTCTCTTGTCCGTCTGGATAGTCTCTGAGGTAGAGTCTTCCAAATCTGGTACTGGTCATGGCTTCCTCTTCTGGAGCTGACACGAAGGAAACCATATTGCAATTCTTCATTACAGTCTTATTTTTCAAAGACTTCTTCTGAAGCAACAAAGGATTTGTTCAGAATCCTAAGCCAACACGAGACTGGTTGAGCTGAAGGCGTAAGAACGAGGTATAAGAGATCCCTTTTCATCATTCAAGCCAGGGGATTTCTGTATATCATATCCCATCTTCGTCATCAGTTCGCGTGATTGTTTACTATATAGATGGAATGCTGGCTGGTAATTAACTTTCGGCTTCGATGTTATTATTTCGGCAGAAGGAAGTGAAACCGCCACTGGGATAAAGGTAACATCCAGAGGTGGAAGATGACCACCCAGTGAAGTTATATGATATGATTTGTATTTGGTTGTCTTTCTGGATTTTGTAGACAAAGCAGGCGTCTCAAAATCAGCAACCAAATCATGATGGATCCACATGATTTCCCCTTTGTCAGTTGACAGAGGGACAAGACCGTTACTTCGTGCTAGTGGAAGGTTGACAATCTCTAGAGTGGCTTTCGGGATAGGGATGACTCCATCCTGTACAAGTTGAGCAGAAAAGTCACCGAACTGCAGAGAGATGACATTGGCAGTCACAGCCTTCTCATCCTGCTGGAGAGTGATCGTGTCGGCATTAATCAGCTCTTGGATCTTTCCTTTGAGCACTTAAAATGCCCTATTCGGGTGTCCTATGAATCTATGATACACACGCTATTTAGGATTATCAGTTTTACCTACTTCATCTGGCCATTTTGCTTCGGGAAGTTGATGCTTGTTGCTTTTGATCAGACAATCAAATATGCTTATGATATCGTCCTCGTCCTTAGGTTGTTGTGATCTCTGTGGAGGTGTCGTTGTATAGGTGTTAACTGACCCACGTTAACAGCCAAAGCTTCTTTGCCTTTCATATTGATGGCTAAATCTTTTTTGTTCTTGCGATTGTTCTGACGACCACCGCTGTTGGGATGTTCATCTTTGTCAAGATTAGGCATCTGGATGTCTAGTTGTTTGAACTTGTCAACATTGTCTTTGGCGGTCCTGGCACTTACTATGAAGGAGGCCCAGTCTTAAAATTGCGTGGGTCCAGTCCACATGCTGACTATAGGTAACAAGTTTGATTTGTAAGTATCTATAGTCAGGCATCTGTAGTACCCAGAGGCATTTTGAGTGCCTCTCGACGGAAGCGCTCAATGAAACGTTCAGTAGTTTTATTAGGCCGTTGCTTGATTTTGATAAAGGCCGACATAGTCATGTTATTTGTTCCCTCATAGAAACATTCTAGGAACATTTTCTTGAATCCTGCAAAGAAGTTATGGAACCATCTAGCAAGCTACGATACCAGTCATAGGCTGCACCTGCCAAGCACCCAACGAATACTCTAGTGAGTAGAGCATCGTTCGGATGGAGCTGATCAGTCATCACCTCAAAGTGATTAAGGTACTGACTTGGAGATGAACTGTCATCAAACAGCATAATGGTTGGTGGCTTATATTTGGGTGGAAACGAAACTTTCTTCCACTCTATAGGATAGGGTTGTTTAATTCCAAGTTTCTGCAGACCGTCCTTCTGCTTGAAAGCTTCGAACTGATTGTAGAGAAGCTTCACTGCCTCAATAGTATCCCTTGAAGTTTGGGGAGCAGTAGACCGATTCGATGTGTTAGGAGGCGGGACTGCATGATAAGCATCACCCCCAGTACCAGAATGACTTGGAGCTAGCATGGTAGCATTGTGAGAAGATTGTACCCCCAGACTAGTATTAGCAGGGACAGATGCTGCTATGTGTTCTCAGGTTGGAATCAGATTCGCAACTGGAGGAACAGTGTGATGTGCCATGATCACAACATGCATACTTGTCATTATTTTGCCCATGTTCTTCAAGTTGGCCTCTAAAACGGCAATCCTCTTCTCCTGACTGTCGGAGTGGATGCATCATGTTCTTCGTTAGTGACATAGGCAGTCACTTCTCTGGCCATCGAAGAAGAGCTAGTGGAAAAGATGGTCCGTTCAGAGCCTTCACTATCGGCATCGAAGTCATGCAAAGAACCAACCCCAGGATAAAGAGTATGAGGATTACCTTGATTGAGGAAATCTTTTTCTGAATCAAGAAGATTCCTTTGACCGATTGTTCTTGGTCGAAAGGAAGATTCCTTTGACCGATTGTTTCTTGGTCAGAAGGAAGATTCCTTTGACTGATTGTCTCTCGGCTTCTTGATCTGATATTTTGGTAGACTCCTTCGTCGGAGTCACAGATCCGATCAAGGTATTATTGACTAGGGTTGCGGGCTGCATTACGTCTTGGACGTTTTCCACCCCTATTGCTTCGAGATGTCATGTTGACTGAAGCATACAACAGTCATCTTCGTCCACCATCATAGGTTCAGGAGTCCGAGTGTAGTTCAAACGATCGAAGATAGACGTTTAGCTGACTGGAAGCAATATTTGTTCACTACTTCGTTGTGGTGATTATAGTGATGTTCCTGATACGGAGTTACAAATGGACGAGATGGTCCCATGATCTTTTGTTTTTGTACAAAAAGTTCGCAGAGATCTGTTACAGTGACAGGATAAAAAGAAGTTGGAGGTACATATTCTTTAATGTTGTTAGGAACATGATTCCGATTCTTGAGGTACCCTGTTCCCTGTGTGTACAGACAAGTACTTACTTTATTGGCATAGGTGAGGGGATTCTTGATTTGAGGAACACTCCATGTGTACAACTTTGCAGGTGGCGCAGATTATTCTTGATGTGTGCTTGATATTATTCTGCTTTGGTTAAGGTAGGTGCGCATGTCAGGGCTGTCCGCACCTGATTGTCTGTCTGAGACACCCTTAGTTTACCCTTCTTTGTTCTTGAAATGTACAGGGTAGGAAGATCTTGGCTCTGGCTTGATTGGCGCGGACCATAAGGAGTGGGCACGATGTCCTGTTGTTCCGTGCCACCTGTTCCAGCGCGTTTGGCACAGCGTAGATGAGCAGTAGAAAACAGACTTCGAGCTCTAGTTTCTTGGCATTGATTTGATTGTCTTTGCCAAGGGAAGTAGACCTTCTACTCAGAAGCGTTCTTTCATTGACTGGCATGGAGGCACAATCAGATACATTTTTCCCCGAGTCCAGGACTGGAGAATGATAAGAAGAGGCCATAGGGTACTTTCCTTTGTTCTGCACAGGGGCAGTGGTGATTAACTTCTCTACCAAGTTTAGAACTGGAAAGGAAGAGGGATTGGCCATGCTGCACTGTCCCCTGATTGGCGCCTAGGCAGTGATTGGCGCACCCTCTATCAATTTCAGAATTGGTATGGAAAAAGTGGCCATGTGGCATTATCCTTTAGTTGGCGCCTGGGCAGTAGTTGGTGCACCCTCTGCCAATTTCAGAATTGGCGAAGAAGAGAAAATAGCTACAGAGTTTTTCTCCAAGCTTGGCGCAGGAGTCATAATTGGTGTACTGGAGGACTTCGGAGTCCAGACAACGCACGCCCTGTTCTTGGCAGCAACAGTGGTGCGCTTGGCACCCCTGCACCAATCATGGCTTCGTAAGCAGTTTGGTCGACTTGCACGGCCAAAGTCTTTCACGTCGTACCGACCGACGCAACATCACATTGAGTTATCACTTTCTCGTCGGAGGTGAAAGTCGTCTCCAGCATAGTCGTCATTTTGTTTGCAAAAAACAAAAGTTTGATTACAATCTAAGAAAAGAGTACAAAAGTATAATTGATTTCTGGGAAATTACAACTATAGGAATCTGATCAGAAGACGATCACTTTATCCCTTGGATGATGCGATGTCGAAGAAAAAAGCCTTTGGAGAGTGTTGCAGCAAGTGTTCAGGAGATTATGATTATTAGTGATCGTTTGAAAGTGATTTGGAACTCTATTTAGAGTTTAGAGATAACCGTTAAGTAGTTATCCTCGTTGGCGCACACTGCAATTGGCACGCCATTCATCCCTTGGCGCGAACGGTTGGTTTAACTACTTGGACGTATGGCATGTTGTAATTGATATGTGCTTGGTCATGGGCAGTGTCACAGACACATTTTCTTCAAGATTAGTGGCATGTGTGCCACGTCATCTAACTGCTTTAGAATGATTTGACCAGGCAGCACCAACTGCTAGGTAGCGCCAGGGGCTACTTGTTGTTTTGTGACTTTCTAAATGATGTGGTATCATTAATTACGTCACGCCAACTGCAGATGACGGGAGACAGCTGTTGGTCATTTATGACGAATCTGACAAGTCTAACAAAATCTCCTCCAGCGCCACGTGCTCGAGATTCGAACGGATTTCTCGAATGACGTGCTGTCAATTATGATGATAACTGTTTAGCTTCTCCGAGAAGATGGCCACATGGCAGGCAGCGCCACTTGATGACCAACACCTTATAGGAACGAAGTCGTAAAGCAGAATACTCTAGAGGGGGGTGAATAGAGTAGGAAGTGGAATATTGCTAATTAAAACTTGTTAGTAGTTAGATCATAGAAATAATAATAATCACAAAGTAATAACTGTAAAGAAAAGAGTGATCAGAAGGCAAACGCAAACACAGAGATTTATACTGGTTTCCCTCTTGTGAGGACTAGTCCAGTCGGAAGAACTCTAGCTTCCAGTTGAATCCACTATTGGAAAATCTTGCAAGTTTTCATACGAAGTCCTTGCAACTTCTACAGACGCGAGCTTTGATACGAAGAACTCGACCAACTTCAGTTTTGAAGAGTCTTTCTTCAATCAAGCCTCTGATTATAATTTCTCTGAAATCTTCTAGACCGTACCGTACCGGCAAATTGACTAGAGAATTGTAACTGGCTTGGAATTTGAAAATGAAAGCTTTTTAGAACTCTTTGGAAGAAACGTAAGCTTTTAGAAGAAAGAAGATGAAAGTGAATGAGTGATTTTAAATGATCAGAATTCCTCTCTATTTATAGTTTTTCCAAAGACAGAACACTGATAGAATTCGGGTAGAATTTGGACAGAACTCTTTGTAACAAACCGCAACTGAAGGGAGACTAAGACATAACGTTTACCTTGGCCGAACTTTAGCCGAGTTCTGTCAGGGTTGGTCCGATTAATTTATGAAAAAAATTTGGTTTTTTGAAAATCCTTCAGAAGCTTTTTGTAAATATCAGATGTTTTTCAAAAACATAGGTCATTTTAAAAACGATGGGTCAGTTTCGAAAAACGATTTCGGATAGCCTATTTGCCAGTACGACTTGGTGTACAATGTATTCCTAGGCTCAATAAAAATGAAAATTATATTGCGTAAGGAAATACAGTCTTGAGTGGTAAACATAGCTTCGGTCTTAAACTGAGTAGATATCCAATCTTGATCAGTATCCAAAATGTCTTTAGTAAACATCTGAATTGTTTCGTATATCGAGACAGAGTTTGATCAATTATTAAAATCAGGTTTGACCATGACCAATGGGCCAACAATCTCCCCCATTTTGATAATTGACAAACCTTGACCGATATAACATCTTTAGTCGTTATCAAATCAAAATTGTGTCGATATAATGAAATATAAAAAAATTGTTCATAACCTGTATTCATGAAGATGTTAGACCTTTATTTCTCCCCCGTTGTCACTTAGCAAAATAATTGCAAAGAGAAAGCTCCCTCGCAATATATGCGTAAGTTACAATCAGTGAAGAAACACATAAAAATATGAATAAAAATATTCAACATAGGCATGGTATAAATATCACAGACAAAAATAAGATAAGCAGATAATAATTCTCACATACAGTTTAAATGGAAGCATACAAAGATAATGCTATAATAAAATCTTAACTGAAGAAAATACTAAACTAAAGCATATAACATGTCCAGAAAGAGGTCACAAATCATAACCAAATAACAAAACAAAAGTACTGATACTAGCTTGGAATGTCGGAGCATTTCCAAGTAAACAAAGACAATAAACTTAGTCTCAATAGAATGACAAATCAAAAATCATCCTCATCATCATCGTCATCAACTGCAATGCCAGCATGTCCAGATGGACCAGCTCCAGATGTGCCAGCTCCAGAGGTGTGCGGAGTAGCACCAGAAGTACGATACCAATCGTAAGCATTCCCTGGCTGGAATAGAGAGTGGACCGCCTCATCATCAATGCGGTAACCAGATACAGAAGGGTCTCTAGGAAGAGAGCTAGCAGAATGACCCGTCTGAGCAAATCTGAGATCGGCAAATGAGTTGGCAATAGCCTGGAACCGAGTCACGTTACGAAACTCATATTCCCTGGAAGTGTCAACAAAGAACGTCTGCATTTCCGATAGGTGCTGATGAATACCCTCAAAAGTTATAGGGTAAGACTGAGGAGGAACAGGTGCAGTAGGAGCAGGTGCAGGAGGTAGAGGAGCAGCAGCAATACTGCGACGAGAAAGCTTGAGGAACTTGGGCTCAGGGTCCAGAGCACAAGTGGATAAGTCTATGTCAAAATGCTGAAAGATGTATGGGATAAGCATCGCATAAGAGAGGTTGCGGTCTCTTCCGTGACATCTACCCATCATCTGAATGATAGTCTTAGGGGCAGAAAAAGGAATCCCCTTAAGAATGTGATATAGGACAGAAAGTTCTAGTGCAGTGACATCATCTTTTGAAGTGGATTTAGGAAGTAGAGTGGAATAGATGATGCGATGTAACTCGTAGTTAAACAAGTTCTAGTTATTAGCCTTGAACTTTTCGAGACGAACAAGTACGGGCGCACAAAGCTCATTCTTGAAACTAACAAGAGTCGGGCCCTCGGAAAAATTGAAGTCGGTGATGTCATCGAGCGGGGCACCTTTGTTTGGAATACCAAGAATTTCTGCTAGCAACACATCATCGACCTCGATATCGATCCTGCCAACACGAGTTCTTGCGGTAAAAGTGTCTAATACGAAGTTACAATAGAACAATCTAAGGGCATTAGTAGCTATAGGGAATTGAAGGATAGCAAGATGGTATAACCCTAATGCCTCAAAGAAGGGATGGTGTTCAGAAAATACAGTCTATTTAATCGGAGAGCCGGTACATATAGTTGTAGGGCCTAAAAATCAAGTTGCGCCATGAATCTACTAATCAGTGATCAAGTTACGCCCCAAAAATCAAGCTGCGCCTCTGATATGAAGCTCAGAAATCAAACTGTGCCACTGAACAGGTTGTGCCATATATCAGTCTGTGTCCAGTCATGTTGCACCAAAATCTATGTGGCGTCTGACATTTAATGGCCATCATTACCTGACAACACTGACAACTGACAGCACAGTAGACGCAGAAAATCTCTTCGAATCCCTCGAATTGGGCCGCTCTAGGAGAGTTGGTTGACAGCTGTCCTGTACGCCTTGTAAGTTGCACCTAGGCGCAATCTAAATAAAATCCTTAGTTGCACCTAGGCGCAATCTGAACAACTTCTGCTCAAAAGCTGCCACGTGTCTAGGCGCAGCCCAATCAGGCGCAGTTTAACTCGTTGACTGAAGCTCGCACAACCTAATAAAGTTGAGACAATTTTCATTTCAAAAGCAGGATAACGTGGCGCACATGCCATTAATCTCTCAAGACGTGTCTACTATCCTGTACAAGAGCACGCACATCTCAATCATATGATGCCACGCGTCTAAATACAGTTAGTACACAACTGATAACTGAATGAAAGTTGGCGCAACAGGAGGTTGGCGCAACCCAATGTGGCGTAATCCAGCTTCGCGCACATCAGAATATCTGCTAAAATAGTTATTTCCTGAACTCTATAAATAGAGTTTCCAATCATTGTTAGACACATACAGACAGAGAGATCAAGAATTCTTACAAAATTGCTGCTACATTCTTCAAAGGCTCTAGTCTTCAAGTTCACATAGTCCAAGGGATAAAGTGATCGTCTTCTGATCAGATTCCTACAGTTGTACTTCCCCAGAATTCAAATTGTACTCTTGTACTCTTTTCAAAAGTTTGTAATAGAACAACTTTTTTTATTTTTGCAAACAAAATGGTGACTCTGCTGGGGACAACTTTCTCCTCCGACGAGAAGGTGACAACTCAATGTGATACTGGGTCGATCGGCAAGACACGGAAGACTTTGGTTGTTCAAGTCAACCAGACATCCTACGAGGATATGATTAACACCAAGAGCAACAAGCGCACTGTGGCTATCACCAAGAACAGGACTGTGTAGACTCCTAAGTCTCCTACAGTTGCTGTTGCCCAGGCGCAACTTGAGTGCTCAGTAGCTAAGGCACAATCCGCCTCAGTGGCTCAGGCAAAGCCTGCTTCTGTTGTCAAAGTGTAACACATTCATCCTGCTGCCCGTGCGCAGTCCACACTTTATGCTGCCCACGCGCTGTCTTCTACTCTCTTTACTGCCAAAGCACAATCGGTTCAGGCTGTTGCTAAGGCGCAGTCTACCCATGTTGCTGCCAAGGCGCAACCAGTAGCCTATATTGCTAGGGTGCAACCAGTAGCCCATAGTGCTATGGCACAACCCAAGCAATCAGTAACTCAGGCGCAGTCTGCTGCTCCAGCACAACCTAAGGGAACTAGTCTTTTGGCTATTCCCTCTTCCAATTCTCCAGTTCTGAACTTGGAGAAACAATGTTCAAGTTCCAAAACTAGACAGAACAAAGGGAAGAGTCCTTTGACATTTCCTCAACTGGTGCAACCTGTGCCTAAAGTGGTCACACAACAGAACAGAGGAGAACGTTTCTTAGCTAACCCTCTACAAAATAAAGGAAAGCACCCTTTGGTCTTTTCTCAAACATCCCTGGTCTATGACTCAGAGGAAGACACATCATATTCTATTCCTTTAAACAGAGGCCTTCGGATCTCTGATATCGGAAAGAATACTGATCAAAGAGGCATCTTGCCTACCCCTATGGGGTCTAGTCAAGATCTTCCCACCTTGCAAATTTCAAGATCTAAGCAAGAAAAATTGAGGGTATAACAAACAGAGACACCTGAAGCAAAATTTTCTGATTTACGCGCTTATCTCAATAGGCGTCAACCAGTATCAACTTTGGTGAAACGTAAGAACCCTATGCCAAAAGCCAATCTGTATCAGAAGCCAAAGTTAGAAAAGAAGGACCCAACCACTTATGCTAATGAGTTGAGTACATCTTTATACACTCAAGGAACTAAACATCTGAAGAATAGGAGACATGTTTCTAACAACATTAAGGAATATGTTCCTTCGACTTCTTCTCGTCCTGTAGTGGTAACTGATCTCCGGGAACATCTTACACAAAGACGGGAGATTGCAGGAATATCTCCTTCACCTCTAAATCACTCTTCAGATCGCCACTGCCTTCATGAAGTCGTCATCAACTGTTGCTGCCAATCAGCTCGACGATCTGTCTTCGATCGTCTGAACTATGCTTCAACTCCTGAACATATAATAGAAGATAAAGATGAGCTATTATATGCTTCTGCTAATATGACTTCTCAAGGCACTGGGGTGGGAAACGTCTAAGACGTAATACATCCAGTAATCCCAGTCAGTAATACTTGGATCGGATTCATGTATCCAGTGAAGGTGTCTTTCAATACACTAGATCAAGAAATCGATATTTGAACCAAGGTGTCTTTAATCAAGAAGATCTCCCCATCGCTCAAGTAGGAGAGGATTCTTTTTCAGAGTTTGATGCAGATAGTGAAAGTTCTGAACAAACTATCTCATTAATAGCAGCAAGAGAAGTGACGGCATATACCATTACGGAAGATCATGATGCCTCTACTTCAACCAGTCAGGAGCAACGAATTGTTGCATTATAAGACAAATTGAAGACCATGGCAGAAATGGTAGCAAGTATGCACACTATAATCGTGGCTCAAGATACAGTACCACCGATTGTAAACCCTGCTATAAATTCTGAGCTTGTAGCATCTTCTGTACCTTTTAGTCTGGGGGTACCACCTCCTCAGGTTGCTTCTGTGCCAATCCAAGTTGATCCCAGTCATTCTGGTGCTGGGGGTGGTAATTACCACGTTGTTCTTTCTCCTAACACTTCTAACCAGCCCATCAATTCCTAAACATCAGGGGATGCTAATGAGGCTGTGAAACTCTTACGCACTCAGTTTGAGGCCTTCAAGCAGAAAGATGGTCTACAAAGATTGGGCATAAAGCAACCATATCCTACAGAGTGGAAGGAGGTTCCATTCCCTCCTAAATACAAGCTTTCGACCATTATGTTGTTTGATGGCAGCACTTCTCCAAGTCAGTATATCAATCACTTTGAAGTGATAACTGACTAATTACAGCCAAATGATGCTCTCCTTACCAGAGTGTTCGTCGGTTGTTTAGCTGGACAGCATACGACTGGTATCGTAGTTTGCCTGATGGTTGCATAACTTTTTTTGCTGGTTTCAAGCAAATATTCTTGGAATAGTTTTATGAGGGAGTCAACAACATGACAATGTCTGCCTTCATTAAGATTAAACAAAGGCACAATGAATCCACAGAGAGTTTTATTGAAAGATTCTGCCGAGAGGCACTCAAAATGCCTTTAGGAACTCCATCTGCTGTAACAATAGACACTTACAAATCAAACTTGTTGCTTATTATCAGTATGTGGACAGGATCTACACAATTCCAGGATTGGCCTTCTTTTATTGTGAATGCCAAGGCGGCAGAGGTCAGTGCCGAAAAGTTCAAACAGTTAGGAGTTCAAATGACTCATCCTAACCAAGACGAACATTCTACACCCGGGGGTAATAATCGCCAAAATAACCGTAAGGGTAAAGAAATACTGGCCATTAATCTCAAAAGCAAGGAATCTTTGGTGTCAATATTACTCAAACAGCATCCACTCCATCAGCACCTCCGCCGAAAACAACTCGTCCAAAAGAAGAGTATTCTTTCGATGAAGATGATACTTTTAGTATCTTTGATTGCTTGATTAAAAGCAATAAGCTTCAACTGCCAGAGGCAAAACGGCCAGAGGAAGTGGGTAAAACTGATCACCCTAAATACTGTATTTATCATAGATTTATAGGACATCCAACCAGAGCATGTTACGTGCTCAAGGGAAAAATCCAAGAGCTGGTCAACTCTGGAGCAATTACTCTGCAGCAGGACGAGAAGACGGTGACTGCTAATATGGTTTCTCTACAATTCGATGATTTTCTACCACAACTTGTACAAGATGGTGTTGTCCCCATTCTCAGGGCTACTCTTGAGATCGTGAATCTTCTACCTCCTCAAAATGAAGGTTTTGTTCCACTATCGACTGACAGAGGAGAAATCATATGGATTCATCCAGATCTGGTAGCAGAGTTTGAAACGCCTTCCTCTTCTAAGCAAAAGAAGCACTCCAAATCTTAATCCAAGAACTGCAATATGGTATCCTTTGAACCAGTAACAGAAAAAAAAATTCTAATGGGTACTAGATCTGGGAAACCCTATCTTCGGGAATATCCCAAAAATTAAGAGAATCCTGCTCCATCTCCTGATGCTTCTCCTTCATCATCTTCTCCTGCTGAGAATATACCATCTACATCCTTGCCGGTGGTTGAACCATCTCCTCCTAAACCGATATCAGCAGACAAGGGAAAGCAACCTGTTCGTTTTGACAAAGCATTGAAAAAGTCATCGTCTCTTGGACTTGAAAAGCCATATAACTTTGACATATTGGCTCAATTGGCCAATACTCCAGCAAGATTGTCAATCTTTGAACTCTTACGTCTTTTAAACGAAACTCGAGAGACGTTAAGTGAAGCCTTGATGTAGGCTGACGCTTGTCATACTCTTCTCAAGAAGCCTGAAAAGGAACCAGTCAGCTGTGCACATTGTCATAGTGTATTTGAATTATTGCCCAATATTACTTTTACATAAGATGACATGTTGTTAGAAGACAATCGTCATGATCGTCCTCTCTACTTCACGGGGTATGTGGACACCATAAAAGTCGATCGTATTTTGATTGACCCAGGGTCCGCACTTAGCATCATGCCGAAATCTTTGCTGGATGCTTTGAAGATCCCAGTGCATAACCTTTCTACAACTATCACTACCATCTTGGGGTTCAATCAAGGAAGAAGTGAACCTTTGGAGAAGATACGCCTAAAACTTCAAATTGACAATCTTCGTACAAAGGTAACTTTCTATGTTATTGACAATCATGGCTCATACAATGCTTTGTTAGGAAGGCCATTCCTCCATGAACACAATATTGTACCTTCTACTCTCCACCAATATTTTAAATATGTGAATGGTAATAGAGAAGTCCAAAAAGAGGTTGCAGATCTGAATCCTTTCAAAGGAATTGAAGCATACTGCAATGATTCTCGCATGTACAAGAAGGAATTCATGAAGGTGGTACTAGCAATGGATACAGATGAAGAACAAAAAAGTGTGACGAATGATACTCTGGTGATCCATGCATGGATTTGGTCTTAAGAATATCATGTTCTAATAGCAAATCATTATGCACACAAGTAAGAGAATCACTATGCATGGATTTGGTCTTAAGAATATCATGTTCTAATAGCAAATCATTATGCAAACAAGTAAGAGAATCAAATTTAGCATTTAAAGCATAATTCTCTTTTACAAATAAAGCAATTCTAGAAATAAAATCATCATTTTGTTTCTTTAAAAAGTCAATAGAAGAATCACGCAAATGATTTAGCTCATGTGCTTGCTTCTCAAGATCTTCTATTGATGAGGAAAGAGATTTGATTTTCAAAATTAAAGACTCATTCAAACTCTTTAAAGAAACACAAGATGAGTTTTGAGAATCAAGTCTAGATAATAAATCATTGTTTTCATTTCTCAAAGACTCATTAGATTCTTCTAAATGAATAACCTTTTCTGAAAGTTCTTCATTTGTAGAATGAAAAGCCTTAGCAAACTTTAAGGATTGGTTAGCCATGGCTTTCCACTTAGAGCATTTCTTGCATTTAGAAGAAACATGATTGTCTATGCTACTAGAAGTAAAACTCTCTTTATCGGAGGAGGAGGAATACGATGCCATACACAAATAAACAAGGATTTACTATAAGGATGTTAAGCCTAACAATAGAGACCTTGCTCTGATACCAATTGAAATAACGTGTAGGCAACTCTAGAGGGGGTGAATAGAGTTTGTGTCAATAATCACCAAATAAAAATTAACTCTATATCACCTTCACAAAACAACTATCAAGATAGTAAATAAATCAGAGAGAAATGCGGAAGTAAATAAAGATCAGAAGAGCATACGCAAACACAGCAGTTTTAACCTGGTTTCCCTCGTGGAGGACTAGTCCAGGCCTGAGAACTCTAGATCAGGATTGAAATTCACTATTTGTTAAATAGTGTACAATCACGTACCTTTACTCAGAAGAGCACGCCAACTTCTTACAGATTCGCAGGTGGCAAAACTTAGAATTGTCCAAGTGACTTTTTTTTTCAACTCTTGCACAAAAACTTCTAGCTGAATCGCACTTGAGCACCTTGGGGCTTAGGAAGTTTTGTGGCTAGTAGATTGGAAGAGTAAGGCTTAGGTAGTATAAGGCTTAGATGATTGAGAGTGAGAGATAGAAAGATGATGAAGAGATGAATGAAAATGGTTGAAATCATGTCTTATATATACTAGTCTGGAAGGCAGAATTCGGCCAGAATTCTGTCCTCAAAATTCAAAAATATGGCCGTTATACCAGCTAGCAATTGGTAACCCTAAAAATCAGTTTCTGGAAATCAGGGGACAGAGTTCGGCCCGAACTCTGTGTGGGGGCAGAGTTCGGCCCGAACTCTACCTCCTTGGTGGCAGAATGTTTAAATGGCCTTTGGGCTTTCGTGGAGCTTTGGGCTTTGGTGGAGCTTTGGGCTTGGTTCAGGAATTGGTCTGTTTGTATGATAGAGCTTGGAGAGATATGTCTAAGGGTTGAGATGACTCAGTGCGACTCAATATACACATTCTCCTAGACTCAATAAATTAAAGATTACATACTTGGAACAAATAGAAAAACCAAGAGCCCTTTGATGACGCCTTTCTTCTGATATCTGAGCAGAACTGAAGACGTCTTTTTCCTTGACAGCAGTCGTCCAAAGATAAACAGATCTGGAAATCTGAATACCTTTCGGGGGCTTCGTCCCCGAACCCCCGATGGGGGGCGCTGCCCCCTCGACCCCTGTCCGCTGACCGGGCAGCGGAACCCCCGATGCGAGGCCCCGGATAGGTCGCTAGGCAGTTCAGAGAAATCTCTTTGTATGACGCCGTCTTTGGTCCATCATTAATTCTTCATTGCCTATGTCCTGGTTTAATCATGTTTGATCATGCTTACTGCATGTCTACAAATACATGTTAGACAAGCAAAATATGTTGCAATACGATACAAGCATGGCAATAAGATATAGGACAATTAGGACAATGCTAAGTTTAAGTAGCAACATGATAGTGAGTATATGAATATTAGTGACATCATAATGTTGAACTTAACTGATTAGCCATATTCAAAAACACGATGTAATCATTGGGCCAACAGTCTTCTCTTTTCAGCTCCTTGTAAGCCTTAATGGAGCTCTCTAGCTCATCCAAAATATGTTCCAAAAATGAAGCTTGAGCCTCGTCTCCTTGACTACGGATGCCTTCAATCAAGAATGTAGTAGGAGTTCTGACGGTACTGAAAGGGACATCCTCCCTCTCCATAACTCTATGAACTAAGGGTTCCAAAGACGTAAAGAAGACTCTTGTGAAAGAGGCCACCACAAATTTGTTAGCTGCCAGGGCTCCTGGAGTGGCTACTATATTTGCAGAAGTCTTCACAGCTTTAGCAGGTGGGGGTACTTCATCTGGAGCGCTAATATGAGAAGAGCTTCCTTCTCTGGCTACAGTTCCAATAGGTGCTTCTGCAAATCACATATGTCATTTATGTTGATAATATATAATGCTAAAGGTGTTATGACAAAATATTTATATTTGAAAATTTACCTGAGCTGAGTACATTATGAGGAGTCTCAATAGCTTTAACTGTCTCGGACTGAAGCTTTGACAGAGTCTCTGCAGAAATGGTAGCCTGACTACTCCCTGCTCTCGATTCAGTAGGAGGTGGTAGAGTTACTGGAGTTTCTTTTACTAATTCTGTTGTCACCTTAGACCTTTTAGGCTGCTCAGTGGTCGTGGGTTCATTAACCTCAGGAAGATTGACATGTTCCTTATCATGAACCGTATCCTCCTCGTCTTTAGCAGTTGAAGGATCTTCATCAACTGGGAGTTCCTGTGATGATGGTGCACTCACTAAAGTTTGTTTTCTTTAGTGATGTTGTTCCAATCATCATCATAGGCTTCATCATCAAAATTGCAGCCAGTCAATGCATCAATCATTGCCTCTTCTGAATGAGAAGATACTTGAACTTGTGGAGTATCTTGTGGAGGCAAGTCTTGCTTTGGTGAGGAGGCTTTCGGACTCAGAGAAGTTGGAGATAGAATTGTTATCCCTGCCGCAACAAGCACATTGCCAGGAATATTTACTGTCATAATGGTAATGGAAAGCTGGATATCTATCGAAGTAACCAAAATAAAGAAAGGCAATTTAGATATATATATATATATATATATCTTTGATAGAATTAACATATGAGGTTATGTTACAATTTTGATATTACCTTCCTGAGATGGTTCTTCTTCAGCAATTTTTAATTTTTCTTCTGACTTCTTTGGGCATTGATGCGTCTGGTTCTGTAACAGCTTCAGTACGATCACCCTCTGGATCGATCAAGGGAGTAGAAGTTCCTCCTTTTATAACCTTCCCCTGTTTCTGAATAGAAGAATGGGTAATGTCCTTCTCTCCATAAGAAGAACTGAGAAGCAACTGTTTTGATTGAGAACGAGTTATTCTCGTAGTTACTGGTTCATTGATAACCAGTGATGTTCTTTTCTTCTTCTCCAAAGCCCTTGGATAATTAGATGGATTATCTCGTTGAGGAGAGGCCGTCGTCTCCTTAGTCTTTCTCTTCTTCAAACCTTTAACAGGGGATTTTTCTTTCCGCATCTTTATGGATATATCTAGAAGATCTTGAACTGGGTCAGCAAAATTTATTAAAATTGATGCCTCCAGAGGTACATCGGCAGGATCTCTGTCTTCTATATCCCGGAAAGACTGAAGAGTACGTTTTCTTTGTTTAATTCTCTTTTCAGTTGCGAAGCTGTGTGCAGGATGGAAGTTTTCAGCAAATGTGTTCGCTGAAGTATAGAAGTTTGCGTATGAATATAACATACGCAGGCCTTAGGGAAGTTTGTAAGGCATAGAAAAATAGCTTTTGTACCCCGGACGTTATAATAACTCCATGCCCTAGCCCCATCAATGAAATAACCCTTGGCTTGTAGGCAAGTGGTTGTATTACCTACATGAAGCTGATCGTACCTGAACTGCCGTGCAAATCGACTCGGCAAATACGGTTCTAAATAACATTCTTCTTCGAATCTATAAACCAAGTGGGACGGCCGGATCACCTTAAGCCATGTAAAGATGTTTGGACTTAAACGAAGTGTTTCTTCACTTAAGTCCATCATTTATGGAGGCATAGTTTCATACCCTGAAGGAGGTCCAATACACTGAAAATTCCATCCTGATCTACGGTTCAAGGCAAGTCGACACTCTGAAAGAGCAGTATATTTCCAGTGAGCATTAGCAAAATGCCGGATGAAGTCTCCATCAGCAGTTCCCATATCCGAGTTCATCAAACAAGGATGGTGTAGCAATAACCATTCGAACAAATAAGTATATGGCATTTCAGTGCAGGAAAAATCTGACCGAGTATCCTTATCTTGCAGCATAGTGTCCACAAAAGAAGGCAATCATGCCTTCAGGCGGCAGGACATGGCTGATAAGAGATCCATTTTGTATCCAAATACAAGACGTGTTGCAGTGAACAGGACACACCGGTGGAATCTGTCAACTGTACTGGCTCCTGGAACTACAAAATGTCGTAGCCATAAAGATTGAAAGCCTGCCATCTGGGCTTCTAGAGACATAGGTCTGTAACCCTGTCTAAGGTAACTTTGGAGAACATCGCCAGCCTTAAACAGACCCGAGTCCTCAGTCAAAGTGACATCCCCATGATTATGTTTTTCCATCAGATATTTCATATCACTCCTATCAAAAGGTTCAAAGAAATGAGGAGTACATGCTTGACTGTCCAGTGGCTTGTCCTCCCACGCATGACCCAAGAACAGATATGACTTCTATTTGGTGATGTAGCAAGTACCCGCAGTGGCACTTTTGTAGTAGAGTGAGCAGATTTTGTAGTGACACAGCAGCTCTTGGAAAACTGTGATCATCTGGGGATTCTCCTTTGCTAGAGCATCCAATTCATCATTTGTGTGTACATATTCTTCATATGGGTTATCACCCATTGTTAGATGAGAGATATGTTCCATCTCGTTAAGAGCAAATCCTATTTCTCCATGAGGCATCATGAAAGTCCCAGTGCTTTTGTTATATCTCTCTATTAAAGCCAAGAACATGTGAGGATTTGGATGAATGCCATATACTGTAGTGCAGATAGGATTATAGAGGCCCAGATCAATGAGCTTGTCTTTGAATTCCTCCAAAATCCATATGGACAAGCTACTCCAGTGCTTCATCCCAGGGATTACTAGGCCTGTCATACGCATAGCGCGGTCTGGATATGTTTCTTCAGCTTTTACAAATGTATTTGCAAAAATAGGTATTCTGACCGGAAGGAGCAGGGAAGAATCCTCAGGAGGGATGCAGCTCGGTCTTAAACCTCTTAAATGTGTACTATATTTTTCAGAAGTGCTGTAAAAAAGGTCTCTGTTCCTTGGACCCACTTTATAATAGATTTGGCCGACTCTCACTTGTTGGAGAGGAGTCAGATCCCATGACATCCTTCAAGGATAGCTGGCAAAAGCAAATTAGGATAATGCCATAGACCTTGATATTTCTGTTAGGTATATGGCTTTGTCCTCCTTTAAGAAATTTCTCATTTCTTTTCTTGCCTTAGGCTGGAAGGTCTTCTTGATGGCATCCTCGAATAAAATGGCAGGTTTCTTGTGGACTGTAGAATCCAAGCTCTGAAGGGGTTCACCGTTCATTAAGTTCAAAATAGTTTGATTATCTTGATCTATGAGCAGAGTTCTTCGTGCTTCAGGACCATCGTATTGAGGGAAAGTGACATGAGACAAATTCTCTCTATACTCTGGGACATTAAATGTTGAAGCAAATCTTTCTGCATTTGGGTCTTCCCTGAGATTAACTGCAAAGAGATACATGAACAAAAATTAGAAGCAAAACAAAGGTGTACGACTTATTGAGTTGCATAGACTCTCTGAGTTGCGCCACATAATATGTTGCGCAAAACTTAAGTTGCACAATATTCTGAGTTGCACAACAACCCAAGTTGCACCACATGCTATGTTGCGTGAAACTTAAGTTGTACAACATCTCAGGTTGTGCCACATACTAAGTTGTGTCTCAATTTTAGTTGTGCAAATATTTTTAACTTTGTACAACAGTATACGTAACACGGTTCGTAAAGATGAACAATATTCAAGAAAAGGGCAACCATACCCTAAGAAGGGGTGGCACAAAGTTTGTGATACACCACACTCTAAAAAGAGGGGTGCAAATCAATCATTGATGAAATCGTCGTTCATAGATCGAATCGGCTCGCCCTTAATCACCTTCCATTGCTGGGTTGGCTGTCTCTCGATGAGAAGAAGGCGACGCATATTGTGGCATATGGGTGGACGGAGCACGAGTTGAAGGGGTGGCGATGGCCTTCCCTTTGTCAGCAGCAGTCTTTTTGGGGGCCATGTCGTCGAGAAGATGGTCGGAAAAGAGGGTTGCAAAAGTTTAAGAAATTTTCTCAGAAGATTAAAAAGTGAACATAATGAATCACAGTGGATTAAACGGGGATTATTTATAGCCAAAAAGTGGGAATCCTAACAGTCATCCCAAATCGTGCATGACAAATCGTATCTGGTCACAATGGACTGCGTGAGACTGGCACAACTTGACTCAGTCAAAACTTTTCTAAATTCAAAGTATTTCAAAACTTTGAAATATTTTTAAGTTTTAAAAACTTTCAAGGGGGTCTTGTAGGGCCTAAAAATCAAGTTGTGCCATGAATCTACTAATCAGTGATCAAGTTGCGCCCCAAAAATCAAGTTGCACCACTGATATGAAGCTCAAAAATCAAACTGCGCCACTGAACAGGTTGCACCATATATCAGACTGCGCCCAGTCATGTTACGCCAAAATCTACGTGGCATCTGACATTTAATGGCCATCATTACCTGACAACACTGACATCTGACAGCACAGTAGACGAGGAAAATCTCTTCCAATCCCTCGAATTGTGCCGCTCGAGGAGAGTTGGTTGACAGCTGTCCTGTACGCCTTGTAATTTATGCCTAGGCGCAATCTAAATAAAATCCTTAGTTGCGCCTAGGCGCAATCTGAACAACTTCTGCTCAAAAGCTGCCACGTGTCTAGGCGCAGCCCAATCAGGCGCAGTTTAACTCGTTGACTGAAGCTTGCGCAACCTAATAAAGTTAAGACAATTTTTATTTCTAAAGCAGGATGACGTAGCACACATGCCATTAATCTCTCAAGACGTGTCTACTATCCTGTACACGACCACGCGCATCTCAATCACATGATGCCACGCGTCTAAATACAGTTAGTACACGACTGATAACTGAATGAAAGTTGGCACAACAAGAGGTTGGTGCAACCCAATATGGCACAATCCAGCTTCGCGCACATCAGAATAACTGCTTAAACAGTTATTTCCTGAACTCTACAAATAGAGTTTCCAATCATTGTTAGACACATACAGACAGAGAGATCAAGAACTCTTATAAAAATTGTTGTTGTATTCTCCAGAGGCTCTAGTCTTCAAGATCACATAGTCTAAGGGATAAAGTGATCGTCTTCTGATCAGATTCCTACAGTTATACTTCCCCAGAATTCAAATTGTACTCTTATACTCTTTTCAAAAGTTTGTAATAGAACAACTTTTATGTTTTTGTAAACAATAGTATGTATAGCAAAATCGGCATACCAAAGCAATGCTTGGTCATGAGTTTTGAAGTAAAACTTATCTGATACGCCGTCATCCGATTGGACCGGAGAAAAGAGGGAATCCGTGTTCGAATCAGAAGACGAAGCTTCTTCAATGGCATGGGTCTTCTTCCTCTTGAAAGGATTGAATCCCTTAGGCATTCTTTTCCAAAACTAAGAAACCCTAAAAATTTGAAAGTAGAGGAGAGAAGGAATTATACCTTCCGATAATCAAGTATGTTGTAGAGGACGCGATTCTTTGCACGAATCCAAATTTTGGATAGAAATTTCTACGTAGATTGGAAGAAAAGGAGTAGAGAAATGCTAGGGTTTGGAGTGTTCTTCGGCTACTGCTGCTGTGATAAAAAATTAGTTTAGAAGTGATGAAGAGGAGAAGGCCTCGGGTTCTAGTTTAAAATGCATACAGCACCAACAGAACTCTGGCCAAATTCGGACCGAACTCAGGCCGAATTCGCCAAGGGTTCTCCTGGGTTTTATTTAAAAAAAATTATGTGGGCCATATCCTTTTCATCAACTCATTTCAAATATTTAATTCAAAGTTTAGTAATTTTAATTTTTAAATAATATAATTCATATTATTTTATAAATTAATTTTCTTTACTCAGTATCTATTTTAGATTAGCTGTAGGAGTACTGTCCCAGCTAACGGAGGTTCACCGGGGAACACTTAAGTACCGCTTCGCTTCGACCGTAGTGGTGGTGACATACAGACTCTTTTTAGGCTTTTCTCGAAAATAGTTATTGAGTATTGAATAAATTAAATAATAAAATAAAATTAATTAATATTATTGACATCTAAAATTTCTAATTCTCGACGTAAATAATTGAAACGATCTTCCGCTAGAGGTTTTGTGAATATGTCAGCCAATTGATTCTGTGTGTCTATGTACACAAGGTCAATATCTCCATTTTGTTGATGGTCTCTAAGAAAATAATGTCGAATCTCGATATGCTTAGTACGAGAGTGACATACTGGATTCTTAGTCAAATTAATAGAACTAGTGTTATCACAGAAAATGGGTATGTGTGTGAAATGCAATCCATAGTCTTCTAAAGTTTGCTTTATCTACAAAATTTGTGCACAACAATGTTCTGCGGCGATATACTCAGCCTCGGTTGTTGATAATGTGACAGAATTTTGCTTTTTGCTAAACCAAGAGACTAGGGTTTTTCCTAGAAAATGACATGTGCCGCAGGTACTTTTTCTATCTACTTTGCATCCGATAAAATCAGTATCAGAATAACCGGTTAGGTCAAATGACATGGTTTTGGGATACCATAAGTCGACAGAAGAGGTACCTTTAAGGTATCGGAAGATACGCTTAACTGCGCACAGATGTGATTCCTTAGGATTGGCTTAAAAATGTGCACACAAGCAAACATTAAACATAATATCTAGTCAACTAGCAGTTAAGTACAGTAAGCTACCGATTATACCTCGATACTTACATATGTCGACGGGTTTGCCTTGTTCATCAATATCAAGCTTGGTTGAAGTCGCCATTGGAGTGCTAAGTGGTTTGACTGCTTCCAGGTCAAACTTCTTTAATAGATCTTCTGTGTACTTTGCTTGATTTATGAACGTCCCATTGTTGGTTTGTCTGATTTGTAGTCTGAGAAAGAATTGCAGCTCTTCCATCATGCTCATCTCAAACTCATTCTGCATACACTTTGAAAAGTCTTGAAAAAGAGATTCATCAGTGAATCCAAAATAATATCATCTACATAGATTTGAATCAAAAGAATATTGTTATTCAAAGATTTTATAAACAGTGTAGTGTCAACCTTTCCTTTTAAAAAACCGTTGTCAAGTAGAAAAGAGCTTAGACGATCGTACCAAGTGTTTGCAAAAATAAAAAGTTGTTCTATTACAAACTTTTGAAAAGAGTACAAGAGTACAATTTGAATTCTGAAGAAGTACAACTGTAGGAATCTGATCAGAAGATGATCACTTTATCCCTTGGACTATGTGAACTTGAAGACTAGAGCCTCTGGAGAATAAAAAAGTAATTTTTACAAGAGTTCTTGATCTCTGTCTGTGATCCTTTGAAAATGATTGGAAACTCTATTTATAGAGTTCTGGAAATAACTATTTTAGCAGTTATTCTGATGTGCGCGAGGTTGGATTGTGCCACTTTGGGTTGCGCCAACTTCCATTCGGTTAATAATCGTGTACTAACTGTATTTAGACGTGTGGCATCATGTGATTGAGATGTGCATAGTCATGTACAGAATAGTGGACACGTTTTGAGAGATTAGTGGCATGTGTGCCACGTCATCCTGCTTTAGAATGTAAATTATCTCAACTTTATCAGGTTGTGCGAGCTTCAGTCAACGAGTCAAACCGCACCTGATTTGGGCTGCGCCTAGACACATGGCAGCTTTTGATTAATACATCCAGATTGCGCCTAGGCGCAACTAAGGAATTTGTTTAGATTGCGCCTGGGCGCAACTCACAAGCTGTGCAAGACAGCTGTCAAAAACTCCTCGAGCGGCACGTTTTGAAGGATTCGAAGAGATTTCCTTTGTTTATCATGTTGTCAGTTGTCAGTGTTGTCAGGCCATGATGGCAATTGATGTCAGATGCTACGTAGGATTTGGTGCAACATGACTGAGCACAGTCTGACATATGGTGCAACTTGATCAGTGGCGCAGTTTGATCTCTGAGCTTCATATTAGTGGCACAGCTTGATTTTTGGGGCGCAACTTGATTATTGAATAGCAAAAATATGGCGCCACTTGATTTTTAGGCCCTACAAGACCCCCTTCAAAGTTTTCAAAACTTTAAGAACACTCTAAAGTTTTGAATACTTTGAATTATGAAATTGACTGAGTCAAGTTGCGCTTAGATTGTGCCGGTCAATGTCCAGCCGTCATAATTAAATTTCGTGAAAACATTCGATCTCCTTTTCGTCTTCCCGAGCTTTATTGATGATTTTCGATTTCCCATGAGGAATTTGAAGGGTTGGTTTGATTATATATATAGGAGCTGGTCCTTATACTTTATTTTTTACCTCTGCACTTCGATGGCATCTAAGAAGAAAGAGATGGAGACCAATGCTGACACTAAAGTCAAGTCCCCTGGAGCAAAACCTGATGTCACACCTACAACTTATTTGTTGGAGGCTGGCCTGTCACTGAGGGCGGTGAACTTCTTAAACTGTTTTAGTTTAAATCCAACAGTCTTCAATCACTCGAGTGGTGGGCCATCACTTTCCTCTGAAGGGCGCGGCGATTCGGAGGGATTTCTTAGTCTGATGCGTCGCTCGGGGATCCACAACATGCAGGAGTTGGATGCTGCCCTTCATCAGACCAATGATAAAGACAAAAAACAATAATACTAAGCGTGTCAGCTTTTTTTTTCATGTGTCCTTTCATGTCTGTCTGTAGGGGTCCACCCTTCTTTATGAAATAAAATTTATTACATCTTTATTGTGTGGCTGTGATTCTAAATGGCGCACACAAATGTGCTCCCTTGACTAATTCAATGCTTATTATTTCTTTGAGGGATACATGGCAGTCATTCTATGGTTTTAAGCGCCCATTGTTTGAGCTCTTTTCCGAAATAAACTCCTAGAACAAGTATTGTTCACATCTTCAACACTTTTTAAATGATAGCAAAAACGAAAGAGACATTCATACTTTTTTAAAAAGATGACTTCTCACAAGCCCCACTATCCAGCAAAAAACTAACATCCACAAATTCACTTACGCCACTTCAACCTGATGCTATTCTTTTGCATACTGCACCTTCGAAAGTTGGTAAGTCTCAATAAAGAATCAGTGGTTTTCATACATGAGCATTTTTACCTTGTGCCACTCTTTATTAAGACAGTTTTGAATATAGATGCTGACTTGTAGAAATGAAGCGCGTGTTGTAGATGCACGCTTGAAATTCTGAGAAGAAGTGCGCACTGCAATTAGTGTCTTACTTCGGTCAGAGGCATGTACTATTGATATACACCTATTTGATCGGTGCATACTGTTGATATGCACCTATGCTTCTGAGAATAGGCGCACATTGTTGGTATATGCCTGTTGATCGGCGCACACTGTTAATATGAGCCTGTTGATCGGTGCACAGTTTTGATATGCGCCTGTTGATCAGCGCACACTGTTGATATACGCCTGTTGATCGGCGCACACTGTTGATATGTGCATGTTGATCGGTGCACAGTTTTGATAGATTTTACTAACTTTTCTTTCTTTGTTAATATTTGCAGAAGTTGGTTGGCAAGCTTCTTCAAAACTGGCATCGACGACCTGGATGCTATGAAGAGCATTCTTCTGACACCCACATCAGACAGCTCATGTGATTCTGACACTCAAATCAGACAGCTCAGGACTCTCTGTGTCCCAAAAGGGTCTTCCTTAGATGGTAGGAAGAGCCTTTATACATGAGAGTTGGATGGTGGAGAGACAAAATTAGAAATCGTATCACAAGGGTGATCTCATTCCTAGTTCTCATGACTGGTCGTCTTTTCTCCACCAGTTGTATTGACAGCAGCTTATCTTTGAGCTGATGTACTCTGTGGTTCTCCTCTCGTCTTTCTGAGAGAGAAGACCAGAGTTGATTCCATTGTCTTGCTCGCTGCTTCAGGACGAGATGACAAGGAACTGGCACCAACAAGAAGATCCAAAGATGTAATAGACCTTCATTGTTATATTTAGAATGAAAATCCGAGATGTAGTAAATTTCCATCAAGATGTATCTATGTTTTTAAAGAAGGAATAAAGAATGATTTTATAATTTGATTTTGATGTACTGATATGGAAAAATAGAATTCAGAAAAAATGCAGATGTGACAAGTTGCTGATGTAAATAATTGGAATTTAGGGGTGTGAGGGACGTGAATTCTCGTTATGAAGAGTGAACAGTCACTTCAATTTTTGAGGAAAAGACACTGAATGAATGAACAGTCATTTCGACTCTCGAGGAAGAGAATAAATGAATGAACAATTACGTCGGTTTTCGAAGAAAGGACAATAAATGATCAGTTATAAATGAATGAACAGTTATAAATGAATGAACAGTTGTAAATGAATGAACAGTTGGGCTTCTTTCAAAAAGTCGCATCTGTTCTCGAGATTGACTATCTAGTTGTTCAGTCTATAAATAGAACAAAACTTTCGTAGATATTGTTAATTTTTTTCCTTTCTGTACAAAATGTCTTCCAAAGATTTTCTCACTCGAAAGATTGAAGGAAAGACCGAGACGCCCCTTGCTGAGCCTCCAGTGCCTCCTCAAAAAGAAAGGGGTGAAGACTCAACTGCTCATGCACCAGGACAGGACTTGATTGCCAAGCTAGTGGAGCCTGGGAAGACTGCCGAAGAAGAGGCATTGAGGATGACTGCTTGTAAGTTTTTTGTGAGTTCAGACAATGAGATGTTTGAACTGTTGGCAAACTATGTATTTAATCATAAAGGATCGGGGCCTCCTCCCCGTCCTTAATATTATCTAACTTCATTCTACTTTTGAATAAAATGAACTTTTGTTTACATCATGTCTCTGAAATAAAGTACATTTTGCTTTTATACATAATATTTCTTGAGAAATTTGCCATTGATAGGCATCATAGCAACTCTGCCATCCATATCTGGAAATTGATAGGCTCCATTTGAGAAAACTTTATTTACCACATACGGCCCTTCCCATTTTGCCTCGAACATGCCTTTGCTCATATGTGTCATAGTCATAGGACGTCTGACTATAAGAACTAACTCGTCTTCCTGAAATGTTCGTACTCTAACTTGCGATTGAAAGCTTTTAAAATCTGGGCTTGATAAAGTTCGATTTGCTGTTGAGCCAGTAGCCTTTTCTCGTCGAGCGCTTCCAATTCTTGAAGTCAAAGACGATCATTATTCTCTGTAGTAAGTTCATTAGCGATGGTTGTAACATCCAGTTTTCCAAATGAGGGTATTTTGGTCATTTTTTAAAATTTTGAGAATTATTTGGAATTATTATGTATTATTTAGATTTATTGGAATTAATGTGATTTTTAGAGATTTTTAGTATAATTGATTTTGGTGTTTTAGTTGACTTGACTTATGTTGACTTTGGAGACTAACCTAGTGGCTAACCTAGGTCATGACTCTGTGTTTTGGATTTGAAAACCTAGGTTGACTTAAGTTAATGAGGATTAACTCATTGGGATTAGTTTGGTGAAATTAGGAGCTAGATTGATTAAGGAATGGCTTGTAAAATAACAAGTCATTTTATGACTAATAGGCTTAATGGCCCATAGGCCCACACCCATTGAACCAAGCCCTAACCCTAAAAATCTGACCAGCCATAGTGTGTTCCCCCTATTTATATCCTCTTAAAATTAGGGATGCCTCTTTAGGAAACATTGCCATTTGGAAGAGGTAAGTCCCCATCTTTGTAAATCCTTAGAAAATCCATTTCTTCTCCAAATTCCTTCAAACAAATTGCAATAGGAACTAATATTAGTATTCTTGCTGTTATGGATGAGTATTTTCAGGAAGAACACAATTTGAGGAAGTTTGGTGGCTTGTGAAACTCTTCCCATTTGGGGATTTTGACCCATTGTTCACCTATAGGTATAATTCCTTCTATTGCTTTTAAATTTTGTAAAAATTCATTTCTAGGATGTCCTAACCCTAACCTAACAGTAGGATAGGCTAACCCTAGAATTTGGACCCATTTTATGTCCGTATCGGACACGCACCAATGTATATAGGTTAGTGTTCGACGAAATGCCTCAAAGGGCATTTCGTTCGATTTTTGTGATTGTGTTTGAATGGAAAAAATCCATTTTAGTCTCGCTTATGCATTTCTTGGACACTGAGCACATTTTTGTGTCAGGTCAGGTCGACACGAGCGCGTGGACACGCGGTCGTGCACACGCGCGCGCGGCCAGGAGCATCCACTGCTACTCGGGCGAAACTGTTCGTTGCATACTGTGTCTCGACCCACAAAACTCAACACACACGTTGTGTCAATGACTGACACGAGGCTCGTAAATTTTCACGAGTCCTCGTGTCGTGTCGGACACGTTATGGGCTATGCACATGTGGTACACTGGACTGTTCAGTGTACAATACGTTGTTATGTGTTTTAATAGATTTAAAATAGTTCTAAATTATGTTATTATTTATTAAATAGATCCTAAATTGATGTTTAAACCTCTGTTATATTTGTGACATGATTAATTTGGGTTTTAGTGAGGAATATGCATTTTGAACCTAGGTTCCTTTGTTATTCCTGACACAATGTTCTGATACCCTGGTTCCAGTTAATACAAACCATCTATTTTTCCCTGTTTATGGTTGTTTTCAACTAATGATGATTCCCACAATTCATAAATCATGTTAGCCAAGTATATTCATTCGAGTTTTGGATTTGTATGTGTGATATAGAAATTGGTATGTGGGTTAGTCGATTTCAGATTATGAACTGATTTATTGAGCTTGGGTTTTAGTTGTGTTTTCAGTTCTTTAATAACCTGAGAGTTTCCTGTACATTGATTCAATACTGTCCATCCTTAAACTTGATATGGTATGTGATTTAACTGGTTTTAAGTTCAATCAATCTGAGTTTTCTGTTTTAAATTGCAATGGTTGATAGAAACCTGAAAATTGATTATCTGAGATTCTTGTTTGATAACCTGAGAACCCTTTGCTAACTGTGATAACCGAATTGGTTTCCTGTGCAACTTGTTAACCTGAACTGATATGCGTATCCTGAGATTCCAATCTTCATATATTTGAAAAGTGTTAACTATGTAGAACCTGAGATTTCAGTTTTCCTATTCTTATGAACTGTTTTAACTAATTTTGTTATTTCTCCTATGTGTTAACTGAATAGAATGGACTGAAATCTGAGTTGGAGTTCTTTGAAAACCTGAGATATGAATGTTTCATTCTTCTAAAAACTGGATTGTGTTCAGTTGAGAACCTGTGATTCAATAGGTACCGGAGTTTCATAAATGAACTAAGTTAATATGTATAAAACCTGAGATTCAAATGTATTAACTGAGTTTCAATTCTTCTAAACCTGAGAATGTGATGTTGGACTGATTTTTGAGTAAACTGAAATTGTAGTATAAACCTGAGAACACAAAAACTGAGTTTAGTGTTTTAGCACTGATTTTCCCTGTTCTAGTTTCCTGTTATAACCTGAGAATGTGTATTTCAAGTTTGAGTTTGTGATTCGTCCAAAACCTGAGTTTTCCTCCTCCAAATTCTGAACTGAAATGAATTTCTGTTCCTTGGTTTTCCTTATAATTGATATCAATGTTGTCTTCCTTAATAACTGTTATGGGTTGTTGTTAAACTGATTTCCTTTCCTTTCTCTTACTGTTTAACTGAAATAGGTTGTTGACTGATCTGTGATTCACTGTCCTCTTGACAGTCACTCACACCCTCACTCTCTAGCCTATGACACACACCCATACACCATATGCTCATGTGCTTTTCTCCCCTCACTTCGTTCCTATGTATACATAGATATTGCCTTGTGTTATATTTATATAAGTTCCTATATAATATATCATAGTATTGTACCTATATATATATATATTAGTTATTATATATAGGAATGTGTGATAATATATATATATATATTTTTTTTTTTTACAACGTGATAATATATATATATATATATATATATATATATATATATATATATATATATATATATGATACTATGTGATATGTTATGTTATAGAGTATGGGATACCATATATCATGTTGTAATATATATAAATATGGGATATTATTGATATGACATGGGTGAGATTTGAATAGTGACTATAGGATAGATGTTTCCTAATAGACTTTTAGACATAGACATGCCAATTGGTTATGTGACTAAGGCATGGTATGCCTAGTTGGGACCTAGAGTAGACTTGTTAGAACCTAGAATAACTTGCTAGACCTAGATTAGACTAGTTTGACTTAGGTTGACTTGGTTGACCTAGTTTGACTTCTAGCGTTGACCAGAGTTGACCAAGAGTTGACTTTGGTCTAGATTGACCTAGACTCATGTAGAACATATTGTAGTGCATTTTATTTCTATTCTGGACTTGTTGTGACTTGTGCTGTTCTAATAGGAGCCAGACACCACTCCTCGGACAGTATATATTCTCCAGATTCTCAGGATACAGGCGAGTACATTCTCTGATCATTTTATATCTTGTTTAGGATTATATTTCCTGTTTTAGATTACTTTACATGATGCTGACATGTTGGAAACACGGATTAGTACTATATGGATCTGGTTGTGCGATGTTATCCCCCTTAGCGGATACATCGGGTATTCGTGTTCGTGTACTTTATCGGGAACATCGTCTACTCTTTGTATTTGTTATATTCGTGTACGAAATGTGTGAATCATGTATAATCATGTATTCACATGACCTTCGTGTACAATAACATAACAGCTGGATCCTTGTGTATTGATTGGGGTGGGGGAGTAAAAGTGGTTATGTATTCAACCCAGTAGATTACTCATGTACAACCTCTGTAGATTACTCGTGTATAACATCGTGCCATCTACATAACCATCTTGTGCTCTAAATCACTAGCACTGTTAGTTCTCTATATATTATAGCTATTTACTTATAGTCTCTCTCTTTTTATCATATTATTTCTTCAGATCATGTATCTTACTCTCTAGCATGTTTATATTTTCTAACCGGTTATGATTTTGTTGAGATGTACTGTACTCTCTCCGGTCCTGACTGGACCTGTTAAAAATTTTACAGTGAATGATGAGGCTCTGGTGTCTATCCCTCTTGGTGCAGCACTAGACATCACTAGTGACTTGGTCCTGCTAGCAGTTGATGATACTTCTCTAGATTAGGGTTGTCTTTACTTTCTGGATCACTGTATTTAGATTCTGGGATATTTTTGAGACATGTATTTATTATAGACACTTAGAATTCTGGTTGTATCTCTGTGATGTTTCTTTCCTGGATATTATCATCTTTTATCTTTCATTATCAATCTTTCTTACCTGTTCTACCTTAGCTGTGTTTGAGTTATATTTCTGTTATGTCACCCCCATTCGGGGAGTATAACTGTTATTACCTTCAATTGTTAGATGTTGTGACCTAGGACAGCGTTCTACCGCCGACACTGCGGCGTAGGCTGGACGTACCTACGTCTCGTGCCCTTACTCTAGGGTGCGGGTCGTGACACGTTTTTAGTGGTGGCCCATGCAGGTCGAGTTATGTAGTGGTATTCGAACTAGAGTATCACTACAGCCTGCAGTAGGATTAGGATATGCTTTTGAGGGTACTCAATCACAGTTAGGATTCCTTGAAAGATTCCTGGGATGACCCTTGAGAATCTTATTTAAACTTTAATTTGAAATCCTTTTCCTTCTTTTGTTCGCTCTCGCTCCTTGATTACTGAATTTGATTTTTTGTTGGATCGTTGTTGATTTTGATTTTTCTATCGAGATAAATTTTATGGCCTGAGTTACGGTACCTTCTGATAACATATGTTGACGGAATCACGGGGATAATAAACGTCTACTTGGTTATGGAACCTAGAGTTTATCGCAGCTATATTAGCTGGCATGGCGGAAACATAGAGACCTGACTTCGGATGTACGTATCTTAGTTATGAGATTTGGAATTTCTCGCAGCTATACTAGTTGGCATAGCGAGAATTCCAGACGATATGACTATAGAGGTGCATGCCCCTGTTATGGACTCTACCGTTTATCGCAGCCTTGCTTACTAGCGTGGCGAGGATTCTGAGTATCATGATTTTGGACAGACGCATATGATTATCAGATTGTATCTTGGAAAGGTTCTTAAATATATTGTCTCTATCTTCATTCCAGTTATTATAAATTGTTTCCATCATCATTTAACTTAGGAGTAGGAGTATGAGTAGGAGTAGCTTAGCTGTTATTATGAACCTTGTGTAACTTTTTGCTATAAATTCTTCCTAATACAATGAATCAATGATTTTACAAGACTTTGACTGAGATTGGATATTGTAACCCTGGTTTCAAAATGGTTCCTTCTTTTAAACAGATAGGCAGAACAGATTTTATCATTATTTTCTTCTTGCCATTAATTCTTGTATTACCCTAATATATATATAGTGGACACAGATACTTGCCTGACACGTATGCATACTACACTTGATTACCAACCTATCTAAATGTATGTTAATATGATTAATATTAAGTTCTCAAATCCTAGTATTCTAATATAGTGCAGTATCAGTGACTAGTTCTCTGTTACTCCATATTAAATTCGTAATTTAAATTTAAATTTCATGTTATTAGTTTTGCTTGCATCACTACACATGTATGTTATATACAGGGTTTCATTTCTTAAAGAAATTAGTTGAGTTGTGTTTAAAATTGTCAAATCTGAGACTGTGTGCATAGTAAACCCTTAACCTTGGATTCTAGTGTTTATTTCAAATTGCAGTTTTAAATTGTAAAGTTTTGAGCCGTATACATGGTTTTGTGCAGGTATATAATGTTAGGTTCGTACTCTTACATGTTAAGTTGTGGTTAGGGTACACATTGAGTTGATTTTTTTTTATGGTCGAATTTCTCTAAAATTTTGAAAACTGAATACATGATAACATTTTTATTGCTTTCAAATACGTAGTTCAATTTCAGATCTAATATATAATGTTGAGCTAGCTGAATGATGAACCCTTCATTTCAAGTCTTAACCCATGTACACATGACACTCTACACTAATGTACACAACTGCCATGAAAACCTAACCTTTCATCTCTATGTTATGTTCATATAGCTATATAGATATATATATAGTTCTGTAAACATGTTATAATGTATGTAGATGCATAATTAAATCTTTATCTCTCTATACATATAGATATACATATATACATGGTTAGCCATGCATGTTATGAGTAAATAGCTTGTGCCTTGTAGACTGCTTAACCAATATGCCATGAATAGTGTAACTTGATAGCTACAGTTGAGACTCAATCCTCCTATACACTTTCATGTATATTTCACACTACATAATGTTAGCTTTTCCCTCTAACACTCTCTCTTCTATATATATCGGATTGTGATTGGATTCAATACTATTGACTTTCGTTCCTTAAACTTTTGGTTTGATTTTTTCTTAAATAGTACCCTTTATAGATGATTAGTAGTTATCTTATTTTATTTTTCTTGATAATTATCGGGTTTCAGATAGAATGGTAGACTGCTGTACAGCCTTAATGATTGTTGTGTTTTATCCTTTCCAATATGGCACCCATGACCCGAGCCTGTCGCTTGAGAGCAGCTGCAACTACTGACAGTGTGCTTCCACCTCCTATTGCTCAGGAGGTAGTGACCCCTCAGGCTGACCCAAGGGTAGTGGCACCTCCCACCATCGAGGAGGTGTTAGCATCCTCACCAGAGAGCTTCTCTCCACCACCTGTTACTCAGGAGAGAGTGGCAGTCTCATCTGACACAAAGAGTCCTTCCCCGTCTCCTCCTCTGCCTCCAGGAGCAGTACCCTATTACCATACCCTCGGCAGGTTTGCTTCCTGACGGAGCTTAGATATCCAGACTTCTCCGGGATGTGTTAGAGACACAGAGAGTTCAGGCTGAGATCCTGAAGGAGCAGGGCCGTGGAATCCAACTGCTGTAGGATTTGGTACATTCAGGAGGAAAGCCTAGTTCTAAGAGGCCGAGGAGCAGTGTATACCCAGAGCCCCGTGAGCACCCAGACTATCAGCCTAGACCAGCCTACCCAGTCCAGACTCCTGTTCAGCAGAGGCCAGCTGAGAGAGTGCCTACCTGCACCTTTTGTAAGAAGCCTGGACATGTGTGGGACATCTGTAGGAAGAGAAGAGGGGTGTGCCTGTTGTGTGGGTCGGCTGCACACAGGCTGCGAGACTGTCCTGCTGCACTTATCCCAGCCAAGACTCTTCCTTTGGGAGGGAGTTCCAGCCACCAGCCCTAGTTGGAGGTGAGTCCTTGACCTATATCTTAGCCAGTCTTTGAATATTTGATGCATCCCTTGCTTGTATATTTTGATACCTTGTGATTGCCTAGTACTGTAGCATGTTGGTGTAACTAGATGAGACCCCAGACTGATACTACATGCCATGACCCCATAGGATACACTTTCCAACTGAAAGATTTAAATAGGTTTCTGAGACTTTGATTGTGGGGGTTTGACCTAGAAAGGATACGATCATCTTAATTTCGAGGACGAAGTTTTTCTAAGGTGGGTAGGATTGTAACACCCAGTTTTCTAAATGAGGGTATTTTGGTCATTTTTTAAAATTTTGAGAATTATTTGGAATTATTATGTATTATTTAGATTTATTGGAATTAATGTGATTTTTAGAGATTTTTAGTATAACTGATTTTTGTGTTTTAGTTGACTTGACTTATGTTGACTTTGGAGACTAACCTAGTAGCTAACCTAGGTCATGACTCTGTGTTTAGGATTTAAAAACCTAGGTTGACTTAAGTTAATGAGGATTAACTCATTAGGATTAGTTTGGTAAAATTAGGAGCTAGATTGATTAAGGAATGGCTTGTGAAATCACAAGTCATTTTATGACTAATAGGCTAAATGGCCCATAGGCCCACACCCATTGAACCAAGCCCTAACCCTAAAAATTTGACCAACCATAGTGTGTTCCCCCCCCCCCTATTTATATCCTCTTGAAATTAGGGTTGCCTCTTTAGGAAACATTGCCATTTGGAAGAGGTGAGTCCCCATCTTTGTAAATCCTTAGAAAATCCATTTCTTCTCCAAATTCCTTCAAACAAATTGCAATAGGACCTAATATTAGTATTCTTGCTGATATGGATGAGTATTTGCAGGAAGAACACAATTTGAGGAAGTTTGGTGGCTTGTGAAACTCTTCCCATTTAGAGATTTTGACCCATTGTTCACCTATAGGTATAATTCCTTCTATTGCTTTAAAATTCTGTAAAAATTCATTTCTAGGATATCCTAACCCTAACCTAACAGTAGGATAGACTAACCCTAGAATTTGGACCCATTTCGTGTCCGTATCGGACGCGTACCAATGTGTATAGGTTAGTGTTCGACGAAATGCCTCAAAGGGCATTTCGTTTGATTTTTGTGATTGTGTTTGAATGGAAAAATCCATTTTAGTCTCGCTTATGCATTTCTTGGACACTGAGCACGTTTTCGTGTCAGGTCGGGTCGACACGAGTGCGTGGACAAGCGGTCGTGCACACGCACGCACGGGCAGGAGCATCCCCTGCTACTCGGGCGGAATTGCTCGTTGCATACTGCGTCTCGACCCACGAAACACAACACACACGTTGTGTCAATGACTGACACGAGGCTCGTAAAGTTTCACGAGTCCTCGTGTCGTGTCGGACACGTTATGGGCTGTGCACATGTGGTACACTGGACTGTTCAGTGTACAGTGCGTTGTTATGTGTTTTAATGGATTTAAAATAGTTCTAAATTATGTTATTATTTATTAAATAGATCCTAAATTGATGTTTAAACCTCTGTTATATTTGTGACATGATTAATTTGGGTTTTAATGAGGAATATGCATTTCGAACCTAGGTTCCTTTTTTATTCCTGACACAATATTCTGATAACCTGGTTCCAGTTAATACAAACTATCTATTTTTCCCTGTTTGTGGTTGTTTTCAACTAATGATGATTCCCATAATTCATAAATCATGTTAGCCAAGTATATTCATTCGAGTTTTGGATTTGTATGTGTGATATGGAAATTGGTATGTGGGTTAGTCGATTTCAGATTATGAACTGATTTATTGAGCTTGGATTTTAGTTGTGTTTTCAGTTCTTTAATAACCTGAGAGTTTTCTGTACATTGATTCAATGCTGCCCATCCTTAAACTTGATATGGTATATGATTTAACTGGTTTTAAGTTCAATCAATCTGAGTTTTCTGTTTTAAATTGCAATGGTTGATAGAAACCTGAAAATTGATTATCTGAGATTCTTGTTTGATAACCTGAGAACCCCTTGCTAACTGTGATAACCGAATTGGTTTCCTGTGCAACTTGTTAACCTGAACTGATATGTGTATCCTGAGATTCCAATATTCATATATTTAAAAAGTATTAACTATGTAGAACCTGAGATTTCAGTTTCCCTATTCTTATGAACTGTTTTAACTAATTTTGTTATTTCTCCTATGTGTTAACTGAATGGAATGGACTGAAATCTGAGTTGGAGTTCTTTGAAAACCTGAGATATGAATGTTTCATTCTTCTAAAACCTGGATTGTGTTCAGTTGAGAACCTATGATTCAATAGGTACCTGAGTTTCATAAATGAACTAAGTTAATATGTATAAAACCTGAGATTCAAATGTATTAACTGAGTTTCAATTCTTCTAAACCTGAGAATGTGATGTTGGACTGATTTTTGAGTAAACTAAAATTGTAGTATAAACCTGAGAACACAAAAACTGAGTTTAGTGTTTTAGCACTGATTTTCCCTGTTCTAGTTTTCTATTATAACCTGAGAATGTGTATTTCAAGTTTGAGTTTGTGATTCTTCCAAAACCTGAGTTTTCCTCCTCCAAATTCTGAACTGAAATGAATTTCTGTTCCTTGGTTTTCCTTATAATTGATATCAATGTTGTCTTCCTTAATAACTGTTATGGGTTGTTGTTAAACTGATTTCCTTTCCTTTCTCTTACTGTTTAACTGAAATAGGTTGTTGACTGATCTGTGATTCACTGTCCTCTTGACAGTCACTCACACCCTCACTCTCTAGCCTATGACACACACCCATACACCATATGCTCATGTGCTTTTCTTCCCTCACTTCCTTCCTATGTATACATAGATATTGCCTTGTATTATATTTATATAAGTTTCTATATAATATATCATAGTATTGTACCTATATATATATATTAGTTATTATATATAGGAATGTGTGATAATATATATATATATGATACTATGTGATATGTTATGTTATAGAGTATGGGATACCATACATCATGTTGTAATGTATATAAATATGGGATATTATTGATATAACACGGGTGAGATTTGAATAGTGACTATAGGATAGATGTTTCCTAATAGACTTTTAGACATAGACATGCCAATTGGTTATGTGACTAAGGCATGGTATGCCTAGTTGGGACCTAGAGTAGACTTGTTAGAACCTAGAATAACTTGCTAGACCTAGATTAGACTAGTTTGACTTAGGTTGACTTGGTTGACCTAGTTTGACTTCTAGGGTTGACCAGAGTTGACCAAGAGTTGACTTTGGTCTAGATTGACCTAGACTCATGTAGAACACATTGTAGTGTATTTCATTTCTATTCTGGACTTGTTGTGACTTGTGCTGTTCTAATAGGAGCCAGACACCACTCCTCGGACAGTATATATTCTCCAGATTTTTAGGATACAGGCGAGTACATTCTCTGATCATTTTATATCTTGTTTAGGATTATATTTCTTGCTTTAGATTACTTTACATGATACTGACACGTTGGAAACACGGATTAGTACTATATGGATCTGGTTGTGCGATGTTATCCCCCTTAGCGGATACATCGGGTATTCGTGTTCGTGTACTTTATCGGGAACATCGTGTACTCTTTGTATTTGTTACATTCGTGTACGAAACGTGTGAATCGTGTATAATCATGTATTCACATGACCTTCGTGTACAATAACATAACGTAGCTGCATCCTTGTGTATTGATTGGGGCGGGGGAGTAGAAGTGGTTATGTATTCAACCTAGTAGATTACTCGTGTACAACCTCTGTAGATTACTCGTGTATAATATCGTGCCGTCTACATAACCATCTTGTGCTCTAAATCACTAGCACTGTTAGTTCTCTATATATTATAGCTATTTACTTACAGTCTCTCTTTTTATCATATTATTTCTTCAGATCATGTATCTTACTCTCTAGCATGTTTATATTTCCTAACCGGTTATGATTTTGTTGAGATGTACTGTACTCGCTCCTGTCCTGACTGGACCTGTTGAAAATTTTACAGTGAATGATGAGGCTCTGGTGTCTATCCCTCTTGGTGCAGCACTAGACATCACTAGTGACTTGGACCTGCTAGCAGTTGATGATACTTCTCTAGATTAGGGTTGTCTTTACTTTCTGGATCACTGTATTTAGATTCTGGGATATTTTTGAGACATGTATTTATTATAGACACTTAGAATTCTGGTTGTATCTCTATGATGTTTTTTTTCTGGATATTATCATCTTTTATCTTTCATTATCAATCTTTCTTACCTGTTCTACCTTAGCTGTGGTTGAGTTATATTTCTGTTATGTCACCCCCATTCGGGGAGTATAACTGTTATTACCTTCAATTGTTAGATGTTGTGACCTAGGACAGCGTTCTACCGCCGACATTGCGGCGTAGGCTGGACGTATCCACGTCTCGTGCCCTTACTCTAGGGTGCGGGTCGTGACAACGGTGATTCTCAATGAAGGGATTTGAATTTCCAGAGGTAAAATAGCTTCACATCTATATACTAGAGAAAAAGGTGTGCAACCAGTGGGGTTACGGACAGTAGTACGATATGCCCATAGACATTCTCCAAGTTTATCACTCCAATTACGTTTGTTAATAGAGATAAACTTTTTAAGGTGTTTGATAATGGTCTTGTTGAATGCTTCAGCTAACCCGTTAGCTGTAGGATTATAGGCTGTAGAGGCAACATTATTGATTCTGTTGTCATCACAGAACCTATTAAACTTATGGCTGACGAATTGTGGCCCATTATCATAGATGATTCGGCGAGGGACACCAAATCTGTATATCATATGATGTTTGATGAAGTTGATAACACTACTAGTTTTTACTTCAGCCAAAGGTATAGCTTCTGTCTATTTGGAGAAATAATCGGTTATAGCCAAGATGAACCGATGTCCTTTAGATGAAGGAGGATTGATAGGGCCAATTATATCCATGTCCCAAGCTTCGAAGGGCCATGAGGCAGCAGTCGGATGAAGAAATTTCGACGGTTGGTGAATGAAATCTGTATGAATTTGACATGCACGGTATTTTCTTACATAGTCAGTAGCATCTGATACCATAGAGGGCCAGTAGTAGCCCATACGTCGAATACGATCCTGTAGTTTAGGACCAGGCTGATGTGCCCCACAAACTCTATCATGAGCTTCACGTAATATCTATTTTGCTTCATCACCAGCGAGACATCTCAAAAGTAACCCATCAAAAGTTCTTCGATAGAGAGTTTTTGTAGTATGATTATAATAGAATCGAAGCGATCGGCGATGAATACTTGTAGCTTCCTTAGGATCTTCTGGCAATATGTCATGTACTGCAAAATCAATGAAAGGTGCTCTCTAGTCCTCGCTAATGACATTGACTTCAGTTAGATTGCTGAATTCAATGTTGTGGTTGTTTTCAACACAAAATAGTTCTCTATTAGAGATAACAACCATTTGTTGTCTTTTGACTGGAACTGCCAATACCGCAGCTAGGTTAGCTAAGGTATCAGCTTCTGTATTGTATGCGCGATGTACATGTTCGATGAAGAACCATTTGAACGAAGAAGCTAATCTGGTTGCTGCTTCATGGTATGGTATCAAATCTTGATGTCGAACTTCATATATGCTTCTAACCTGATTAACAATCAGCTTAGAATCACCATATACTTCGAGATATTCAATATCCAATTGTTTGGCTAATTGGAGTCCAATGAGCAAAGCATTATATTCTGCTACATTGTTAGTGCATGATTCGTCTAAAGAATAAGCCCTTTGAATAGCTAATCCATCTGGTGAAACGAGAACAATTCTCACTCCAGCAACAAGAGTACCTCCAGGTCCAATTCTAGAAGCTCCATCAAAGAACAACCGCCAAGTGGGAAATTCTTCTGAGATCTTATTTGATTCTAATGTTTCGTCTGGAATCTCGTCATAGAGTTTAGATGTTTCAGGGACAGGATGTGCTGCTAAGAAGTCAGCAAGTTCTTGACCTTTCACAGACTTTTGAGGAACATAAACCATATCATATTGTGCTAATAATATAGCCCATGTAGCAAGCCTAGAATTGAGTGTACTTGGCTTCTTCATTAAGACTCGAAGAGGATTAACTCGGGATATGACATGAATAGTTTGGCCTATAATGTAATGTCTTGTCTTCTGAACAGCAAACATTAAGGCTAAACATTCCTTCTCCACCGGACTATAACGATGTTCAGCTCCAATCATCGTTCAGCTAAGGTAGTAGATGGTTTGTTCATGACCTTCCTTGTTCTTTTGAGCTAGCAAAGCTCCCAATGAATGATCCATTGCCCGGACATACATTAAGAAAGGTATTCCTGAGATCGGTGGTACAAGAACTGGTGGACTCATTAAATACCGCTTTATGTCGTCAAATGCTCGTTGACATTCTTCCGTCAAAACGAAAGATACACCTTTCTTCATTAACTGAGTAAATGGTCTGCAACGTCCAGATAAATTCGAAATGAACCGCCTGATGTACGCAAGTCGACCTTGGAATCCACGTAGCTCTTTTAGGTTGCGTGGAGGACGCATCTCTTGAATGGCTTTGATCTTCTCGGGATCAACGTGTATACCCTTAGAGGTAATGATGAAGCCGAGAAATTTGCCACTAGAGACACCCAAGAAAGACTTGGTGGGTTTATTTTTAGCTGATGCTGGCGTATTATATTGAAAATAGTTCTTAAATCTTGAATGTGATCTTCCTTTAGACGACTTTTGACAGCAATATCGTCAACATAGCATTCGACAGTCTTTCGTAAATGATCTCGAAAGATAGTACTCATAGCCCGCTGGTAAGTTGCACCTGCGTTCTTAAGACCGAATGGCATGACTGTATAACAGTATACTTCACGAGGAGTACGGAATGCAGTATGTTTTTCATCTTCAGGATTCATCCGGATTTGATTATATCCAGAAAACCCATCCATGAAAGAGATTCGTTCGAATCCACACATATTGTCGATCATGACATCAGTAATTGGGAGAGGGAATTCGTCTTTAGGGCAAGCATCATTGAGATCCCGAAAGTCTATACAAACTTGAACTTTTTCGGTCTTCTTCAAAACTGGTACAACGTTGGCTACCCAGTCAGGATGCTGTTCTTCTCTGATAAAACTGCAAGCTATAAGCTTTTTGACTTCATCATCAATTGTAATCATCATTTCAGGCTTGAATTACCGTTGTTGTTATTTGACCAGCTTGGCATTCGGCAAGATATTAAGTTTGTGAGTTACGACTTGAGGATCTAATCCTGGCATATCTTTATAACTCCAGGCAAAGACATCAATATATTCACGAATAAGGTGAATTAATTCTTGTTTATCATCCTCTGGGAGATTTTTGCTAATGAAGATTGGTCGTGATACGCCCTTCTCTCTAATATCGATTTGGACTAGTTGATCCTCAGTAGGTGGTTCTCGTTGTTCAAAATGAAGTTCCCACTGATTGTCCATCCTTTGTGCCCAATGGTCCACTTCTGGAGCTTCTTCAATGTCATCTTCATCCTTTCGAGAATTCGGCAGACACCATGTTAGAAGATGCTGTCACCCTATGAACATGACCAATGCTGGTATCAAAATCCCATGAGATAGAATCAGAAGAGTTAGATCGTTCTTCTTCATCAGATTCGGAAGGTTATGGAGTTGAAAGTGGTAAAGCATAACCTAATCCTCGCTTCGTTTTACTGTAGTATTTTTGTGATTTTCCTTTTGGAACAGAAATACGAAGAAGAGTTCGCCTCCCTTTACCGTTGTTGAGGCATGTTCTGAAATCATAGCCCATTTTATGGATAATTGCTTTGGCTTGTGGACTATAGCGACGTAATTGTAGCCTTCCTATATCATCTATATTATCATTATAGAGCATGATTTTTTGTTCCTCTCTTTTATTGAAGAATATAGGTCTTTCATCTTTCTTTCGAGAAGGTACTAAAAAGTACGACTCTTGTATTGAATCCAATGATACCACATTTTACAGAGATGATATGACTCCTATTGTAAGTGATTTAAAACTATCTAGCATATCCAAATAGCATTGAGTATAATAAGAGACATCAGTATACTGCAAAGGAGATGCTTTATTAATTTTTACACCATCATTTACAATAGGACCTTTAGCCTTAACAGGCTTGGTCAGATTGATAACTAGAGGGGGAGAAGAAGAACGAGAAGGATGTGGGGGCTTCTTACGACGAAGGTCGATTACAAACGGCTCAGAAGATGTGAGCTCCCTTTATTCCTTACTATCACCAGGAAACTGCTTCTCATGGGAAGGAAGATAGATAGTCAGTGGTTTGGAAGACTGAGGACAGGAAATACGCCCTTTGACAGGGATCACCAGAGTATCATTTGGTATACCTTTCTGTTCTTCATCGGTGTCCATTGCTAGTACCACCTTCATGAATTCCTCTTTATACATGCAAAAATTGTTGCAGTATGCTTCAACTCTTTTGAAAGGAATCAGATCTGTAACCTTTTTTTGGACTTCTACATTACCATCCACATATTTAAAACATTGGTGGAGAGTGGAAGGTACAATATTGTGTTCATGGAGGAATGGCCTTTCAAACAAAGCATTGTATGAGCCATGATTGTCAATGACATAGAAAGTCACCTTTGTACAAAGATTGCCAATTTGAAGTTTCAGGCGTATCTTCCCCAAAGGTTCACTTCTTCCTTGATTAAACCCCAAGATGGTAGTGATAGTTGTAGAAAGGTTATGCACTGGGATCTTCAAAGCATCCAGCAAGGACTTCGGCATGATACTAAGAGCAGACCCTGGGTCAATCAGAATGCGATCGACTTTCATGGTGTCCACATATCCCGAGAAATAGAGAGGACGATCATGGCGATTATCTTCCAACAATATGTCATCTTGTGTAAAAGTAATATTAGACATTAGTTCGAATACACTATGACAATATGCACAACTGATTGGCTCCTTTTCAGGTTTCTTGAGAAAAGTAAGACAAGCATCAGCCTACATCAAAGCTTCACTTAACGTCTCTCGAGTTTCTTTTCAGAGACGTAAGAGTTCAAAGATTGACAATCTTGCTGGAGTATTGGCTAATTGAGCCAATATGTCGAAATTATATGGCTTTTTAAGTCCAAGTGACGAGGACTTCTTCAGTGCTTTGTCAAAACAGACAGGCTATTTTCCCTTGTCTGCTGATGTCGATTTAGGGAGAGTTGGTTCCACTACTGGCTAGGATGTAGATGGTATATTCTCAGCAGAAAAAGATGACGTAGGAGAAGCATCAGGAGATAGGACAGAATTCTTTTGAGTTTTGGGATATTCCCGAAGATAATGTTTCCCAGATCTAGTGCCAATTAGAATTTCTTCTTCCGCTACTGGTTCGAAGGATATCATGTTGCAGCTCTTGGATTTAGTTTTCGAGTGCTTCTTTTGCTTGGAAGAGGAAGGTGTTTCAAAATCTGCTACCAGATCTGGATGAATCCACGTGATCTCTCCTTTATCAGTTGATAGTGGAACAAGACCCTTATTTTAGGGAGGTAGAAGATTCACAATCTCAAGAGTAGCTCGTGGAATGGGGACCACACCATCTTGCACAAGTTGTGGTAGGAAATCACCAAAATGTACAGAGACGACATTAGCTGTCACAGTCTTCTCATTCTGCTGCAGAGTAATTGCTCCAGAGTTGACCAACTCCTAGATTTTGCCTTTAAGCACATAACATGCTGTGGTTGGATGTCCTATAAATCTGTGATAAACACAATATTTAGGGTGATCAGTTTTATCCATTTCTTCTGGCCGTTTTGCCTCCGACAATTGAAGCTTATTACTTTTGATCAAGCAATCAAAGATGTTTAAAGTATCATCTTCATCAAAAGAATACTCTTCTTTTGGACGAGTTATTTTCGGCGGTGGTGCTGATGGAGTGGGTGCTGTCTGAGTAACATTGACGGCCAATGACTCCTTGCCCTTGAGATTGATGGCCAATGTTTTTTTACCCTTGCGTTATTCTGGCGATTATTACCGCCGGGTGAAGAATGTTCATCTTGGTTAGGATGAGTCATTTGAACTCCTAACAGTTTAAACTTTTCAGTACTAACCTCTGCCGCCTTGGCATTCACAATGAAAGAAGGCCAATCTTGGAATTGTGTAGATCTCATCTACATGCTGATAACAGGCAACAAGTTTGATTTGTAGGTGTCTATTGTTAAAGCAGATGGAGTTTCTAAAGGCATTTTGAGTGCCTCTCGGCAAAATCTTTCAATGAAACTCTCTGTAGATTCATTGTGTCTTTACTTAATCTTAATGAGAGCAGACATCGTCATGTCATTGACTCCCTCGTAGAACTGTTCCAAGAATATTTGCTTGAAACCAGCAAAAGAAGTTATGCAGCCATCTGGCAAACCACGATACCAGTCGTATGCTGTGCCGGCTAAACAACCGACGAACACTCTGGTAAGGAGAGCATCATTTGGCTATAATTGGTCAGTCATCACTTCAAAGTGATTGATGTACTGACTTGGAGAAGTGCTGCCATCAAACAGCATGATGGTTGGAAGCTTGCATTTAGGAGGGAATAGAACTTCCTTCTATTCTGTAGGATACGGTTGTTTTATGCCAAGTCTTTGTAGGCCATCCTTCTGCTTGAAGGCCTCAAACTGAGTGCGTAAGAGTTTCACAGCCTCATTAGCATCTCCTGATGTTTAGGAATTGGTGGGCTGGTTAGAATTATTGTGAGAAAGAACAGCATGGTAATTACCACCCCCAGCACCAGACTGACTGGGATCAGCTTGAATTGGTACAGAAGCAACCTAAGGAGATGGTACCCCCAGACTGACATTAACAGGTACTAAGGAAGCTATAAGCTCAAGATTTGTAGCAGGGTTTATAACCGATGGCACTGTATGTTGAGCCACGATTATAGTGTACATACTTGCAACCATTTCAGCCATAGACTTCAGCTTTTCCTCTAGTGCAACAATTCGTTGTTCTTGATTGGCTGAACTAGAAGCGTCTTGATCTTCTGTAATGGTATATGTCGTCACTTCTCTTGCTGCTATTGACGAGATAGTTTGTTCAGAACTTTCACTATCTGTATCAAACTCTGATAAAGAGTCATCTTCCGTATGAGCAATGGAGAGATCTTCTTGATTAAAGACACCTTGGTTCAAATTTTGATTTCTTGATCTGGTGTATTGAAAGACCCCTTCACTGGATGCATGAATTCGATCTAAGTATTGCTGACTGGGATTACGGGATACATTACATCTTGGACATTTTCCATCCCCAGTGCCTTGGGAAGTCATATTGACAGAAGCATATAATGGCTCGTCTTCATCTTCCACTATAGGTTCAGGAGTTGAAACATAGTTTAGACGATCGAAGACAGATCGTTTTGCTGATTGCCAACGACACTTGATGACTACTTCATGAAGGCAGTGACGATCTGAATAGTAATTTTGAGGTGAAGGAGACATCCTTGTGATCTCCCATCTTCGTGTACGACATTCTCGGAGATCAGTTACCACAACAGGACGAGAAAAAGTTGGAGGAACATATTCCTTAATGATGTTAGGAACATGCCTCCTATTCTTCAGATGTTTAGTTCCCTGAGTGTACAAAGAGGTACTTAACTCATTAGCATAAGTGGTTGGGTCTTTCTTTTCAAACTTTGGCTTCTAGTACAGATTGGCCTTTGGCATAGGATTCTTACATTTCACCAAAGTTGATATTGATTGACGCTTATTGAGATAAGTGCGTAAATCAGAAAATTCTGCTCCAGGTGTCTCTGTTTGTGATACCATCAATTTTTTTTTGCTTAGATCTTGAAATTTGCAAGGTTGGAAGATCTTGACCAGACCCCATAGGGGTAGGCAATATGCCTATTTGATCAGTATTCCTTCCCATAGCAGAGGTCTGAAGACCTCAGTTTAAAGGAATGGAATCTGATATATCTTCTTCTGAGTCATGGACTAGGGAAGTTTGAAAAAAGACCAAAGGGTACTTTTTTTATTTTGTAGAGGGTTAGCTAAGAAGCGTTTCCCTCTATTTTGTTGTTGAACCATCTTAGGCGCAGGTTGTGCGAGTTGAGGAAGTGTCAAAGGACCCTTCCCTTTGTTTTGTCTAGTACTAGCACTAGAACATTGCTTCTCCAAGTTCAGAACTGGAGAAGAAGAGGGAATAGCCAACAGACTAGTTCCCTTGGGTTGTGCCAGAGCAGCATGGTGTGCAAACTGCCAGCAAGATGAGTAGGTTGCGCTCGGGCAACAGGGTGAATAGACTGCACCTTGGCAGCAAGGTGAGTGGACTGCGTCTTGGCAGTAAGGTGAGTAGATTGTGCCTTGGTAGCAAGCTGAGTGGACTGCGCCTTGGCAGTAAGGTGAGTAGACTGCACCTTGGTAGCAAGCTGAGTAGACTGCGCCTGGCAGTAAGGTGAGTAGACTGCGTCTTGGCAGAAAGATGAGTGAGTTGCACTCTAGCAACAGAAGCAGGCTGCACCTGGGCCACTGAGGCAGATTGTGCCTTGGCCACTGAGCACTCAGGTTGCGCCTGGGCAACTGTGGGAGACTTAGGAGTCCACACAGTTCTGTTCTTGGTGATAGCCACAGTGCGCTTGTTGCTCTTGGTGTTGATCATATCATCGTAGGCTGTCTGGTTAACTTGAACAACCAGAGTCTTCTGCGTCTTACCGATCGACACAGTATCACATTGAGTTGTCACCTTCTCGTCGGAGGAGAAAGTCGTCCCCAGCAGAGTCATCATTTTGTTTGCAAAAACAAAAAATTATTCTATTACAAACTTTTAAAAATAGTACAAGAGTACAATTTGAATTCTGGGGAAGTACAACTGTAGGAATCTGATCAGAAGACGATCACTTTATCCCTTGGACTATATGAACTTGAAGACTAGAGCCTCTGGAGAATACAGCAGCAATTTTTGCAAGAGTTCTTGATCTCTGTCTGTGATCCTTTGAAAATTATTCGAAACTCTATTTATAGAGTTCTGGAAATAACTGTTTTAGCAGTTATTCTGATGTGCGCGAGGCTGGATGACGCCACTTTGGGTTACGCCAACCTTATGTTGCGCCAACTTCCATTCGGTTAACAATCGTGTACTAACTGTATTTAGACGCGTGGCATCATATGATTGAGATGTGTATGGTCGTGTACAGAATAGGGGACACGTTTTGAGAGATTAGTGGCATGTGTGCCATGTCATCCTGCTTTAGAATGTAAATTGTCTCAACTTCATCAGGTTGCGCGAGCTTCAGTCAACGAGTCAAACTGCGCCTGATTTGGGCTGCACCTAGACACGTGGCAGTTTTTGATTAATACATCCAGATTGCGCCTAGGCGTAACTAAGGAATTTGTTTAGATTGTGCCTGGGCGCAACTCACAAGTTGTGCAAGACAGCTGTCAAAAACTCCTCGAGCGGCACATTTTGAAGGATTAGAAGAGATTTCCTTCGTTTATCGTGCTGTCAGTTGTCAGTACTGTCAGGCAATGACGGCAATTGATGTCAGATGCCACGTAGGCTTTGGCGCAACATGACTGAGCGCAGTCTGACATAAAGCGTAACTTGATCAGTGGCGCAGTTTGATCTCTGAGCTTCATATTAGTGGCGCAGCTTGATTTTTGGGGCACAACTTGATTATTGAATAGCAAAAATATGGCGCCACTTGATTTTTAGGCCCTACACCAAGTACGAGGGGCTTGTTTTAAACCATATAAGGGTTTCTTCAACTTGAAAACATAATCAGGATTTTTGAAATTAGTAAAACCTGGTGGTGAGCTACATAAACTTCTTCTTTTATAAAACCATTCAAAAATGCGCTTTTAACATCCATTTGAAATTATGAAAACATGTAAATGCACATAACATGCGAATGGATTCTAATCTCGCAACTGGGGCATAAGTCTCATCATAGTCGATACCTTCTTCTTGATTGTATCCTTGAGCTACGAGTCAATCCTTATTACGAGTCATTAAACCATTCTCGTTCAGTTTGTTTCGGAATACCCAACGGGTGCCAATGACCGGATGATCAATGGGCTTGGGAACAAGTTCCCAAACTTGATTCCGTTCGAATTGGTTTAATTCCTCTTACATTGCATCTATCCAAAAATTATCACTACATGCTTCTTCAATGTTTTTGGGTTCAAGCAGTGAAATAAAAGCAACACAAGAAGCTATATCTTTATTAGAGGAATGAGTACTTACACCCTTGGTAATCTCACCAATTACCAAGTCCTTTGGATGATTTGCCAAGAATTTCATCTATTTTGGCGTAACCTCAGGATTGCTGGTTTCAGCTTCTTTGCTTGAAAGTTCTGCATCTTTGTGTGAAGGTTTTGCAGTAGCTGTACTTGGTGTAATCATGTCTTCATTGTCGTCATCGTCTGAATGTTGATTTAGTTCATCAAACTTGACATTAATTGATTCTTCGATGATCATGGTTCTCTTGTTGAAGACTCTGTACCCTTTGCTCTTTGCTGCATAACCTAAAAATATACCTTCATTGGCCTTTTCATCAAATTTACTCAGATTGTCTTTAGTATTAAGAATAAAGCATTTACAACCAAAAATCTTGAAATATGAAACAATGGGTGTTATATCAAACCATAGTTCATAGGGAGTCTTCTTAGATATAGGTCAAATTAGAACCCTATTGAAAATATAGCACGATGTATTGACAGCTGCAGCCAAAAAGTATCTAGGTAGACTAAACTGGTTCAACATTACTCTAGCCATTTTAGATAGAGTCATGTTCTTACGTTCTACAACTCCATTTTGTTGTAGAATCCTAGGACAAGAAAATTCATGCAAATAACCGTGTGTGTCACAGAATTGCTTCAACTCTGCATTCTCATGTTCACCGCCATGATCACTACGAATGCGAATAATCATAAAACCTTTTTCATTCTGTACTTTCTTGCAAAAGGTGACAAATTCTGACAAAGCATCGTTCTTGCGTGCAAGAAAATATACCCATGTGTATCTAGAGAAATCATCTACAATGACAAATGCATATAACTTACCACCTAGACTAGCAATTCTACTTGGTCCAAATAAGTCCATATGCAACAATTGTAGAGGTCTAGTGGTACTTACAGTGGTCTTGGATTTAAAGGCGGATCGGGTAGCTTTGTTCTTTTCACATTCGCTACATACCGTATCCTTCTTGAAAGATATGTCCGGTAAGCCACGTACCAACTTCTTTATGGATAGTTTTGAAATTATATCCATGTTTGCATGATCCAGTCTCATATGCCATAGTTGACTCTTAATGCTCTTGGCTATCAAGCATCTACCTGCTTTGTTAGCATCTTCTAACAGATAGAAAACATATATGTTGTCTTCCCTGATACCTTCAAAGATAGTACTACCTGTTGAACTATCAACTATAGTACATTTGTCTTTGACGAAGTTAATACCTTAACCGTGATCAGCTAAATGGCTTATGCTGAGCAGATTATGTTTTAACTCGGTAACTAGACAGACATCTTTAATCACAGGATAGGGAGCCTTACCAATGTCACCAATACCGATTATGTACCCTCTTAAATTATTACCAAAGGAGACGTATCCTTCTTTATTCTTTTTCGACAGTGTTGCGAATAATGAAGCATCATCGGTCATGTGCCGTGAGCAACCGCTGTCGAGGATCCATTTGCTTCTAGCATGTAAAGGGCATTCTACCTACAAAACAATTTATAGATGAAACTCTTGGTACCCATTTCTTGTAGGGTCATGACAGGTTAGTTTTTGGTATCCATGCATAAACATTTAAATCTACTAATTTTGATTCTATACGTAGAGGATATATGACCAATGAGTCCATAATAATGACATTTTGCATGTTGAGTGTTGAAAGTTGTGTGAGGTGCATGATTGGTAGGTTTTAGTTCTCAAGTATAGAAAAATGCATGCCTATTAGTCTTTTTGGGCATAGGTTTGGTATGGTTTGATCTGACAGTGTTTGGTTTGGGTGTGTTCCGATGATTCAGTAATTGACACGTGTTAGAATAGGAAGCAGCAACTTCAGGCCATTTTCCTAAACTAATTTCCAACTTTTTGGAGGTGTCATATAATCTATTGTAGCAGATGTAAGTATTTTTATTCTGACTTGTGCACACTGGAGACTCTTTCTCTCCTTAGATAATCTTCCTTTAGCTGGATGATAGTTTGGTCTTTTTCTTTGGATAACTTGATAGTCTCGTGTAACAACAGCTTAACAGACGAAAGCTCACCAGACTCAATAGAAGAGTCATTATTTCTAACATCAGCTAATTGGTCGGTAAGTCTTCCTATCTCACCTTTGTACACTTTAAGTACCTTCTTAGAGGTTTTATATTTACTATGCAGTTTTCTGTAGTCATTTAACAGGTCACTGAAAGCCTCTCCTAATTGCTCAAAGGTGAAACATCATAAGGATCAAACAGAGGATTAGTGGTTACCTGATCGCAAACCATCAAGCATACATTTGTAGCGTTATCTGATTGTTCGGCTTCTGAATCGCTGGCTTCGCTTTCATGCCATATGCTTGTATTGGCATACTTTCTTGATGTAGATCTCTTTAGGTAGCTTTTGTCATATTTGCTGCTTTTTTTGTTGATGATGATGTTGTTGGACAATCTTTCTTTATATGTCCTTTATTCTTACATTCATAGCAAATAGGATCTTTCTCGTTGTTGTTGTTGTTGCTATCTTTTGTTTTTCTGTTAAATCTTATGAACTTCTTGAATTTTCTTACCAGAAGAGCTTAATCTTCAAAGTCAGAGTTGCTGTCGTCAGAATCATCTTCGACAATTCTTTTATGTTGAGCCTTAAGAGCAATCGACTTTTTTGACTTCTCCTTTGGTGTAGCATCTTTAAAGTCTTGAAGTTCTAACTCGTGAGTGAGTAGCTTACCCATGACTGTTTCCAGAGACATTGTTGAGAGGTCATTTCCTTCAATGATTGTTGTAGTCTATGGAATCCAGTTCTTTGTGAGAGCTCGTAGAAGTTTGCGAATCTTCTCACGGTTACTGTATTCCTTGTCTAATGAAGACAAAGGATTTATAATATCCAAGAATCTCATAAACATCTGAGTGACAGATTCACTTGGCTTCATTTTGAACGCCTCGTACTCTTGAGTAAGTCTGCTGATCTTTGACTCCTTGACTTGTGTTGTTCCTTCGTGGGTTACTTCGAGAAGTTTCTACACTTTATTTGATGTTGTGCAAGTCGACACCCTGTTGAATTCAGTTCTGTCTAAAGCACAAAATAAAGCGTTAATAGCACGTGCGTCAAGGCTGGCCTTTTTCTTTTTATCCTCAGTATATTTATCATAGGGTTTATCAACTAAAACTCCATCAACAGTAATACGAGGAGGCTTTTTGTAGCCATCAATAACTATAGACCATAAGTCAAAATCAAAAGATTTTAAGAACAAACTCATCCTTGTTTTCCAATAAGTGTAGTTTATGCCGTCAAACAGTGGAGGTCTGTTTGTGGCTTGGACTTCACTTGTGAATTTCACAGTTGCCATGTGTAATACTGTGATCTATAAAATAATTAAAAATAACTGTAGTTTTACCTTGCTTTACCTGTATAACCCAGTCTGATACTAATTGTAGGAACGAAGTCGTAAAGCAGAATACTCTAGAGAGGGAGTGAATAGAGTAGGCAGCGGAATATTGCTAATTAAAACTTATTAGCAGTTAGATCACAGAAATAATAATAATCACAAAGTAATAACTGTAAAGAAAAGAGTGATCAGAAGGCAAACGCGAAACACAGAGATTTATACTGGTTTCCCTCTTGTGAGGACTAGTCCAGTCGGAAGAACTCTAGCTTCCAGTTGAATCCACTCTTGGAAAACCTTGCAAGTTTTCATACGAAGTCCTTGCAACTTCTACAGACGCGAGCTTTGATACGAAAAACTCGGCCAACTTTAGTTTTGAAGAGTCTTTCTTCAATCAAGCCTCTTATTACAATTTCTCTGAAATCTTCTAGACCATACCGTACCGGCAAATTGATTAGAGAATTGTAACTGGCTTAGGATTTGAAAATAAAAGCTTTTTAGAACTCTTTGGAAGAAACATAAGGTTTTAGAAGTAAGAAGATGAAAGTGAATGAGTGATTTTAAATGATCATAATTTCTCTCTATTTATAGTTTTTCCAAAGACAGAACTCTGACAAAATTCGGACAGAATTTGGACAGAACTCTTTGTAACAAACCGCAACTGAAGGGAGACCAAGTTCAAAATCCAACGTTCACATAACGTTTACCTTGGCCAAACTCTGGCCGAACTCTGTCAGGGTTGGTCAAGTTAATTTTATGAAAAATATTTTTGGCTTTTTGAAAATCCTTCAGAAGCTTTTTGTAATTAGCAGATGTTTTTTCAAAATATAGGTCATTTTAAAAACGATGGGTCAGTATTAAAAAATGATTTTGGGTAGCCTATTTGCCAGTACGACTTGGTGTACAATGTATTCCTAGACTCAATAAAAATGAAAATTATATTACGTAAGGAAATACAGTCTTGAGTGGCAAACATAGCTTCGGCCTTGAACTGAGTAGATATCCAATCTTGATCAGTGTCCAAAATATCTTTAGTAAACATCTGAATTGTTTCGTATATCGAGATAGAGTTTGATCAATTATTAAAATGAGGTTTGACCATGACCAATGGGCCAACACACCTATTGATGTCCTGCGCCATCTGATGTCTGGCGCCACTTGATGATTTATTTGCTGGCACTATTTATGAGTAGCGCCTAATGCTGATTGTATTTTTTAGGCTTCTACAGAGTGGTCTAGTAGTACTCACCAAGTTGATGGATTTGAAGAAGATTTTGTTAACTTACTCTTCTCGCATTCTTCACACACCATGTCTTTCTTGAATGGAATACTTGGGCGTCCTCTAACAAGCTTCTTGGTAGCCAATCGAGAGATGGTGTCCATGTTGGCGTATCCAAGTCTCATATGCCAAAGCCAACTTTCATCATTCTTTGTTACTAAGCACCTATTATTGTTAGTGCTTTCAACAAGATAAAGAACATAAATATTATTTTCTCTAATACTTTCATACACAATAGAACCACTTGTGATGTCAGAGTTGAAGCACTTGTGTTTAATAAAGTTAACAATATAGCCATTATTGTTAGATGGCTAATGCTAAGAAGGTTGTGCTTAAGATTTATAACAAGGCAAAAAATTTTAATACACGGATAAGGAAGGGAGCCGATATTACCATGTCCAATAATGTACCCCTTTAGATTATTGCCGAAGGATACATGTCCTTCCTTCTTCATCGATAGCATTGCAAAAAGTGAAGCGTCACCGGTCATGTGTCGTGAGCAACCGCTATCGAGAATCCATTTGCTTCTAGAATCCGATGGAGGGTTCACCTACAACACAAGTTGAAGATAAAGACTTTAGTACCCAAGAATGTTTGGGTCCTTGATGGTTAGATTTAGGAACCCATTTAAATATTCCTATGTCAACATGCTTTCTCATTTGACAATAATAAGATGTGTATCCAAGTAAACCACAATAGTGGCACATCATGGGTGTCATAGGTTTAGAGGAAAGTGAGTGAGAGTTATGTGTATGAGGAGTTCTAGTAGATTGAGGAGTTCTAGTATGAGTGTTGTGGTGGTGATAGTAGAAAGCATGATGTGATATGTTTTTCTTTTCAAATGGTCCTCTTCATGTGTGCATATGTTTGGGATAGGACCTATGTGTTGTGTTCTTATGGCTAATGTTGTGATGAGTATTGGTGTGTCTTTGATTATGGCGTAGTGTGTGTGTGTATGAGGGAGCCATATCTCTATCAACTTGTTTCTTACAATTTGTAAGAAGGTCATTGTATTTGATAGAGGTTGCATATTCTCTTTGGTTTACGACAAGTGTCTTGTGTATAGCAAGTTCATATCCTTCCTTGAGGGATTGATATTTAATGTCCTTTTTCTTGATGACGTCTTGGGCTTCTTAGAGATTTAGTCAAGAGACTCAATCTCATCTGTATCAGAAGCAGGAGACTTTTCTTTTATATCAAGGATGATATTAGAGAGTCTTTCTATTTCTTCCTTGGGTGTGTCAATCTCTTTGAGAGATTTTCTGTGCTTATCTCTTATAACCTTGTGTTCATCATGTAGTTCAAAAATGGCATTTTCTAATTCGGTGTAAGAGAGAGCATTCATAGAAAAGTCATCAAGTACCTGATTTGATTTCGTTGCCATGAGACAAATATTTGTATTGTGTTTGCATTCTTTATCGTTGTCTGAGTCACTGGTATCACTTTTGCACCAGACGCTAGTATTGGCGTACTTTCTTGAGGATGAGTTTTCTATGCTTGGCCTCGCGTATTTGTCAAATTCTTTTCTTCCTATTGGACAATCCCTTTTGATGTGTCCGATTTTCTTACAGTTGTATCAAGAAGGTTCTTTGTCCGTGTCCCTCCTTGACCGATTTGGTTTGTTGAATTTGAGGAACTTTCAAAAGTGTTTGGAAGTGAGAGCAATTTATTCGTCATCTGAATCGTCATCATCGGAGTCATCTCTTAAAGAGAACTTGATGGGCTTGAGAGCAAGGGATTTTTTTTCTTCATCTTCTCTTTCTCCTTTTCTTATATGGAGGCTTCCTCTTAATACTTCATGTCCAGCTCGTGAGTCATCAGCTTCCCATGAGTGTCTCAAGGTTCATTGCCGTTAGGTCATTCCCTTCGATGATGGCGGTAGCTTTGGGGTTTCATCCCTTGGTTAATCCTATGACAATCTTTCGAATCTTTTTTTGAATGGAATAAACCTTACAAAGAGAAGAGAGATGGTTAATGATATCAAAGAATCGAGTAAACATAACAGTAAGGTTGCATTTGATTGCAAGGTGGAAAATATATGGAAAAGAAATTAATTCCATGGTAGGAAAAAAATTCCATGGAATTTTTAAAAAAAATTCATGGAAAACTTAATTTGGGTGTTTGATTGCCATTACTTTCCATGGAAATAGTTATTTTCTATGGAAAATGATATTTTCCTATGGATTGGACAAGTTTCATTTTCCACCATTTTAGATGAAAATATGGAAAATGATAGTTTTTTGGAAAATATTTTCATGGAAAATATAAGCTATCAAACACTACAATTGGTGGAAAATTTGTGATGGAAATATTTTCCATAGAAAAAAAAGCCCAATTAAACACAGCCTAATAGACTCATCATGTTTTATTTTGAAAGATTTATACTCTTGTGTGAGTCTACTAATCTTTGATTCCTTTACTTGTGATGTTTCCTCGTGTGTGACTTCCAAAAGTTTCCATATTAGTTGTGTCACGCCCCACAACCAGAATACTGGAGAGTGGGGGCGGACATAGCCAGCTACGTATATTGAAGTGCAACCCACCTCGCTAAACGGTCACGGCTGTCTAGATACATGAGGGTTTAACTACAAGCCATCGGTCTCTTATGGTCATGAACAAGCCTATTTTCTCAATCTCAAGCAAGTAATAGTAGTTACAAGATGTCAGAGCACCAAATATACAATAGTAAGGCGTCCCATACATTACATATTTGGATGATCATGAAGCTAGTCATACAAAATGTGAGGACTAGCTAGAGTTTCAGTCATACATGATCAACCCTAGGATTTGTTAACCATGCTACATCTCGTAGGCAGACAGTAAGTAAAGTGCAATCGAGCTAACACGTGCTCGTCGGCTAAACGTCTCAAAAGAATACTTTTACAATAGAGTGGGAGAGCCAAGAATAAACCTACTCGTTGTCAGGGTTACGCCTGGTGGTCACCATCTGGCTGGAAGGTAGGGAGATCCTCTAGAGCTGCTCCGGTATCTGGTCATGCAAAACCAGCTGGGTCAGATCCCAGAAAAGCAAGTGCCACAAAGGAGGCTTCACTTAAGAACTAAAACCAGCATATCAGAACATAAAATAAGAAGATAAATAAGACATGAAATCTAAATAGGGCAATAAATATCAAGAAGATGAGAAATTATTCCGATCAGTTATTGATAAGATAAGCATAAGCAATCATGTTACCGAAGTAACTAGGTATTGGGATAAGACAAGGCTTAGACTGGTTAGACTACATCCAACATTCACGGCCAAGTAATAAGTACGGCTTGATACTTTAACTAACTAGGGTTATCACAGGCCTAGTTACTAGCAAGATGCAATGAGATGTTCCAACAGCCACAAGCCCTGCAGACCATCCAGGTTGTCCGAACGCAATTAGGGGTTGAGTTCATGTGAGTACATCGTCCAAGAAATGCATGTACCCTTAAGTAGCTTGAAGGGTACAACACATGACAGTGTGTTGGAAATGTGCCCTACGCGACGGAAGGCTACAAATCCCATGATGGGGCGCCCAGATAACGGGATTGCATGTAGCTGGGAAATGTCTTCATGACTACTGGATTATTCTAGTTATTAGCCTTAGCCAGTTCCAGTAGGTACCCCTGACCGTGGTACTCAGGGGTCCCAGCCCTAGACATGATGCAAGACAATACTGGTTTATTTGTACAAACACAATCATCCACGGTGTCTAGGCTATTCATTCTTGTCATGTCGTACTAGCTGTCGTAACAGCATATCGAGGTATATCATGTTAGGTTTACTTATCAAGAGTGCACCACGATGGGTCACTATCATGTCATGCTACTAATCAATCATTCTTGTCGTGAGTGCGCCACAACGGGCCACTACCATGTGAGTTACATTAACCTATCGTGTTTATGGAACATGATCAGAATTAACATGGTATAAGCATTTCATCAAGGACCTAAGTTACACAGAGGGTCATGAGACATAAGCATAAATGTAACAACCAAAATAAAAAGGAGGCAAAGGCTGTGGGAAGAGCCATGCGGCCCGGGAGCCAAGGGCCATGGCCTATGCGGCCAAAGATTGCCATACGGCAAGGGCCAAACGGCCATGCAGCATGCGGCTAGGGGGGAACAGGGCCATGCGGCTAGGCTACCAAGAGCCATACGGCTCGGGAGAAACAGGCTTATGTGACAAGGCTGCCAAGAGCCATGCAGCTCGGGGAAAACAGGCTTATACGGCAAGGCTGCCAAGTGCCATGCGGCTCGAAAAAAACAGGATTATGCGGCAAGGCTGCCAAGAGCCATACGGTTCGAAGAAAACAGGCTTATGCGGCAAGGAGGGAGGCCGCATGAAGACTGGGCAGCCTTTGTTGACACAAAATCACAGTCAACCAAATATTGATAGAATTGACTATATGATACTTGTGATAATTCAATACGACACATGAAGACTACATTCAGTACAAGCCAAACGACAGCTCGCACTTACAATGCAATATTTTTTTTGAGTCTGTATTTTACAATTTTATTGAGTCTAGACTTATGTAAACTGAGCTGTGCTGAGCATCTGAGACTTAACCTATACCCATACCCCAAATCACAAACTCCACAAAAATCTAAATAAGCCCTTTTATAAATTGGACCCATTCTGTGCTCTGGAGACAGAGTTCGGGCCGAACTCTGCCTCCACACAGAGTTCGGGCCGAACTCTGCCTCCAAAAAATCAGGACCCTAATTTTTAGGGTTGGCTGGATGCAAGTTGTCCAACGGCCAAATTTTTGAATATTCCAACCAGAATTCTGGCCGAATTCTGCCTACCTGGTATCCTATAAATAGGCCATAAATTCTCTCATTTTCATTCATCCAATCTTCTCTTCTCTTCTCTCTAAAGCTCTATACAAGCCATACCCTTCTTCATCTACTAGCCACAAGCTCCCTAAGCCTCAAGTGCTCAGTACTTTTCAGTTACGAGTTTGTGCAAGAGTTCAAGAAGACGCTTAGAAAATTCTAAGCATCGCCACTGCGATCTTTGTAAGAAGTTGACGTACTCTTCTGAAAAAAAGGTACGGGTGTAACTACTATTTCACAAATAGTGGATTTAATCCTGAGCTAGAGTTCTCAGGCCTGGACTAGTCCTCCACGAGGGAAACCAGGTTAAAAATCGGCTGTGTTTGCGTATGCTTTCTTGCTCCTTATTTATTTCCACATTTACTCTGATTACTGTCAGCTTGTGAAAGAGTTTAATTTTTAATTGGCTATTATTGTTATAAACTCTATTCACCCCCCTCTAGAGTTGCCATCTGTTCTTCAATTGGTATCAGAGCTCTGTTCTCTCAACAAGGACTAACATCCTAGAGCTGATCCATGGCAACCACACAATCCATGATTTCCAATCACGGTGAAGGACAGTCCACTTATAGGCCTCCTCTATTTGATGGAACTAACTACACCTATTAGAAAACATGGATGAGCTTTTATCTCAAGTCGCTAGACTTCGACCTGTGGACCATCGTCACCGATGGTTACAAAAAGCCCGCCAGGATAGTTGTCAATAGTGATCTCGTTGAGAAACCACATGACAAATATTCTGACGAGGAGAAGAAACAGGCAAGTCTAGACGCGAGAGCTATTAATGCCTTATTTTGTGCTATAGACAGGAATGAGTTTAACAGGGTCTCAACATGCACCACCTCTCATGAAGTATGGAGACTTCTAGAAGTGACGCATGAAGGAACCATCCAAGTCAAGGAATCAAAGATAAGTCGTCTCACTCAAGAATATGAGGCTTTCAAGATGAAGGCAAATGAGACGATCACGCTAATGTTCACAAGATTTCTCGACATCATCAATCCTCTATCTTCGTTCGGCAAACAATATACAAATCATGAGAAGATTTGCAAGCTTCTTAGGGGGCTACCAAAGATGTGGAACCCTAAGGTGATAGCCATCATAGAAGGAAATAATCTCACAACTATGTCCATAGAGACTTTGATGGGAAAGCTGATGACTCATGAGCTTGACATCAAAGACTTCGAAGAGCCTGCTCCTAAGGCTAAGGAGATCGCCCTCAAAGCTCACCGACGAAGGGCTGACCCCGAAGAGACGGATAACGACAACTCGGAAGGTGATGATCAAGCTCTCCTTGTCCACAACATCAAGAAATTCCTTCGCTTCAATCGAAGAAAGAAGGAACCACAAGAAGATAACGAAGAAGAGCCAACATGCTACGGTTGCAAGAAGACTGGACACGTCCGAAAAGACTGTCCATACTTAAAGAAGAGCAACCGATATGAGAAACCATACAAGAAGGTCTCCTCAAAGAAATATGCCAACACAAGCATTTGGCATGAAAGCGAAGCTAGTGACTCCGAGGAAGAAAAGGACTCTCCTCAAAACACTGCAAACGTGTGCCTGATGGCAACGTCCGACAAGGTATCAAACAAAACTCTTGATGATTTCACTTTTGATGAACTTGGCGATGCTTTCACCGATTTACTTGATGACCACAAGAAAGTCATTGGTAAATATAAACATGCCAAGGAAAAGATCAAAAGTCATGAAATCGAAATTCAAAGACTCTCATTATTGCTTGATAATATTAGAGACACTCCACCCACGGAAGCCACAAATGAGGTATCTAAGCTTAAATTAAGCCTACATGATGCCGAAGCACGTATTGAAAAACAAACACAAGAAATCACAGCACTCAATACGAAGCTTGCTGATGAAAAGAGTAGACACAAGATTTCTATTACTAAAATATATGGTTTGAATGCTAAGGTTAATGAACTGCAGGCTATCTCTAAGAAATTAGAGACTAGATTGGGAAAACAGGTTGCTCAACCTCAAACCCAATCACATGAGACACACACAAAGCATGACACTACTTATACTAGTCAACCACGTCATCCACCTGCAGCACGTAATCATGCTTATATGTACACTCACTTTCATAAAGCACACAAACCACATGCACGTAGAAATAATTCTCATATGACACATAATCACCAGGCTACACATAGATACAATCATCACTATGTTGCACATAAACAAAATCACCATCATACTGCTAATAGATATAAACATCATCCTGCAGCCACATATAGTCATCATCATGCTCCACACCACTCTTACCATGCTACATATAGACATTATCACCATGCTACTCCACACCACTCTACATATAGATATCATCACCATGCTACACCACACCATTCTACACACTACACCAAAAGTGGGATTTCCCAACACCTAATTTTTTTAATTAGTAACGTTTTTTTACCGTTACTAATTGCCAACAGTAAAAAACCGTTAGCAACACAAAAAACCGTTAGTATAAATAAAAAAACTAAAATTTAATATAAATAATTCTTCTTATTTATTTTATAACATATTAAAACCGTTTGTAAGTCTATAAAAATTTAACATGTGTCTTTCACGTGAGAAAGATGCGTTGGGATTGTGAGGGAACACTTTTCATTTCCCTCTTCTTTCATCAAACTTTTCCCGATGAAAACCCCCTCCTCTCCAACAAATTAACTGGTGAAGCCGAACTCTCCTCTCTCCCTCTCTTTCCTCCGAGCGGGTGAAGCCACAGTCTCCTCCGAGGACCTGTCTCTCCCTCTCTCTCCTCCGAGCAGGTGAAGCCCCAGGTAAATCTCTCTCCTCCGAGGAGCTCTCCGCCTCCTCCTCATGTTCCTTCTCTCCTTACATCAACAGGTTTTAGGGAAAATCTAATTTTAGGGCAAACAACAGGGAATAAGTTTAGGGAAGAAATTTTAGGGCATAACTTTTAGGGAAGAAATCCTTATGGAGCATAAATCCTTGTGGATTTGCATACCGAGTAACCCATCGCTTGCAGCCATCGACGCCAGCAAGGTTCACCCTTCGTATTTATCTCGATCTTTTTTTTTTCTTTTATTTTTTTTACAATTTACTGCTTTAGGATGATCATACAAAAGGAAATTTAAATTTTGATTCTTCCTCACTATGCAAGTTCTATATATCCTTTTCAGTAGATTGATTTTTCTCCATAATTTTTTAAAGTTACTTCATCATTATTGTGATTCATGATTTTGTAACGAGTTTTTGTTTCTGTAATTTTTTATAGACTACATAAAGAAATATCATAAACTTGGAAATGAGCATGTTGACATTGAGGATTTGCTTAAGATTGGAAGGACAAAGGGGCCGTAGGTTTTTATGCTGCATCTCTTTATAGCTTTTGTATTTCCTAATATATAGTACCATATTGCTTCATTCGTATTAGTTATATAAATATGTTAAACATATATGGGACATGTTATGCAGATGCCCGTATTACATGTCGTGGGAGACCCACAAGATCTTGTTTCAATCCGATCACCACCAAATATTTCCAACACCAAATGAACCAATCACATTCCAGATTGGAGACCCACAAAATCTAGACATTTCTCACAGCCAAACACGAGCTAGACATTTCTATACTTCTTTTCACTTGGAGCAAGTGTGTTTTTGGTGACTGTCGGTGGCTTTCAATTTTATAATTATGCGAAATCAATTAATTGTGCAATTTTGATTGGGTGGAGCTAGCTATCTAAAGGAAGAAGATTATGATAATCCAACTTTACTTGGGGAGGAAGTAAGTATAAGATGCAAGATTGACAACGCTGTAGGAGGCCTGAACACTTATAGCATGCATGCTTGTCTGTAACATGTAAAGGATATTATAGTGTGTTTATATTATGTCTGATGTTTCAAGATTGTGAACTAGATTGAGATAAATAATTAGGATTAAATAGACTCATCAACTCCGATTACATGACAGTTTTCCTAGAAAGAACAACACTGATTTATTCTATCAAGCAATCTGAAATGACTTTATCTAACTTTTGCAGCTCTGTTACTAAAACTTGAGAAATGGGTTGCTAAACTTACTATTGGATCGAGAGAGATGGAGGTATACTAGGCCTGGAGATTATATTTATGATTTCCTCTCTGATCTAAACATCACATTTGAGGCTGCCAATATGCTTATTAATACAATTGAAAAAGTTGCTATTCTTCTTGAGGAGGGTAAGACATCTGCTTTACCGGTTCTTTTTAAAATTTATTATTATTTATACCAATATATATATATAATATCAGTTGTATTTGCTGTTTAGTAAAAATTTATAGGTAAACTATACTTTTGGTCACCTATGTTTGAAAATTTTAAGTTTCATGTGCAGGAGCATCAATCAAGTATCTCAGATTCTATGAAAGGTAATTTATTTCATAGCTATAGTTCAAAAATTTCTCTTCACCACGATTCTTGATAGCAGTGGAATGTATCAGTAGATTGACATCACTGTTTAGGTTCAGTTACTCATTCCCTTGAGGCATTCATCACCTATTTCCTAGTTTCAAATGTCTTATCACCCCAGTTTACCCTCTTTATTACTTTTAACATTATACTTTGATTACCGTCCTTTTACCTTTGCATCTTACGAGTGTTATAGTTAAACTTACATAATATTTTATATTTTTGTGTAAGTAATGATTTCCATTTATAAAACATAGATCACAAAAAAATCGGATGCTACTTTGAATGAAAGCATATAGGAGCATTTTCAAAAGTACAGAGTGATAGCCTTCCCTTAGGGGAACTTACCTTTCAGGTCAATAAATGACATTTGCATCGATTTAACATATTCCAAGGTAAAAGGAAAACCATTTGATAGGTGCTAATAAGTGTCCTTGAGCACCTGTTTGCAAAACTGAAGAAAAAGGGATTCAGTTTCCTTGACCCATAAGTTTCGGTCCACCCTTTACTTTTCCTAACCATCTTACTCTGTATCATCTCACCTCCTCACTTTTTTCTCCCTTTTGGTTATCACGTGGATGATGACAGGAGGACATCAGATCGACGGGAGTGTAAGTTATATTGTTATTATCGATATTAGCAGACTTCTTGGCATTTACCATTATATTTGTACAAAATTGAAGTTGATACATTTTTACAAAATTGAAGTTGATATATTGTTATTAAGGATATATAGCCCCTTCCATTGCTATATACCATCACAATCTTAATATTCTTACGTGATTGACCGTTAAATTTGCAGTATGCTATCAGGTCTTTTGCTGAAGCATTAGATGTCGCTCCAATGGCATTGGCAGAGAATAGTGGTCTATAGCCGATAGATACTGACATCAGTCAAATCTCAACAAATCAAGGTACTATTTAGTAGCCTTTTATGGTCATGCTACCTGGTAAAACACTGCATATCTTGGTGTTTTTATCCAAATATAACTCTGCTTTAGAATTCAACTTTCTCGAATAATGTCTGAAGATCACAGAATTTTGACACCTTTTGTTGAGGTCCACTATCTCCATTGCGGAATCCTTTGATGAGTAGTTGTATCTTATATTAGCTGTGTATGAAACATGGCATCATGTGGGTTTACAACCTTTAGTTTTCTTATATGAATTACTTTCTAGGATCATAAAGATCTGTTGTGCACTTCTACTTAACTGGACATGTGCCTTTCTTTCGCTCACTGTCTTTATTTTCTTATTCAGTCATTTCAAACGACCTCAATGGCTCTTTGGTAATAGACATTTTAGACTATATATTTTTATATGCATTTTGAATTTATGTATTTACTCACATTTCCAAAGCTCATGCAGGTATTGAGAATGCTCTTCATTTCTTTTATATAATGAAGAAACATACTTACCGGAATCATCTAATGCAATTTTTCTTCTCGAATTATGTTGGGTGCTTGAAGGCTCATAATAAGGATGTTTAAAGGTACTCTTCAGGTATTATCTATAGCAGGTTTGAAATCCAAAGGGTCATTTTTGAAAAACTAAACCTTATAATCCATCACACATCTACTCCTTCTCGGAGATTCTAGCACTGCAATCATGTTATATTTTTTTATCATCAAATTGGTAATGAGACAAGAAAATACAATCATGTTATCTATTCTATGATCATTTTTTTTTCTAGTCGAGTGTGTATCTATCCAGACTCTGAGGCACAGTACTAGATAATGCATTTGTTTGCTAGTTAACAAAGTAGACTGGAAATTTTTTCTATTATTGTCTTGTAGAATCCAATGTGGATCTTGACTACCTTTTCTTCCTAATTCATGTTACTCTAACAATGTTAACAGGTAAATCTATATTTGTCATACTTCTAACCTTTCATTGATGTTTCTTTTATGGGTCGATGAGTCTCAAATTTCCCTTACAACAAAATTGAGTTAGAGGTGTAGAGACATGCATTTCGTAGTTGGACGATGACGAGCTGCAGAAAGCGCTCGACTGGGCTTAAGCTCGGTTCTGAATCATCTGGAATCACGTACCACGGCTATCACAACATCAGGATTCCTCTCTTCTGCCTTGCTACTCTTCAGGTATTTCAATTTTCAATTATGTTATCTATACTACTTTGTTGTCTAAGTTCGTATAATCTTTCTTGTAAAACTCTGAATCATCTGGAATCACATACCACGGCCACCACAACATCGGGATTGCTTTTCTGCCTAGCTACTCTTCAGGTATTTCAGTTGTCATATGTTATCTATACTACTTTGTTGTCTAAGTTCGTATAATCTTTCTTGTAAAATATCATAAACGTCGACTGTTGGTACAAAATTTGGAAACAGTTGCAACCAATACAATACAAAGTAATTATTTCTTCTTCTCTCGATACATCATGTTATATTTCATCTTCGCTTTAGTCATATTCAATCTGTGATATAATTCCATCAAGTTTAGTGATAAATTCTTGACAATTGGATCTATCAGTACAAACCTATTTATTAAGCTGAGACCCATATTAATGGAAGTGTTTTTTGACACTTTGTGTAGGTGTTTGCGTTGCTTCTAAGGCCTAACAGGGACAACAAACATCGGATCTACTGGAACGCGTACCACCACTCGGTCGGATACATGATCACACTCTTGAGTGTCATCAACATCTTCAAGGGCCTAGGCATCTTGGATCCCGAGAAGAAATGGAAAGCACTTATATTTCTATTATTGTAGTTTTGGGGGCAATTTCACTGGTCCTGGAAGTTGTAACATGGGTCATTTCTTGATCTTCTATTTATATTTCACCATGTGACATTATACTCAATTTTTTGTTTGAATCTGAAATATGAGAAAAAGGATTGGGGTCTTGTAATTTCTTTTTTATTTATAATTTGGATGTTTGTGACTTTATGTTCTTGTTATTCTCATGTTGGGTGTGTTTAACTTTTGAGTTGAGTTGTTCCTGAGGTCTTAATAAAATTGTAGTTGACTAAAACTAGAAGGCTTTGAAGGTCCCTTGGACTAGATTCTTCAAGAAATAAATATCTATTTTTGTTCCATATATACTTTTCCAACGGTTAAAAAATGAATTTACCAACATTTTTTACTGTTAGAAAAGTAAATTTACCAACAGTTTTAGTGAATTTTTTAACAGTTTTTTACTGTTAGAAAAGTGAATTTTCCAACATTTTTTTGTCGTTAGGAAATTTATTTTCCCAACGGTTTTTTTTTCGTTAGCAAATTTATTTCTCCAACGGTTTTTTACCGTTAGGAAAATTTCCAACGCCGTATTTACAACGGCAAAAAACCGTTAGTAATAATTTTCCTAACGCTTATAGTCGTTAGGAAATGACTGTTTTGGTGTAGTGACATATAAACATCATCAATATGCTTCTAACATAAATAGAAATGCTATTTGTACTTATTGTGGATTACATGGACACATTTCACCACAATATAGAGTTAGAAGATTAGTAGATAGAAATATATGTGCATGATTTCCGAAAACTAACCATTCAGGACCCTCAAGAACTTGGGTACCAAAGGTCACATCTACTCTTGATGTAGGTGGACCTTCCCTCCTCAACTAAGAGTAAGTGGATTCTCGATAGTGGATGCTCGCAGCATATGACGGGAGACGCAAATCTTTTCGTATCACTATCGATGAAGAGAGAAGGATATGTATCCTTCGGCAACAACCTAAAAGGGTATATTATAGGTAATGGTATTATTGGACATCCTCCTTCTCCCGTAATAAAGGATGTCTGCCTAGTGACCGAGTTAAAGCATAACCTGCTCAGCATTAGTCATCTTGCTGACCATGGATATGACATTAACTTTGGACAAGATAAATGCTTTATTTATGATAGGTCAACGGGAGACATCGCTTTTGAAGGGATAAGAGAGGATAATATTTATATTTTCTATCTATCAAGAGATACTAACAGTGCAGGTAGATGCCTATATGCTCACAAGGATGAAAGATTACTGTGGCACCAGTGTCTTGGTCATGCCAATATGGATACTATATCCAGGCTATCGACTAAGAAGCTAGTTAGAGGCTTGCCTGACATCACATTCAAAAAAGACACTGTATGTGCCGAATGTGAATTGAATAAGGTAACCAAGTCCTCATTTCATTCCATAAACTCTGTAAGTACTACTAGACCCTTGCAATTACTTCATATGGATTTATTTGGCCCTAGTAGAGTAGCCAGTCTTGGTGGAAAACTCTATGCTTTTGTTATTGTTGATGACTTTTCTAGATTTACTTGGGTTTTCTTTCTTACAAATAAAAGTGATGCTATTTCAATTTTCAAGATTTTTGTTCAGAAAGTTCAAAACGAAAAAGGCTACATGATTGCTCGAATCCGAAGTAATCATGGAGGCGAATTCGAAAATACTGATTTTGAAAAGTTTTATGATTCCAATGGTTTTGATCATGAGTTTTCTTGTCCAAGAACTCCTCAACAAAATGGTGTTGTGAAACGGAAGAATAGGACTCTTGGCGATATGGCTAGAGTCATGTTGAATAAGTTTTCACTTCCGAAATATTTTTGGGCTGAAGCTGTCAGCACAGCGTACCATATTTTGAATAGGGTGCTTATTCGTCCTATTACGAAAAAACCACCCTATGAGCTTTGGTTTGGAAGAACCCCAAATGTTTCTTATTTTAGAGTTTTTGGTTGTAGATGTTTTATCCTTAACACCAAAGACAACTTAGGCAAATTTGATGCCAAAGCTGACGATGGTATATTCCTTGGCTATGCTGCCAAGAGCAAGGGATATAGAGTATTTAACAAACGCTCATTAATTGTGGAGGAGTCTACCAATGTGACTTTTGATGAGGATAACAGTGCAGCAGCTACTCTTGATGATGATGTTAAGCCATCAACTTCTACTCCAATGAATACCACCACTGAAACCAATTCTCTGGAGGGCTTGCCAAAGAAATTCTCTTTCAAGCCGTCACATCCAAAAAATTTGGTAATAGGTGAGGTTTCACGCGGAGTAACTACTAGATCATCATTAAGAGACTCCATTGCTAGTACTGCCTTCATTTCACAAATTGAGCTAAAAAACTTTTTAGAAGCTTTTAATGATGAATTTTGGATTTCTGCCATGCAAGAGGAACTCAACCAATTCGAGAGGAGCCAAGTATGGGAACTCATTCCTAGACCGGCAAATCACTCGATTATTGGTACTAAATGGGTTTTTAGAAACAAAGTAAATGAAGATGGTTCAGTTACACGCAACAAAGCTCGTCTAGTAGCTCAAGGATACAACCAAGAGGAAGGTATCGACTACGATGAGACGTATGCTCCTGTTGCGAGATTGGAATCCATTCGGATGCTTTGCGCATTTGCTAATTTTCAAAATTTCAAATTATTTTAAATGGATGTTAAAAGTGCTTTCTTGAATAGGAAAGGCTCTAGTCTCTTGGTTTAGCAAGAAGCAGAATTCTGTCGTACTATCCACAACAGAAGCTGAATACATCGCAGCCGGGCGCTGTTGTGCACAAATTCTGTGGATGAAGCAAACCCTTGAAGACTACAACTTATCTTTTATGCACATTCCAATCTTTTGTGACAACACTAGTGCTATAAATCTCACTAAGAACCCCATATGTCACTCACGCACGAAATACATTAAAATACGTCACCACTTTTTGTGTGATCATCAGCAAAATAGCACTATTAACTTAGAATTTATTGACACTGATCATCAGCTAGCAGATTTCTTTACAAAACCATTATCCGAAGAGCGTTTCAATTTTCTCTGTCGTGAACGTAGAATTTTGGATGAAGCTGTTATTTATTAAAATAACCTGCATAAATATCGATTATGTCTTGATTCTTTATGATGAAATTGCTATGGGTACAAGCCGAAAGGGTCCTTCTGACAACAAGGCGTAAAAACCTAAGCGACACGGTGCACTAGTCCTCAGGACTACCGCTAGCTGGGATCCAGCCCCTGCAGCTAACCCATGGCAGCTTCAAAATATTGAATTATGGCATAATTCCTTGTTTATTACATGATTTATTTTTATTTATCACATGCTAAAATACAGATTTTCCAACTTCACTTTCATTCAGCGTTGATTTTTTGCTACTCTATTTTTTTTCTCTCAATTTTGTACATGTTTCATATTCTTTTGGTCTCTCTCACTTAATCAATTTTTTTTTCAGCCTGATTTCTGTTCTGGTTCCAGAAACCGGAATTCGGGCCGAACTCTGCCTTACCCAGAGTTCGGGCCGAATTCGACTTGGCTATTCCAGAACCGGGAGCAGCCTCAGCCGCTGATCAAAATATGATCCAATGGACCATATTTGCTCCGACCATTCGAACCCTTACACAAATATTCGGGTTCCCCTCTTCTCTCTCCTCTATTACCACCTTCTAAACTTCTCCAAACTATTTTTCTCCAAACCCTAACCCTAGTTCTTCCTTCCTAGAGCATATCTCTTCTCAAAACTCAAGGAGAAGGTTTCTCTCACCATTCTCCTTCATCTTTCATCATCAAATTGAGGTATATTTCAACACTTCTCTCCATCTCAATTTCTTCAATTGTCTTTATTATTTTATGGCTCCACGATTGTTCAATAGAGGGAAGAGACTTCGAACCGAGGGTGCGTCCTCTTCGAATGCTCCTCCTCGTGTTGAACCGCCCGTTGAACAACCCAATCAACCACCTATCCACCCGTTGTTCAACCCACCTCGTCCACTCGACCCCAACACGTATGACGACCGGATATTTGTATCACTTGACGCTTCCAATGCATGGTTTAGTGATTTTTGGACACGTCCGGTGTTTGTGGGTCATCCTATCAATTTTACTATTTTTTTACAATATGATTCACTCTTTCATGATCTTTGTCTTGATGAACTTGTCACCACCAACTCGGTTATATATCACAATGCTATACAAATGTTCTACTGCAACCTAACTCATGATAATACACATATTTTTTCACGGGTTGCGGGCATTGATATTTCTTTCGATGATTTCGACTTGGCCGAACACCTTGAACTCCCGAAGCCAAACTCATGGGAAAAACTTGTTGAAGCTCGAACGTTTCAATTTCCCGATGGGTCTTCCCTCGAAAGCTTTAAGGATGACTTGTGTACCCCTAACACACGTCCTCGCAAGCTTTTGGCCAAGTTTCTCAATCCCTATTTTTATGAACTTCATCGGATTATATTTAACACTATTCTGTCCAAAGCGGGATCCACCGATGAGGTTACCTACTTTGAAATCTCGGCTGTGTATCATCTCCACTTTCATGTTCTATTTAATCTTCCACGTACCATGATGGACTGGATGATTAATTCTAGGAAGAAACCAAGATCCTTGGTTTATGCTCTTTATCTTCCTATGCTCTTTCGTGCTTTTCGTGTACCTCTTGATGAGTGCCAGTTCCTACCTGCCCCTGCCTTCCTCTCTAAGGCACGGCGGCTTCAGGCAACAGTTGGCTCACCTGTTGTGTCCGAGCACTCTGACGATGAGCCCGATGCCCCTCCTCTTGGACAGGATCCTCCTCCTCCTCCTGCTACTCTTGAGTCACTCCAGACTATGCTCCGCGATCGATTCACTTTAGAGGATGATCACTGGACTCAGCTTGACTACCGAACTACCCTGCAGATGAGTGCCATCAGCAACTCACTGCACGACATTCGGTACTCCATGTCCCGGCATCCTTCTATGCCTATTCCTATGGAGCGGGACCCTGCTCGCGATGGATATCGTATCGATGACCCTTGGGTTATCCGCTACTTGGATCCGGATGCGGCCTTCGTGGACCCTCGTCGTTCCTTTACTGATCCATCCGACGACGCTGGGCCTTCACGAGCTCGATGATGGATATGGATGTCTACTTGCTGCTGCTACTAAGGATCGTAGTTTATGTTTTCTGCATTTTTGGATTTTAGTTGATGTAGCTGCTTTTATGATCTTTGATTGTAGTAGACTTATTTCTTATTTGTGACTCTTGAGATATTCGGTAGTTTTATCAGTTTCTTTACAATATCATCTATTAGTGTGCTTGCCAGTTATTATTTCATATGATTTTTTGATAAATGCCAAAAGGGGGAGAAATATTTGCTTTGCTATATTCCTATCATTATAGCATATTTTCTATTATTATGTATATTCCTATCATTATAGCATATTTTCTATCATTATGTATATGTGCTTTGGGAAAAGAATGGACAACAGGAACAGAGCATTATTTACGGGGGAGCTATTGCTAGCTCGGCACTGATTACGGGGGAGCTATTGCTAGCTCGGCACTGATTACGGGGGAGCTACGCCATTGCTCTTAAATGTATCCAGGTATGAATATTGAATATACAAATATCATTTTGTCAATTATCAATATGGGGGAGATTATTGACACAAAATCACAGTCAACCAAATATTGATAGAATTGACTATATGATACTTGTGATAATTCAATACGACACATGAAGACTACATTCAGTACAAGCCAGACGACAGCTCGCACTTGCAATGCAACATTTTTTTTGAGTCTGTATTTTACAATTTTATTGAGTCTAGACTTATGTAAATTGAGTTGTGCTGAGCATTTGAGACTTAACCTATACCCACACCCCAAATCACAAGCTCCACAAAAATCCAAATAAGCCCTTTTATAAATTGGACCCATTATGTGCTCTGGAGACAGAGTTCGGGCCGAACTCTGCCTCCACACAGAGTTCGGGCCGAACTCTGCCTCCTAAAAATCAGGACCCTAATTTTTAGGGTTGGCTGGTTGCAAGTTGTCCAACGGCCAAATTTTTGAATATTCCAACCAGAATTCTGGCCGAATTCTGCCTACTTGGTATCCTATAAATAGGCCATAAATTCTCTCATTTTCATTCATCCAATCTTCTCTTCTCTTCTCTCTAAAGCTCTATACAAGCCATACCCTTCTTCATCTACTAGCCACAAGCTCCCTAAGCCTCAAGTGCTCAGTACTTTTCAGTTAGGAGTTTGTGCAAGAGTTCAAGAAGTCGCTTGAAAAATTCCAAGCATCGCCACTGCGATCTTTGTAAGAAGTTGACGTGCTCTTCTGAAGAAAAGGCACGGGGTGTAACTACTATTTCACAAATAGTGGATTTAATCCTGAGCTAGAGTTCTCAGGCCTGGACTAGTCCTCCACGAGGAAAACCAGGTTAAAAATCGGCTGTGTTTGCGTATGCTTTCTTGCTCCTTATTTATTTCCGCATTTACTCTGATTACTGTCAGCTTGTAAAAGAGTTTAATTTTTAATTGGCTATTATTGTTATAAACTCTATTCACCCTCCCTCTAGAGTTGCCATTTGTTCTTCAACCTATGCGGCCAAAGAGGAGCCGCAGGGGACCTTGCCGCATAAAAGGCCATACGGCAAGCACTGCTCTTCTTCTCCAACTTTTTTGAGAAGAAGAACCTAGGAAGTTGGGGGTTCCCAGACTTTCCAACCTTCAATCCAAGCCCCAAACCTGGACTTCCATAGGTCAAAATAAGGTAGAATGAAATTTTCTACAACATAGAACCATCAAAACTTGAAAATAATAAAGTTTAATAGATCAAAACCCAAGAAATTCGAAATTGCAACAAGCTTAGATCTACATGAAATGAACCATGAAAATTAAAAATGCTGAGTACTAAAGTGTCTTAGAATCTCGTGAAGAAGACAATGGAACAACAAAAATTGAGTTCCTCCATGAAGCAAGTTGCACTTGCCTAAGCCTCTCTTGGTAGGCGGAGAGAGTTAATGGAGGAAGAAGAAGTAAATGAAGAAGTGAATGAGGAGAGAGAAAGGGGTTGGTGGCTTATAAAGAGGGGTCACATGTTGGGCCAAGTCCTAACAAACCGAGCCCAACCAAATATACCAAGCCAAGCCAAGCCGAACCAGGATGAACCCAAAATAAACCAAGGCAAGATTAAACCAGGATCAAGCTAAGCAAGACAAGTCTAACTACTGGTCTGGATTCCGTACACGTATACTGGAAATACGTATAACGAAAAACGAAGGTGACAACTCTACCCACCTTAAAAGAATTCCATCCTCAGAATTTAATCAAGAGGCTAGAGATGTCGGGACAAGCTACATTAATCATAAGCAAGCTACGACTAGCAGTCAACCAAGCAATCATTCATGCAAGCAAGGAATTAAAAGCATAAGGCATAAGGAAGACATTATACCTTATGAGTCAAATAGGTGTAGATATCGCAAGCGGATATCATCCTCACGCTCCCATGTTGACTCACCTAAGGAGTGATGACCCCAAGCAACACGGACTAACTTGATAGTCTTATTCTTGAGTATCTTCTCTCTTCGGTCCAATATGGATACGGGTCTCTCCTCATACGAAAGGTTGGTACCAACAACCAATTCTGAATGATCAAGGACATGACTCGGATCCGGGATATACCGTCGTAATTGGGATACATGGAAGATATCATGTACCTCACGTAATGACGGTGGAAGAGCGAGACGATAGGACACATCTCCTACTCGCTCTAGAATGTCGAATGGCCCTATATACCTAGGACTAAGCTTTTCTCGTACGCCGAAACGAATGACGCCACGGGTAGGCGAGATCCTAAGGAATACATGGTCGCTGACAAAAAATTCAAGGGGACGTCGATGAGAATCGGCCCAATGACGCTGGCAATCTTGCGCAACTCGAAGATAATTTCTGACTTGCCTGACCACCTCAATAGTCCGTGTGATCATCTCTGGACCAAGCATCTGGCTCTCGCCTATATCATCCCATGCAAACGAGGATCTGTACTTTCTGCCGTACAAGGCCTCAAAGGGTGTCATCTGGATACTGGCCTGGAAACTATTGTTATAGGAGAACTCCACGAGATACAGGTGATCTTCCCACGAACCACCGAAGTCAAGTGTACATGACCGCAACATATCTTCAAAAGTCTGGATCGTGCGTTCTGACTGACCATCTGTCTGCGGGTGATAAGCTGAACTGAACTTGAGACGAGTCCCCAAACTTTTCTGAAGACTCTGCCAAAAGTACAATGTGAATCTTGAATCTCTGTCGGATACAATACTGACTGGTACTCCATGCAACCTGACTATCTGCCTGAGGTACATCTCTGTAAGCTGATCCGTCGACTGACCGATTCTGAAAGGAATAAAATGAGCTACCTTGGTGAGTCTGTCGACTATAACCCAGATGGCATTTCTCCCAGCTGGGGATCTAGGTAACCCAGTTACAAAATCTATGGTAATGTGCTCCCATTTCCATTCTAGGATCGGTAAAGGTTGAAGAAGTCCAGCCGGTCTCTGATGTTCAGCTTTAACTTGTTGGCAAACTAAACAACGAGAGACAAACCGGGCTATCTCCCTCTTCATGCTAGTCCACCAAAAATGCTATCGAATATCACGATACATCTTCGTACCGCCCGGATGAATCGAATACTGAGAACTGTGAGCTTCTGCCATGACCTCCTGTCTGATATCTCCACTGGGTACACAAAGATGCCTTCCATGCCAAAGTGTATCGTCCTCATGGATACATAACTCTGGTCTTCGTCCTGCTACACATTCTGCCCTAAGCCGCTGAAGCTTAGAATCTGTTGACTGAGCTAACTTGATCCTCTCAACTATACTAGACTGAACTTGCATACTGGCCATCAATGCCATATTGGTAGAAAGGACAACTTCTATACCCATCTTCTGAAGATCTGCTAATAACTCTGGTTGTGCTGTTAGAAAATAAGCTCCGGCTCTTCTGCTCAATGCATCCGCAACGACGTTGGCCTTCCCAGGATGATACTGCAGGTTGATGTCATATTCCACAAGCAGCTCTAGTCATCTCCTCTGACGCATGTTAAGATCCTTCTGAGTAAACACATACTTCAGGCTCTTGTGGTCGATGAAAATCTCCACTCTATCTCCATACAAGTAGTGTCTCTAAAGCTTAAGTGCAAACACTACTGCTGCCAGCTCCAAGTCATGGGTTGGGTAATTTCTCTCATGATCACGAAGTTAACGTGATGCATAAGCTATTACCTTCCCATGCTGCATCAAAACACATCATAAACCTCTGCCTAAAGCATCACAATAAACTAAAAATCCTCCCGTCCCATCGGGAAGCGTGAGAATGGGTGCCGTCATCAAACCTCGCTTTAACTTCTCAAAAGAATCCTGATATTCTGCTGTCCAAGCAAACTGCACATCCTTGCGGGTCAACTGGGTCATAGGTGCTAAAATCCGTGCAAAGTCTGAAACAAATCACCGGTAGTAGCCGGCCAAGCCAAAAAAACTGCGAACTTCTGCAACTGTGCTGGGTACCGGCTACGTCTCAATAGCCACGATCTTCTGGAGATCCACTTCTACTCCTCCTCTGGTGATGATATGACCCAAGTATGAAATGCGATCGAGCTAGAACTCGCATTTACTGAACTTCGCATACAACTGGTGCTCCCTGAGAATCTGGAGGACCACTCTGAGATGCTGCTCATGCTCCGCTTCACTCTTGCTGTAGACCAGGATGTCGTCTATGAACACAATCATGAACTGATCCAAATAAGGCATGAAGATACGATTCATGAGGTCCATGAATACAACCGGCACATTGGTCGCTCCAAATGGCATAATAAGGAACTCCCAATGTCCATACCTGGATCTAAATGTCGTCTTCGGGATGTCCTGCTCTCTGACTCTGATCTGGTGGTATACTGACCGTAAATCAATCTTCGAGAATACTGCCGCCCCTCTGAGTTGATCAAACAAGTCATCTATCCTTGGGAGAGGATATCTGTTCTTGATTGTCACTGAGTTCAAGGTACGATAGTCAACACATAATCTGGACGTACCACCCTTCTTTTTCATAAGAAGCATCGGGGCTCCCCAAGGCGATCCACTAGCACGGATGAATCCCTTGGTCCTGAGTTCTTCAATCATCTTATACAAGATCTCCAATTCTGACAGTGCCATCCGGTAGACTCTCTCTCTCTCTGACACTGGTGCTGTTCCGGAGATCAAGTCTATGGTGAACTCGATCTCTCTCTCTAGCGGCATACCTGGAAGCTCCTCGGGGAAACATCGGAAAACTCTTCTACAACTCTGGAAAACTGAACTGCGGCTGCTACTGCCATCCGCAACACTGGGGGAGAAGGTTCTACTCTGCCTCGAGAAAATGAAAACTCTGGCTCACCAGGAATACTAAAAATAATCTTGCCGATATGGCAATCTATTATAGCATACTGGTCCCTCAACCAATCCATCCCTAAGACCACGTCATAATCGGCCATCGGGAATTCAATCAACCTAGCAGAAAACTCTCTACCGCTAACTACGATTCGACACGAGGAAAATACTCTATCTACTCCCACAAGACCGTTACCAGTAAGTATATTGAGCATTACTGATAATGACTCGGGCTCCAGTCCTATCCGTGTAGCGAATCGTGCAGACATAAATGAATACGATGCACCCGAATCAAATAATACTGATGCTGAAAAAGAGTTGACGAGAATGGTACCTGCCACCACCTCACCTGAAGCCAACTTCTCCTCTACGGTCAAAGTCATCACTTGGCCTTGCCCTCTGGGAGCTGATCCCCTCTGCTGGAAACCTCTCTGGCAGTTCTGGGTCTGAGCTTGGACTTGTGCATACTGCTAGGGGTTCTGCTGCTGAAATGCTTGGGCTTGAGGCGGCAAGGGCCTCGATAACGGGTACTGTTGCTGCTGGACTGATACTGGGGCTGGTCCCCTAACCGGAGGACTAGAAAAGGTTGAAGAAGATGAACTCCCCCTATTCGGGCAGTTTCCAACCCTGTGGTCCGGTGCCCCAGAAACCAAGCACAAGCCCTGTGCTCTGCAATATTCCGACACTACGTGCCCTGGCTTCCCACAATTAGTGCAACCCATTGCGGAAGACTGCTTCTGCTTCTGCTGCTGGGGATATGCCGGGGTCGAATGCTGAATCGATGTAACTGAAGCTGCCCGCCTCGGAGCTCCAATGGTCAAAGCCCTAGCTGCCGGGGCTGGTACTGAAGACTGGTTCATCTGGCCGTGAGACCGCTTCCGACTTTCGGTCCGGTCCACAATCCTCTGGAAGGTATACTCATGCCTCATAGCTGCTCTCAATACTGCATCAAAAGTCTGATGCTCAAACTGCTCTACTGCCAGTAAAATCTCCAGGTGGAGCCCCTGCTGGAACCGCTGAGCTCGGTCAAACTCGGTCGCCACTAAGGTGGGAGCAAACCGACTAAGCCTAGAAAACTCGGTCGCATATCCATCGACCATCCTGTCCATCTGCTTCAAATTAGTAAACCTCGTCTGTAGATCATACCGAGCTACAGCGTTAAAGTACTTGGTCCGGAATCTCTCACAGAATACTGTCCAGGCAATAGGTGCCACTAATCCAACGGCCTGCGCTGCCCACCAATTGCGGGCTAGATCCAATAACTATAGGCGCACCACGGCCACCTTCTCGTCTTCTGGGGTCCTGGCTGCTTCAAGAATAACCTCAGTGTCCTGCAGCCAAGTGTCTGCGGCAATAGCATCTTCGCTGCCATCGAAGAAGGGAGGGTTCAAGCGCTTGAAGCTGTTGGATGTACTGTTACCTTGATGACCACCTCTGCTCAGAGCATCTTGTACTGTATGGTGCAATGCATCAACTCGACGATCCTGTGATGCAAGCAACTCCCTGATGAGTCCAACCAAGACTTCATCATCCTGTCTTGCAGGCTGGACTGGCTGCACTAAGGGTTCTGGACCTCCGGGAAGCATGACTCGAGAAGCCACTCCTGAGTGCTGAGCTTGATCCTCTTGTTGCGGGGGTACTCGATGAGCTCCTTTCGGCTGATTGGCAGGACCAGGAGTAGTGCCGCTGAAGAAGACGACACAGGGAAAAATAAGGAAGGACCAGGACAGATCAAAGATACAAGCATGTGATCAGGTCAAGATTTCAGGAATTTAGAGGGTACGAGTAGAGATCAAGGGCGAGTGCTGATTGAGACATCTATTCAGTAAATCCTCACATATCTTGATTTACAAGACCTGCATAGGCCACCACTTAAACCGTGTCACGCCCCACAACCAGAATACTGAAGAGTGGGGGCGTACACAGCCAGCTACGTATATTGAAGTCCAACCCACCTCGCTATACGGTCACGGCTGTCTAGATACATGAGGGTTTAACTACAAGCCATCAGTCTCTTATGGTCATGAACAAGCCTATTGTCTCAATCTCAAGCAAGTAATAGCAGTTACAAGATGTCAGAGCACCAAATATACAATAGTAAGGCATCCCATACATTACATATTTGGATGATCATGAAGCTAGTCATACAAAATGTGAGGACTAGTAAGAGTTTCAGTCATACATGATCTAACACGTGCTCGTCGGCTAAACGTCTCAAAAGAATACTTTTATAATAGAGTAGGAGAGCCAAGAATAAACCCACTCGTTGCCAGGGTTACGCCTGGTGGTCACCATCTGGCTGGAAGATAGGGAGATCCTCTGGAGCTGCTCCGGTATCTGGTCATGCAAAACCAGCTGGATCAGATCCCAGAAAAGCAAGTGCCACAAAGGAAGCTTCACTTAAGAACTAAAACCAGCATATCAGAACATAAAATAAGAAGATAAATAAGACATGAAATCTAAATAGGGCAATAAATATCAAGAAGATGAGAAATTATTCCGATCAGTTATTGATAAGGTAAGCATAAGCAATCATGTTACCGAAGTAACTAGGTACTGGGACAAGACAAGGCTTAGACTAGTTAGACTCCATCCAACATTCACGGCCAAGCAATAAGTACGGCTTGATACTTTAACTAACTAGGGTTATCAAAGGCCTAGTTACTAGCAAGATGCAATGAGATATTCCAACAGCCACAAGCCCTGCAGACAATCCAGGTTGTCCGGACACAATTAGGGGTTGAGTTCATGTGGGTACATCATCCAAGAAATGCATGTACCCTTAAGTAGCTTGAAGGGTGCAACACATGACAGTGTACTGGAAATGTGCCCTACTCGACGGCAGTCTACAAATCCCATAATAGGGAACCCAGATAACGGGATTGCCTGTAGCTGGGAAATCTCTTCATGACTACTGGATTATTCTAGTTATTAGCCTTAGCCAGTTCCAGTAGGTACCCCCGACCGTGGTACTCAAGGGTCCCTGCCCTAGATATGATGCAAGAAAATACTGGTTCATTTGTACAAACACAATCGCCCACGGTGTCCAGGCTATTCATTCTTGTCATGTCGTGCTAGCTGTCGCAACAGCATATCGAGGTATATCATGTTAGATTTACTTATCAAGAGTATGCCACGACGGGCCACTATCATGCCATGCTACTAATCAATCATTCTTGTCGTGAGTGCGCCACAACGGGCCACTACCATGTGAGTTACATTAACATATCGTGTTTATGGAACATGATCAGAATTAACATGGTATAAGCATTTCATCAAGGACCTAAGTTACACAGAGGGTCATGAGATATAAGCATAAATGTAACAACCAAAATAAAAAGGGGCAAAGGCTGTGGAAAGAGCCATGCGGCCCGGGAGCCAGGGATCATGGCCTATGCAGCCAAAGATCGCAATGCTGCAAGGGCCAAACGGCCATGCAGTATGCGGCTAGGGGGGAACAGGGCCATGCGGCTAGGCTGCCAAGAGCCATGTGGCTCGGGGGAAACAGGCTTATGCGGCAAGGCTGCCAAGAGCCATGCGGCTCGGGGAAAACAGGCTTATGCGGCAAGGCTGCCAAGAGCCATGTGGCTCGGGAAAAATAGGCTTATGCGGCAAGGCTACCAAGAGCCATGTGGCTCGAAGAAAATAGGCTTATGCGGCAAGGAGGGAGGCCGCATGAAGACTGGGGAGCCTATGCGGCCAAAGAGGAGCCGCAGGGGACCTTGCCGCATAAAAGGCCATGCGGCAAGCACTGCTCTTCTTCTCCAACTTTTTCGAGAAGAAGAACCTAGGAAGTTGGGGGTTCCCAGACTTTCCAACCTTCAATCCAAGCCCCAAACCTGGACTTCCATAGGTCAAAATAGGGTAGAATAAAATTCTCTACAACATGGAACCATCAAAACTTAAAAATAATAAAGTTTAATAGATCAAAACCCAAGAAATTCGAAATTGTAACAAGCTTAGATCTACATGAAATGAACCATGGAAATTAAAAATGCTGAGTACTAAAGTGTCCTAGAATCTCGTGAAGAAGACAATGGAACAACAAAAATTGAGTTCCTCCATGAAGCAAGTTGCACCTGCCTAAGCCTCTCTTGGTAGGTGGAGAGAGTTAATGGAGGAAGAAGAAGAAGTAAATGAAGAAGTGAATGAGGAGAGAGAAAGGGATTGGTGGCTTATAAAGAGGGGTCGCATGTTGGGCCAAGTCCTAACAAACCGAGCCCAACCAAATATACCAAGCCAAGCCAAGCCGAACCAGGATGAACCCAAAATAAACCAAGGCAAGATTAAATCAGGATCAAGCTAAGCAAGACAAGTCTAACTACTGGTCGGGATTCCGTACACGTATACTGAAAATACGTATAACGGAAAACGAAGGTGACAAGTTGAAAGTTTTGCAAGTAGATATTCTATTGAATTCATTACTATCAAGTGCACAATAGAGTGCGTTCATAGCCTTTGCGTCCCGACTTACGACCTTCTTGTCGTTTTCTGAAAATTTATCTTTAAGGGTTTTCGAAACTACTTCCTCAATAACTATGGAAGATTTAGGGATGCCATTTACAACGCAATCCCAAAGATCAAAATCTAGAGATTTCAAGTAAGTGCCCATACTAATTTTCCAATAGTTATAGTTGGTTCCATCAAATAGAAGAGGTCAATTTGTGGAGTATCCCTCATTGTGGAATGAGTTGGTACTAGGGTTAATGGCTATGGATCACTCTAAGAATGTAAATCCAAATCAAGAGACAAGGCTCTGATACCAATTGTAGAACCCTAAAGGAAGGTGAATAGGGTAAAAAGAATATTATCAACAATAATAAGCAATTTAAATGATAATAAAGGAAGAGAGAATCAAATACTCGATGTATCCTGGTATCCTCCCAAGGGGCACTCCAGTCCCAGAACTCTCTCCGGCTTTAATCTACTATTTGAGTAAATAGTTACACACGAGTTTGGATCCGAAGAACTCGTCAACTTCTAACACAAGTTTGGATCCGAAGAGGTCGTTAACTTCTTGTACATGAGTTTTCCTCCGAAGGCTCGTCAACTTCTTACATACGAGTTTTCCTCCAAAGGCTCGTCAACTTCAACTTGAAAGAAAGAAAGGTTTCGATCTTCTATAACACTTTTAAGATCTAATATTACAACTCTTGAATACTCTAGCACTTTTGGTTGGATGACAAATTAAAGCTTTTGTAGAGTAGTAATAGTGGAGCTCTTTGGTAGTTAAGAAATTTAAAGCTCAAGTGGATGTCTTCAAAGAGAAGACTCGAGCATTTTAAATAGAACAACCAAGAGAGCTAGTCATTTAATGCTCCATTCATTCAGCGATCGGTATACCATCGGTACCAATCGAAATTTCGTCGGTACACCGTTCTGCAACAGTAACGGTAATAAAACTAGCCATTGGAGTGGATCTGACCATTCAAAAATTTAAAGTATTTTATAAAACGGTATACCGTCGGTATGGACCGGTATTCCGTCGGTATACCGAATATATAGACAGAAACTTTTTTGTGCACAAAATTCGGTATACCGTCGGTTTAAACCGGTATGCCGAATTTGTAGACAGAAACTTTTCTGTGAACAAAATTTGATATAACATCGGTACAAACCGGTGTACCTTCGGTATTCCATTTCTGTAAGGAAAATAGAATTTTAAAAATATTTATATAGGCTTTTGGTTGTCATCCACCTTAAGTGTTTCACAATTGTCCTAGACCTTGTACAGACTCTAGGAACTTGAATCTTTGAGTGTGAGCTTTGAGTATGCTGATAGCTTTTCTTCAGTCTTTCTTTTACCAGCCTTTTAGTCTTTCGAGAGACTTATTGTAATGTCTTTGTTTTCACCGATCTTTTGTAGTTTGCCTTTGAGAGACTTTTAGTGGTGTATCTGATTCTGAAAAGGATAGAGAAACTAAAACACGAAGATGCAACTAACATTATTAAAATTAATGTGCCAACAATTATACCAAATCTTTAGTGGGCACGGTAGCATTCCGTATTATGTGTGATGAGGTATTATGGGTCAGTGCGATACTAAGGCATGGTGCATTATTCATCATGCTTTGATGGGTGAGATAACCATTCTTGCTAAATTACCCATCATAATAAATCTTAAACTCCAAGCCTTCTCTTATAATTTTAATTCTACTCGTTTTATTCTTTGTTATGTTTCAATTTTTTTAACTTCATATCTTTCTTTAATGTGTTTTGTTGCATTTTCATGTTCTTTGTCATTACTTTCCTAGAAACATGATTTTTATTATGTATGTGATTAGTCGTTTTCGGAAAAAAGTATGGACATGCTGTTGAAGCTGCCTATGATCAATTCATTTGCTGGAAAGTATATGTGGAAAACTTTGTTGTCCAGAACAAAATACAAACTTTTGCAGTTTTTTCATTATGTATTCTGTAATAAAAAAAAAAAATAAAAAAAAAATCAATTTTTCACTAGAAAATATACATTTTGTAGTCCAGAAACATTATGAATTCCGTAAAATTTTGTAGTCTAGTATGTGAAAAATGTGTATTCTGTAAAAGTTTACATTTTTTTTCATTTCTAAGATTTTGGGTAACAATACCATTTTTCACTGTGGTGATTTTATCCCCCTATCATGTTTACTTGCCGAATAATGAAAGTGGAATAATTGGACTTTCTACTCCAAAATACAGAGATAAACCAAACAAGGTATTGACAAAATTGAGTGATTCTAGTCCAAAAATATAAGTTTACTAAACAGTTTTTATGAGTAGTCCACTTTACAAATTCAGAATTCCATTCCAAATACCACTTGCAGGAAGCGTCTTTCCATTTCCATTTCCATTTCCATTTCCATTTTCATCTTACCAAACAAGCCGTAAGTAGTCGCAATATAGCAGTATAGAATTAGTCAAGAAGTTGTGTGCTTTGGCTTGCCGGAGAGGAGCCAAAGGCTGGGGAAGATCTTATTCTCCTCTCCTAAGAGGGTAGCTGGTACGCATAATTTTTTTTACAAATAGGGTAAAAAATTTATTCTCATGTTTGGTTTGGCTTATAAAAATATATTTTATATTGAAAATGCTATTTGTCCCTCCAAAGTATTCCTCCTCATGTGGCAGCTTACGTTTCGTCTGACATGACAGCTGACAAGGCAAATTTTAAACTTAAAATTAAAATTAACATTAAATTAATATTAATATTAAAATTAACATTAAACTAATATTACTAAAATTAATTTTAACCTTTAATGTTAATATTAATATTAAAGGTTAAAATTAAAATTAACATTAACGTTAATATTAATAATAATATTAAAATATTAGGTAATTAATTTTTTTAGCTTATAATTTGCCACGTCAACTGACATGTCAGCTGCCACGTCAGCCGCCACATAAGGAGGAATAGTTTGGAGGGACATTTTGGAGGTGCGAATAGCATTGCTCATTTTTATAATTAGTCAAGAAGACGTCGTAAAACTGTGTATGTCAGGATAAATAATTTATCCACCAAATATGCAAATCTTATCCCTTGTAGATATGTGGATTTTTTTTTTCTTGTTCTTTTTTGTTATTTTTTTCTACACTCTTTTTACATTTTCTTTCTTTCCTTCTCTTTTTTTTTCTTTGTTTTTATTTTTTTATGGTTTTTTCATTTCTTTTAAATTATTTTCTTTATTTAAAAATATTAATTTTTTTATACTTCTTTTCAAGTTTTTTTTTTTCCATTTCCTCCCTCTTTTTTCCCTTTCTTTATTTTTTTTTTTACACTTTTTTCATTTGTTTTTAAGAATTTTTTTGGTTTTTTGTTTTTCAATTTTTCATTTCTTTTAAATTATTTTTCGTTTTAATTTTTTAGTTTTTTTTTCTATAATTTTTATAAAGTTTTCTTCTTTTTCTTTTTTTCCATTAAAAAAAAATTCACTTTTCTGTTTTTTTCCACTTATTTCCTTTTTTTTTGTATTTTTAAAATTGTTATTTTTGTTTTTTAAAGTTTTCTGTTTCCTTTTTAAAAATTCTTTTGCTCTTTCTTGTTTTTTAAAATAAAAAATTCGTTTTTTTATTATTTTCAGTTTCTTCTTATTGTTTTTCTTTTTTTTTTAAAAATTTATTTTTGGGTTAGATTAGTACGGATCTCGGACCATAAAAATTAATTTATAAATAAAAAAATTATAATGTCTATAAAATTTGAACCATGTTCTCTCTTGAATACCAACATATCACATTACCCAATTGTTATAAAAAGTCGCAAACAAATAGTAGCAACTATTAAATATATTTAATTATCAATAGTAACTGTTATTTTTTTATATGAACTATATTTCCGGAAATATTTATCTATCACCAAACACTGAAATATAATTTTATAGGAAACTTAAATCCAAAGAATTTTATTTCCAAAAATATAATTTCCGGCTATTCGCAACTATCCTATTGCAAGGTTCAAGTGATAGCACTTAGGGGGCGTTTGGTATGCGGAATACTATATAGCCGAAAATTCTATATTTTCGGGAATCAAATTTCAAGGAATTAAATTTCCTCGAAAATTACATTCCCATGTTTGGTGACAATATAAATATTCCAGGAAAAAAATAAATAATAATAATAACGAAAAAAAATGAACAAAAATAAAAAAATCGGTAAAAACGAAAAAAATGTTAAAAACGACAAAAAATCGGTAAAAACGACAAAATAACAAAAAACGACAAAAACGATAAAAAACGACAAAAAATCGGTTAAAACGACAAAAATAACCAAAAAGCGACAAAAAATGTATAAACGACAAAAAATAACAAAAAAAATGGTAAAAACGACAAAAATAACCAAAACACGACAAAAACAACATAAAATCGGTAAAAACAACAAAAAAATCAAAATGCGGCAAAAAACGACAAAAAATAACAAAAAATCGGTTAAAACGACAAAAAATGACAAAAAAGGGTTAAAAACGACAAAAAAATCGGTTAAAAAACAACAAAAAATCGGTTAAAAACGACAAAAACGAAAAATAAAAGATAAAAACGATAAAAAAAGGACAAAAAATCGGTTAAAACGATAAAAAAATCGGTTAAAACGACAAAAAATAACCAAAAAGCGACAAAAACGACAAAAAATTGGTAAAAACGACAAAAAAATGACATAAAATCAGTAAAAATGACCAAAAAGCGACAAAAACGACTAAAACTCAGTAAAAACAACAAAAAAATTACAAAAACGACAAAAAATTGCTTAAAACGACAAAAATGACAAGAAAGCGACAAAAAGGACAAAAAATGGGTAAAAACGACAAAAAATAATCAAAAAGTGACAAAAAGACAAAAAATGGGTAAAAACGACAAAAAGTCGCTTAAAACGACAAAAAATTGGTAAAAACGACAAAAAAGCGATAAAAACGACAAAAAAAATATATTCAAAACTAATCAAAATTGATCAAAAAAGAAGAAAAAAATTTAGACAATTTTCTTTTGCCCGGACAAAAAAAAAAATACCCACCTATTCTCAAGGGATAGAATTCTCATGTTTTGTGAGTAAACTATTTACCCGGGTATTTATAATTCTCGGGAATAAATTTTTTATAAGCCAAACAAACGTAGTAATAGATTCCCATCTTAAAATTTTCCGGGAATAAAAAAAAATACCACATACCAAACGCCCCCTTAATAGTATACCCCTTAATAGTATAGCTGTATGTGTAACTCTTACTATGATAATATTCTTTTCATGATTTCCTCAACCTAACCAATGTTATTTGGGTACAATTGCCTAGCATTACCATTCATCTGCTCAAGAAACTTCATGAGTATCATTCTGCACAAAGAATGTGGTTGTTGAGTAGACAAACAAGCTACCTAATCTGTAATTGACAATATGCTCCATTGTGATTGAGAATACTGAACAAGATTACACGCTCATTCGTTAAGGATGTGATTTAATTGAACTCTCAACTCCAATGTAATTATCAAATACTTTTATAAGTATATAAGAGTAATGTGAAGCCCAAAGCATTTATCAATACTGTAACTTCTATCAAAACATCAATGCATGAATTCTGGATAGAACTCATTGAGTTCATTAACAAACTAGACCTCCCATAAATGTTCACAATGTAAATTCTGAACCAAGAGTAATGAAAGAATTACAGCAGACAGAAACTTCACTGCAGAGCAATCTCGGATACTCCTTAACCTCTTGTTCCCCCCTTTGCACATTTTGATGACAAACTTGAACAAAATAATGCGCGATGCCAAAGATAGTGCAGTGAAGGCAGATGGGCAAAGAATACAAGGACCTTACTCGTCTATGAAGATCTTGCACTTCTTTTAAGCAGGGTTGTGAGGTATTGACTGAGATAAGCACAATTTTCACGGTGGTACTCGATAAGCAGGCACAATTGCCTTATGGCTTCCTTTTTAGCCTCGTCCTTGTCCGACACCTCCTTTTTCTTCTCTCTCAACATCTCCTCCAGTGCCTTGATTCTTTTCTCAGATTCATCTTCCTTTGTTCTGAGGATTGCCAATTCCTTTTCCGTCTTGGCCAATTTATCCTCAATGCTCTCTGCTTCATCTCTCATCATCGACATGATGCCTTCCTTGTACTTCAATCTAACCGACAGCTCTTGTTTTTCATTCTTCAGCTGTGCCAACCAATTCTTCAACATTTTCAACTCATTGATGAATGCAGATAGCTGTATTTGCATATACCCACTGTTGCTGTCAAACACCGTCTCCAGCTCATGGAATCCATTCGCTAAAGCTGAAATGTCAACTTCTGCTAGTTCCTTTAATTGCCTGAGCTCTTTCTCCAGAACATCCAACTTGCCAGATAATCTCACCAATTTTCCTTCAAGTTCGCTGCGTTCTTCTCCCAATGCTTCCATTGCGATCTTGTAGCCTTCTTCCTTTTCCTTGTTCTCAGTTTCAGTGACTTTAAGCTTCTGATTTGATAGGCAGATCTGAACTTCCAGTGATTGGACATGCTTATGAAGCTTTGCAGTCTTCCTATCAGCATCTGCCTTTTCACTTTCGATGAATTCAAGGTTCTCTAAGAGTTCCTTGTGGGTTTCTTCAAACTTGACCATCTCCTTCTGCTTCTTTTCATTAACAGCCTCCAGAGTTTGGATCGTCTCTTCTTTCCTTCCCAGTTCCTCAGCCTTCTTCTCTGCACACTCAAGCTTTTCACAGGACTCCTGAAAGCAGCTTTCAAGTTTCTTATAGTTACTTAGCAATTCATCAGAACTATCCTTCAGACCTTTCACGGTAACTTCCTCACTGCGAATTCTGTCTTTTAGCTCAACTTGCAAGTTTTTAATCATCTCCTGTTCTTCTAGGGATCTACAAGTTAGTGATCTGATATGTTCCTCCAGTTCCTTCTTCTGGTTGTTCAGCAGATGCCTCTCCCTTTGGACATCAGCTACCTGCGCTATCAAAGCTTTGATCTGATTAGTAGTTCTTTCCTGGAGTGCTTCATGTTCCACCTTAAGGGACAATATTTCAGACAACTTATCGTCCAATCTAACTTCCATATCAAGTTTCTGACTTTGCATGTCACTGTGGTTATGCTCGAGCGTTAATTTTTCCTCCTGCAGTTGTTCCAACTTTGTAACTAGATCACTCAACTGAAGAGTGGATGCTTCTAGCTCAAGATCTTGATCAGTAACATTAGTCTTCAGTTGAGAATTATCAGCTCTGAGGTGTTCTATTTCAGCCTTGAGATCAACTATGACAGTCTCAGCCTCCTCTAACTTGATTTGGTTCTGCTGCATCATGGAGTTATCTTCTCTTAAAATTTCCAGTTCTCCTTGTAGTTGCTTCATATTAATGTCCGCTTGATGGAACTTGCTAAGAACCTCGGAGCTTTGCAAGGTCAATATTTTTGTTTCTTTCTCTGCAACTTCAACTGCTTTTTTCAGATTGGTTGATTCGAGATTGGCTGTATGTAGTTGAAGACTCAAATCATTTACTTTTATCTGCATTTCGGATTTGTCAGTCGCTAGCAGGTCTGTCTCAGCTCTAAAATCATCAATGACCTTCTCAGCTTGCTGTATTTTGTTCCTAAGTTCTGAATTCTCCGTAACCACTGATTGGTTCTCGTTTTGTGCCGTTTCCAGAATAAGTTTTAGTTCAGAAAATTTCTGGTTGGTGCCTTCCAGTTCTCGCTTCATATTTTCACAGTTAACCAACTGGTGGGAGTTCTCGTCTTTCACCATTTCAATTTCCTTGGATAGAACTGAGGTCTTTTCTTCTGCCTGCTGTGCTGCTTCAACAGCTTCCAAATATTCTGATGCCAAAGCTTCATTTTCGACTTCTTTAACTCTCAGCTTCTGGTTGGTAGCTTCCAGCTGTAGCTTCAAATTTTCATAGTTAACCAACAACTGTGATTTCTCGTCTTTCACCTTTTCAATTTCCTTTGATAGAACAGAGGTATTTTCTTCTGCCTGCCGTGCCGCTTCAACATATTCCAAATATTCTGATGCCAAAGCTTCTTTTTCAACATCTTTAACTCTCAGCTGCTGGTTCAAATCATTGTTCATGTTCAACAATTTTAAGTTCTCATCTTTTAGATTTCCTAAATCAGTTGTCATGACTTCGATGGTTTTCTCAGCCTCTTGGGTTTGATTAGATGACCTTAAAATATCAGACTTCAGAGAACTGATCTCATCTACCGCAGTAGATACTCTCTGGGTCATATCAGAGTTTTGCTGATCAGCAGCTTCCAGCCTAAATTTAAGATTCTCATTCTCAGATGACAAACTTTCATTCCAAGAAGTCACCTCTTCAGTTGCCAATTTAAGTTTTTGGTCTGCTTGGTCTCTGAAATCTGCCAAGGCTTTCTCTGCCTCCTGTATCCTCCTCAAAAATACAAAGTTTCCTGATCTTAAAGCTTCCTTTTCTTCATTTGAAGCTGTCAGTTGCTTAGCTAATTTTGCAACTTCTTTAATTGTCATCTCCAGTTCCTCCTTCAAGCCCTTATTTTCAAAATGTACCCTTTGTGTCTCATCTTTTATTTCATCAAGCTCAACTTCAGATTTTTCAATAGATGCTTCCATCTCATGTATCCTGCTGAAAGCTTCAGCAGTTTCTGATCTCAAAGTTTCATTTTCTTCCTGCAAGTCTATGATTCTTTGATTCGTATAATCTCCTTTCTCAAGTAACATTGCTATTTTGATACTGAGAGCATTTCTTGCAGCTTGTAAGACCTGAACACTGTCTGACATAGTTTGGAGTTCATTTTGTAATGTTATGATCGATGCTTCCCTTTCTACTAATTTAGCTGTTAAAGTTTGTCCTTCTTCAAGCTTTGTACGCATTATAGTTGCCATTGTCTCAAGCTCAGTGTTTTTTATGTTTGCACTCTCAAGCTGTTGCTGCAGAGTATAATAATCTGCTGTAGGGATCTGGTCTGCTTTCTTTTCTCGACTCCTTCTTGACTTATTATAAGAAAATTCTTCCAATCCTGATTCCGAGGATTCTGAATCAGAGGAGCTGGAGTCAATTGAAAAGTTACCATTGCCACTGCCTTTTGGACAGAACTTCTTTGCTATTTTTCCCACAAGATGGTTGTAACGTCCATGAACAACTTGGTATCCTCGATGAAAATTTTCCAAACGAGAAGCTAGTTCAGACCTGTCAAATGAATTCTCAGATGAGATTTGACCACTCTCCTCTGTCCGCAGTATCTTCAATATTCTCTCCACATCATTTTCAACATCTGTAAAAAATTGCATGGTGTAATAGTTGGACAGGCAAAATATAGGGAAAGTGGAAAACCGAACAGCATAGCATATGCAGGAGACAAATTACGGAGAGAGATTCTTAAAATTGTATGGAAGACCAAATCATTATCAGCTTAGTTGAACGTGAAATGGGTCAATCCAGTGAGATTGCTGATGTGATACTACTTCTGACCATGACATTACATGGACCTTCTCAATTCTTGGTCCATTTAGTATACTCCTGTATGAACACTGAAATATTCTAGATTATGAGAGTAAAAAAACCTATACTGTCAACAGAACTTGATGCTATTGAATAAGCCAGACTCGTTGGCATCCGGTGTATATATCGTCGTATTGCTCATTCTGCATTGCAATGTGTTTCAGTTTGGTTATTATGACTATGCATGATTGCATTTTAATGAAATTATTGCCAACTACCCTTTTCATCTAGGGTTTTGGAAGGTTGCTCTTGTTTGTGAGCTTAACAGTGGGATCAATAGTGTAGGTTCCCTAGGTATCAACTGGCCTTCCAGGTCTCATTTGCCAGGTTCTTGCAATACATTTTACATTCAGTAAATTGACAACTGTTCATGGAATTTGTCCGGAAGGTTTATCATGTACATTTTATAGCTGGTCATGAAATTTGGTCAATCATTCCATGGGCCCTTATTGAAATTAAAGTTGGGTTCATAGCTGATACCATTTTGATGAGGGAAAAGATGACAATAAAGAAGATGATTTTGTCATTGCCGGGGCACAATTTTTCGATGGAAAAACTGAGAATATGAAACAATTGTAAAAACAATGTTCCAACGCAACACTTCTAGGAAGGTTGCGCAAGGATACGAAGATCTAAAAAGACATCGTTATGATATTACGAGAATCTAAAAAGATTTCGTAATCACAGCAATCAGATCGTAGTACTTCTAAAAAGAAGATACAATCAGAATTACTGGCAGCAACGAAGAAGGTGACTGGCGAAAGATGGAAGAACTCCTGCTGGGGTGAATGATCACCGTTGCTCAAAGCTTTATTCGCCCTACACGAACAGCTTCCAGGAACCAGCAAGTTCGTCGGAGAACTTGGAACACTCCTGCTCTTCTGACTCCTCGAACGGACACGAACTCCCGTGCAAAAGCAACGCTGGTGCGGCGCCTTTCCTCTCTCTCTCGAAGGCTGCAGATCAGAACTGTGTTAAAGAACACGTCTGAAAATCTCTGTTTACTTGTGCTAAAGAACACTTCGTAAACTCTCTGGTGGCTTCTCTTTCTGTTCTGTTCTGTCACCTGTGAGAGAGGAGGAGGAGGCCTTATATAAGCCCCTGCAACAACTGCCCGGTTAGCACAATGTTAGGGACGTGGTAGTAACCACCCCGAACATGGAGCAACCGCTCAGAACATGCAAGGACACGTTCTGCTGGAAGTTGTGCCACCAGCGTAATTTACACTTTACGCACACAGCCCCTTTTACGCACCCTACGTACACTACGCATTCTACGCACACTGCGTACGCTGCCTACACTGCGCACTCTACGCACGCTGCGTACGCTGCGCACACTGCGCGTACTGGGCGTACTGGACTGCGTACTGGGCTGCGTAACTGGGCCAGCGTAACTGGGCTCGCGTAACGGGCCGCGCAACGTGGTCGCGCAAGTGGCTCGCGCAACGAGCGTAACTTAAGCGCACTATGCGCCTAGCGACGATGCTGACGTGCTAAGTGCAAAGTGCGCCAACAAAACGCCACATTACGCCTCATGAGCCCTTGAGTCCGAGTCCGAGCCCGAGTCCGAGTCTGAGTCCGAGTCGCTAAGCCCCAACGGGACTTAGCTCCTATGGAAATAAATTTCCCAAGAGCAAAAAACATGAATGCTTTAATTGTTGATTTTAGCCTTTTTCCCATTAGAAAAATAATCCCACATGGCAAATCCATGTGCACCTCCACACCACATGTGTATCTCCAATAATAGCAAAGCTAATATATAGAGATACAAACCATTTGTTTTTTCCGATGTGGAACTAAACCTTTCTAAAGAAAAAAACCAAAAAACCCAACAATCCCCCACATATCTCTATATATGGATATAAGTGTTCTCCACAGTAACTGTCCATCATGCATTAGGAGAGATGTCGCTTATGACTTGAATCTTCCCGCATGGGTCAAAAATCAAACTATAATACAATAATGGACTAAGCCTTGAATTCTGCATCATAGCTGAAATTCTTTCCACTCACATAATGTAGTTACATGTGCTTCTGGCTACACATTAAAGGTCCTGTGCCAGCCTGGTTTCAGTGTATAATTTTGGGTGTCTACAAGTTTACCCTCAAGAGACGGCCTGATATCTCTGTCATACACTATAGGTGAGTTCATTATAAAGAGACATGGCATGAAGCGCTTTGCGCTTCCCTTGCGGTGCTACGCCGCTTTGACATGGCTTAAAGCCGGGGCCTTACCCCGTACCGGGAACCTCATCGTAGTGTCATACTACAGTAGCATGAGGCAACCGCCTCTTTGTAGTGCCAAACTACCCAGCATGAAGCCTTAGGCTCCCTTGCGGTGTTACGCCGCAACGACATAGCTTGCAAGGCCGAGGCTTTATCCCTAACCGGGTACCTCATGGTGGTGTCGTGCCACTGTAACATGAGGAATTCCTCCTCTTTGTAGTGCTGACTACACCCCTCTTTATATTTAACATACAACATTAGGCTAACTGCCTATTTGCGGTGCTACGCCGCTGTGACTTGGCCTGCAAAGCCGAGGCTTTATCCTATTCCTGGGCAGCACCCCACATATAGGAACCTCATTGTGGAGTCACCCCACTGTAGCATGGAGTTTCACTCCTTGTAGTGCTGCTCTACCGTGCTTCCTGTAAAGCACTCCAGGCATTCACTCTGCCTGAGAACTCATTAAGGCAATTAAGCCAACCTTCCCACAGGAACCGTTTTCCGCAGAAAACAATAGTAGACAACAGTGGTTATAGGTCCGTAACCTCTCCATGCCCAATAGAACATGTACCCACCGTTCCTGATATTCTTCCGATTAGTGGTCCTCCCTTGAACCAAAAGCTAGATACCTAGTAGATAAATCTTTGAACTATTAGCATAAAACTTTATGGTAGGAATACAATAATCCAATATCAGAATGCCTTCAAGCCCATTTTACAAGCTGTGTCTTGACCAGCTGGCGCTTGAGGCCCTTGGTGAACGGATCCGCCAGGTTCTCCTGACTCCGAACATCAATCACTGTAATAACACCTCTCTTGATAAGATCGTGTACTGCCCTGTGCTTCAACCGCACAGTCCTCTTCTTCCCGTTGAAGAGGTCATTTGATGCCACCGCCGCAGTCGCCTGGTTGTCGCAGTATATCGGTATCGCCGGTATTTGCGCCCCAACCAATGGAAGATCATACATGAGCTCCCGAAGCCATTCTGCTTCCTCGGCTGCGGTATCTAGTGCAAAGAACTCAGATTCCATGGATGACCGCGAGAGCATAGTCTGCTTCTTCGACTTCCACGATATAGCAGCTCCACCCATTGTGAAAATGTATCCACCTGTGGACCTCTCGCTCTCCACCTCTGAGCACCAACTGGCATCACTGAAGCCTTCCACTACCGACGGATCTCCGCTGTAGTACAGTGCATATGTCTGAGTCTTCTTGAGATATCTCATAACCCGTTTCACAGCTTTCCAGTGTTCAGCACCTGGGTTGCTCGTGAAACGACTCAGCATTCCCACGACGAAAGCTATGTCAGGCCTTGTGGCAGTAGTAGCATACATCAAACTTCCCATTACGCTTGCATACTCCAGCTGCCTGATGCTTTCCCCTGAATTAGGCTTCAGCTTCAGATCACACCTGTACGGCGTATCGATCCCTGGAAGACCCCAATACCCATAACGAGTGATCATTTTCTCAATATAATGAGACTGTGACAGCGCTAGTCCAGTGTCTGTCCGGATGATCTTGATCCCTAAGATCACATCAGCTTCCCCCAAGTCCTTCATACTGAACTTGCTTGAAATGAATTTCTTTGTCTCCGTGACACAGCTAATATCCGTACCTAGGATAAGCATGTCGTCCACGTACAGACAAACGATCACACCTCTTCCATCAGCGAACTTCGTGTAAACACACTTGTCCGTATCGCTGACCATGTAGCCATTTGACCTTATAACTTTGTCAAATTTCTCATGCCACATCTTGAGAGCCTGTTTAAGACCGTACAAAGATTTTACCAACATGCAGACTTTGTCTTCAAGACCCCTGATGACAAATCCCTCTGGCTGTTGCATGTAAATCTCTTCGGTCAGCTCGCCATTTAGGAAAGCCGTATTCACATCCATCTGATGTATCACCATCTTATGTATTGCTGCGAGAGCAATCAACATTCTGATGGTGGTCATCCGGGCTACTGGAGCATACGTGTCAAAATAGTCAATCCCCTGCTTCTGAGAAAACCCCTTGGCTACCAACCTAGCCTTGAACTTGTCAATAGTTCCGTCTGCTTTCATCTTCTTCTTGAAGATCCATTTGCATCCGATGGGTTTCGCTCCTTCAGGAAGATCAACCAACACCCAAGTGTTATTTGAGGTGATGGAATCAATCTCATTGTCAATCGCCTCCTTCCAGAAAACCGCGTCTCTGGTCTTCATCGCCTCATCATAGGTAAGCGGATCTGCTTCCACATGATAGGTGACAAAGTCACTTCCGAAGTCCTTCGGCCTCCTCACACGCTTAGCTGACGGCTCAGCTTGTTCTGGTTTAACCGTTGTTTCAACAACAACATCTTCTTGGACCACATCTTCATTGAAGACTTCAGTTTCTTGTGCACCCTCATTATTCTCCGGAACATCCGAAAGAACAATATTCTTGTGCCTTGCAAACTTGTCTTCAAAATATTCTGTATCGCGAGATTCAATGATATGATTTGACTCAATATCAAGAAATCTCCGAGCATCACTCTTCTCGGCATACCCCAAGAAGATCGTCTTTGTAGTCCTTGTCCCAAGCTTCTGAATCTTTAGATCTGGAAGCTTGACATACGCCAGACACCCCCACACTCGAATGACATTCAAGTTAGGTCTGACCTTGAACCAGAGTTCATGAGGAGTAACGTCAGAAGTTGCATGAGGCACTCTATTTAGAATAAAAGTGGCCGTCAATGCAGCTTCTCCCCAGTAACACTTAGGAAGGCCAGCAGTCAACAACATTGAATTTATCATTTCTGTCAACGTCCTGTTCTTCCTCTCAGCTACTCCGTTTGATTGAGGAGAGTACGGAGCCGTAGTCTCATTGACAATTCCATGTTCCTTGCAGAACGATGCGAATTCATGAGACCTGTACTCCCCACCTCGATCACTTCTTATCCTTTTGAGTTGTTGTCCAGTCTGCCGCTCAGCTTCGGCTCTGAACTCCTTGAACTTCTCGAATGCTTCGTCTTTAGCCTTCAGCAAGTAGACGAACGCATACTTTGAGAAGTCATCGATGAAGGTTATGAAATACTTCATCCCGGCCTTTGTAGAGAACTGTTTGAAGTCACAGATATCGGAGTGAACCAACTCCAGAAGATTTGTACTTCGATTAACCCGAGGAAAGGGTTTCCTTGTGATCTTCGTTTGAGCACAAACTTCACATTTCTCTATCTTACCCCCACATTTGGAGATAAGTCCTAGACTAGACATTCTGTTTATTCGTTTACAATGAACATGTCCTAGCCTATTATGCCACAACTCAAGAGTATAAGCAGAATGAGTGACTTCATTAATTACATTAATTACATTGGACTGATTTACAAGCTGAATCTTGAACATTCCTTCGGTATAAAAAGCTTTCCCGAAATATGTTCCCTTGATAGACATCACCATCTGGCCAGCATTGATGTCCATCCTGAGGCCTGCATTGCAGAGTAGGCCTCCCGAGACCAGGTTCTTGGCGATAGCAGGTACGTGCTTCACGCCTTGAAGCGTCAGACTTCCCCGAAGTCAGCTTCAACACCACCGTCCCGATCCCGAGCACTTCAGCTTGTGCCTGGTTCGCCATCATAACCACTTCAGAAGTAGGGGTGTAGGTGGTGAACCACTCCTTACTGGAGCAGACATGGCATGAGGCTCCAGTGTCTACCCACCAGTCAGAATCAGTCCTTACCGCATCAACCTGTGCAATCATAGCAACAATGTCAGTGATCATAGATACCTTACTAGGCTCTCCTTGCTCTGATTGCTTGGTTTTTGCTTTGCACTCATTCTTAAAGTGGCCTTTCTTGCCACACTTGAAGCAAGGCATTTCAGACTTCGGCTTCTTTTTCTTGATAGAAGTTCCCTTAACTTTTAGATTGTCAGGGTTCTTCTTCTTGCTGTGGAAAGCCGCATGCTTTCCCTTTGGTTCCTTGGTCTGGACCAGATTGGCGTTAGCCAATTGCTTGGACAGTGTGTCCACCTTCAGTTGAGCCCGCATCTGGTCCTCAACATAGATTTCCTGTAGGAGATCTTCAAGGGTGATCTCCAACTTCTTCCTATGCATGTTTGCATAGAATTTGCTCCACCCAGCGGGGAGCTTTGAGACAATCCCTCCAACAACAAACTTGTCGGGGAGGGGCATCGCCTCGTCTTCCAGCTTCTGTCGCAGTTTTAGGAACTCCTTCACCTGCGGCAGCATAGACTTTTCGTCCTCAAAGAACCACTTGTGATATTTTTCAACCACAAATATTTTACTGCGGTTCTTGTCTTCTTTGTAGAGTTTTTCTAGAGACTCCCATATGTCTCTAGCGATATTCTTCTTAGAATAGGATTCTGCTAGGGAATCCTCCATAGCATTCAGGATAAGCAACCTGCAAATGCTATTCTCCCTTCTCCATTTGGCCTGAAGTTTAGTAGCCGCAGAGATTGCGGTAGCAGACCCAGTATCTGGAACGGTAGATTCCTCTTCAAGAAGCACGTGATCCACGTCTCTGAGTTGAAGAGTGAGATAAACCTTTCTCTTCCAGACTTGATAATGATCTCCATCAAACCTCTCTAACTTACAGAAATCAGTGTTTAGGAGTGAAGCATTAATGTTTTCCATCGTAGCAATAAAGCTTTGAAATTGTTATTGCCGGGGCACAATTTTTCGATGGAAAAACTGAGAATATGAAACAATTGTAAAAACAATGTTCCAACGCAACACTTCTAGGAAGGTTGCGCAAGGATAACGAAGATCTAAAAAGATATCATTATGATATTACGAGAATCTAAAAAGATTTCGTAATCACAGCAATCAGATCGTAGTACTTCTAAAAAGAAGATACAATCAGAATTACTGGCAGCAACGAAGAAGGTGACTGGCGAAAGATGGAAGAACTCCTGCTGGGGTGAATGATCACCGTTGCTCAAAGCTTTATTCGCCCTACACGAACAGCTTCCAGGAACCAGCAAGTTCGTCGGAGAACTTGGAACACTCCTGCTCTTCTGACTTCTCGGACGGACACGAACTCCCGTGCAAAAGCAACGCTGGTGCGGCGCCTTTCCTCTCTCTCTCGAAGGCTGCAGATCAGAACTGTGTTAAAGAACACGTCTGAAAATCTCTGTTTACTTGTGCTAAAGAACACTTCGTAAACTCTCTGGTGGCTTCTCTTTCTGTTCTGTTCTGTCACCTGTGACAGAGGAGGAGGAGGCCTTATATAAGCCCCTGCAACAACTGCCCGGTTAGCACAATGTTAGGGACGTGGTAGTAACCACCCCGAACATGGAGCAACCGCTCAGAACATGCAAGGACACGTTCTGCTGGAAGTTGTGCCACCAGCGTAATTTACACTTTACGCACACAGCCCCTTTTACGCACCCTGCGCACACTACGCATTCTACGCACACTGCGTACGCTGCGCATACTGCGCACTCTACGCACGCTGCGTACGCTGCGCACACTAAGTGCAAAGTGCGCCAACAAAACGCCACATTACGCCTCATGAGCCCTTGAGCCCGAGTCCGAGTCGCTAAGCCCCAACGGGGCTTAGCTCCTATGGAAATAAATTTCCCAAGAGCAAAAAGCATGAATGCTTTAATTGTTGATTTTAGCCTTTTTCCCATTAGAAAAATAATCCCACATGGCAAATCCATGTGCACCTCCACACCACATATGCATCTCCAATAATAGCAAAGCTAATATATAGAGATACAACCCATTTGTTTTTTCCGATGTGGGACTAAACCTTTCTAAAGAAAAAACCAAAAAACCCAACAGATTTTTAGCATCATAGAAATACATAGGGTGCCGAAATAGTTTATTATAACAATTTTCAGGGCATAAGAGTCATTACTTTACAGAGAAACACAAGATTTCTACTAGACCATTTCTAGAGCAAACAAATAAACATCAGTTTGTTGACCTCGATATTTGCACTAACTTGTTCAAACATATCATTTATGCAAACGTCATAGAACAAAATCCTCATTGCAAATCTCACTGTGTGTCAAAGGATTGAGAAGAGAAGTGCTTGATAATAGAATTTACCTTCCTTATTTGGCAGTGCGTCAGAGTTCTCATTATCAACATGCGTCCCAACGACCGACGAGAAAAATTTCTCCAATCTGTGTTTCTTCTTCATCTCCACGGTCTAGTTTCAAAAGGAAACGTTTATATTCGCATGCATATAACTGATCTCACATAATGCATGTGTTGTGTAACATCCCAAAAGCATTTGCTAAAATGAAAATTAAAGAACACGACAAAAAATTACAATAATTTGCATGGCTGTTTTATGAGGTAGACCACATGATGAACAAATTATTCTTCTTGCAAATTGCACATTGTTGAAGTACAACAGAAATAACATAAGAGGCTACAGGATGTTTCTTTACTAAGAAAATTAAGAGAGTCTCAACTAAAATCAAGAGAGATATACCATTAATGGACCAGTGTTCTAAATGGCGTCCGCCTAGGCCGCCTAGGCGGTAGGCGGTCCCTCTCCGCACCGCTTTTCGGTAGGCGGTGGAGTAGGCGGCCAACGGAGGTTGGCGGCATAGGCGAAGGTGACGCGGCGTAGGCGGCGCCTAGACGGAGCAATACTTAACAAAATATTTTGGCCAAAAAAGTTTTTTTTAAGTATTATGGGCCTATGGTCACTTTTACAAAACTAAAACTTTATAAATCTTCGTTCTACAACTTAGTTATGTATGGAACACCCTTAAAATATGTATATTATGCAAAAAAAAAGTGGCAAAATAGTAAAAAGTATTCAAAATGTATCGACAGCCTAGGCGGTATGCGGACTCTCTCCGCCGCACACCCGCCTACCGCCGTTTATAACCTTGTAATGGACAGAAACACTCAAAATGTTGTAGGTTGCTGAGAGTTGACAAAACAAATGAATTCATGGTCATTGTTATACTATAATAATACATAACGAAAACCTACCAATCATGAAAGTTAGTATATGGAACTAAATGGCTGGGGTTCTTTACCACGGTGGATAACCATTCTAGGTACAAATAAAAATATATTTCATAAATAATTGTTTTCTAGAATCTTGTGATCTTATCTAATATATGTTTGTCAATCTGCTGAAATATAGCACTATGAATTTCATATTGACAAGAGGTCTTGTCATTATTTAGCTTTACTTACTACGTGATTATCATAGCTGTTTGTGTTAGACCCAGAGGTAGAGATCATGGGCTATCATGCATAATTTCTTTGTGTATTGTATCTTTAGGTGGTAATCTGGAACCATGAGAGCTGTTCCAGTAAATTTCACATGTTCCATGAGTTTTGAGCCTAAATCCCTACTTCATATTTCAAACCACTTATTCGGACCCTCTTCTAATTCCCATGTCTGGACATCTTAATTCTTGATCACACATTAAAATGTACAGTTTGTCCCTGACATCTAAGGTAGTCTAGTGAAGTTCATTCATATTTTATTTCATCTGTCCCCTTCCCCATTTTACATTAAAAAAATAAAGAAAGGTTGCATCACAGAATACTCCTCCAACTCCTCCCTCTATCTCCCACTAATCTGAAATGAAAAAGAGGAAATTGCTTCCTTTGATTTTCGTCTGTGGGAAAAGATATCCTACTCTACGTTTTCGCCTTTTATTGTTTTGCCCAACTCTAAATATACAAAGAAGATACAGAGTCTACATGAATCTCTACTTATTAGAAAGAGATTAATATTCAGTTTTTCTATAGTGCATGTCTTCTTCAAGATCATTCTTTCCTATGACCAAAATATTCTCCTTTCTTCTTTACTTGTGTTGTTTCCTCTTTCTTCATGGTGGTACCACATCATTCTTTCCTTTGGCTAAAATATCCCTCACATCTTCTTTCTACTCTTCCACATCTTCCATTGGTAGATTATCCTTCTTTCGTTGGAGAGGTAATGGTGGCAGGAGAGGTTTAGGTAGAAATAAATTGTTCTCGATGCCCATTAATTCCATCTGTTCGTTTAGAATCCTAATCTTTGGGCGGAGTAAGGCTTCTAACTCAAGTCTACTTGTTTCTCTAGGTCTCAAAAGTCCATAAAACCTACAAAATCCATCTAAAACTAGTCCAAGAGTCTGAGTTGAACCATAACAGGATATCTACATGTAGATTCTTACATTGAAAAAGTTATCACGTGGCATCTGATATTAAGTTTCTAAAGAGGCATTATTCTAAAATTCGTGATGCGGGTTCAGTGCGGAGAAGGGACACCTAGAGGCTAGGCTGCCTAGGCGCCAAACAAATATCAGGCAGTTTTTTTTTTCTTTTCTCCTACTCCCTTGTAATAGCTTACATAGTTTTTTTTAAAAACTAATTTTGGTTATATTTACTATTTCTCTCATCTCTAAATGTGTCTCTTGTTATCTATTACAGGATTCAAACACTTCTACAAGGCTGCAACAATGAAAACATTAGATCAAACTATCATTTTGTATGAATAATAAGCCGGCTTCTACAAGGCCGAACAGGTCCGAACAAGGCCGCACAAGGCACCTAGGCACCGAACAGGGCCGCACAAAGGTAAACTGCATTATACCGCCGAACAAGGAGTTTTCGTTTCGGCCTAGGGACACCTAGCACCTAGGCGACACCTAGACGGCCGAACAAGCCGATTTATAGAACACTGTATAGAGGTAAATCATTACCAGTAACTTATGAATAAGCTCCTGCTTTTTCCACACATGCATCCTAAATCTAATATTACTTGTACAGAAAGCATCGTGAGTACTTGTACAGAAAGCATCGTGAGCAAGTTTGTGCATATGCTGAGACTTCCTCATCTTGGACAATTCACAATTGGCATCATAGACAGTTAGAACTCTAAGATACTTCAGTACACATCCTAAAAAGGTCTAATGTTCACCACAAACTCTTCATCATCTGTTTAAATTATCTCCAGATTCTGATTCAGCAAGATCAGAGAGATCTATCATAGGTTATTGGCCATTTTCGTAGTTAACCTAGTTACTGCATGTGTCCAATCAAGTGCACAAGCTAAGCATCAAGACTTGGCCTATGATGTTGCAGAGTACTTTTGGTTGAGAATTCTTCTAGATGACAACAAGACAACTACCAATATTAATGGGAATTCAATTCAACATCATCACAAAGCATATCAAGATATATTGCCATTTTATTTGAGAACCTAATTTGTAGGGTTTCTTGGGATTGTCATTCCTTCACTCTTTGGCATATTGTGCCACAGATAAATGCAATTTCCTATAAAAAATTGTATTATATTACCTCTTCGTCTAGACTCTTTATAGTCTAGGAGAATTTGGATTGCAAAAGGTAGACCTACCTACCAGCCAACTGGCCACCTAGATTTTATGGCATGGCCCTCTCATGCTCTAGCTAGGAATTTGACGTCAATGTAGAGGGTTGATGTCAGGTTGACAGCCGGTCTTAAAACTTTGTCAAATCTTATATGGAGCTTTTTTATGCTCCATAGCCAACCCATTTTGAAGGAGGAAGGCTTGGATGATGATGATGAATTCAAAGGGTTTGTACCAATATATATTCCTCTTATTCAACATCTAGAGGGAGAGTGCCGAAAGCCATTAGAGAATCTTAGACAGCATTAGACCTCTTGTTCTATTAAATAAGAGGGTTTCAAGAAAATGCTACTTCTTACAGAACATATATTAGATCTCCATTTTTTGTTGAATTGAATGCTCCTATTTAACAGTATAGTTTATGGGATGTATGCTGCAGCCAGGTTTATTTAGACAAGGCATATGATTCTGTCAGATCTGAGCAATATACATATAGTGCGAGTATATCCGTCTCCATGTGTAATCATATTGTAATTCAAGTATTACAATATAACCTATTCTCTAATATCTACTTCTTTTCTGGTTTTGTCACTGCTGTGTGAGACACATTCCACCTTAGGACATAGGAATTCTCAAGTTTAACCCACATTTCTATTATTTTGTTGTAGTACTGTAGTGGACAGCCTTATGAATCTATGTTCACATGCTCCAAATAGTCGAGATATAGTTGTTGAGTTGCCCTTCTCCCAATTATCGCAGACAGGTTTATCCCATAAGTTTTGTTGTTTCTTCTCCTCAAAACTTCATCTTTCCACAAGAAACGATAAAGAGAAGATCACAATTGTACCTCTCATGATAATGTTGTCAAGATTCACAGTGATAAATTGGACTGTCAAATGCTAAACAATTACGTCCTGAACTGTCAATCCTCTGGCAGCAGAGGAAGCTTTGACCAGTACTCATTGATGTCAAACATCTTTACATATCTAGTCTTGGTAACTTCCTAACAAGGACTTCAAAGAAACATGCAAGATGGAGCTTCTATGCTTTCACATCTATAAAGGTTTTTAATGTTCATAATATGTCCTGAGATTAAGGTTTTGAGGGTAGAGATAGAAAGGAATGGTCCATGAGGATTACAGTTATAGTACCGGAAGAAGAAAAAGGCACTCCCTACAGTTAGAGATTCTGTTTTGTACATGAGGATTAGCATGAAGAGATTTTGTCTGGATCAGTCAAAAGACAAAATAAAGGATATAAATCTTTACAACATTCATCACTCTGTTTTCTCCAGAGGACAAAATAGGACTCGTATCAAAGGGGGGACAACATCAAATGAGGATATGAACTATGAAGAATGACTTTGCTCATGAATGGTAACATCGCAGGTAAGGTATATAAGACCAGTAATGGGATCAAAATAACTGCCCTTTTAAGTAGGTGAAAACCCAAGTAATATTCCCCTAATAGACTGAAGTTTGGATTTTACCTTTTGTTTATCATTGACAACAACAAAGTGATAAAAGAAACACAAGCTATGAAGGGAAATATATTTAATTGTTGAGAACTAATAAGGGATTTAGTCCCACATTGGAAAATGTAATATGAAGAGGAGCTAGACTCCCTATAAGTAGTGGAGTAGCCCATCAATAAAAAATACAACAATTATTCTCTACATGGTATCAGAGCCATAACCACAAAAAAAAAAAAAAATTCTCACCCCTTCCCCAACCCGGCAAACCCGCCCCCCCGCCGACCCCCCCGCCGACCCCCTGCAGTGGGGTCGGAAGAGGGAGGGGGGGGGGGGGGGGGGGGGAGGGGGTCGGCAGCAGGGGGCAACAGGTGTTAACGGCATCTTATCTCATCAACAAAATGCCATCTCAGGTATTGGACTGGAAGACACCGTTGGAGATGCTTACTGGTGCAACCACGTACACTGTTCCACCGAAAGTATTTGGGTGTGTAAGTTTTGTCCAAGATAATAGGCCAGGAGTTGGCAAACTGGATCCTAGAGCGGTCAAATGTGTCTTTGTCGGGTACACGGCAACTCAAAAGGGATACGCATGTTGGAGCCCAGTTGAGCGGAAGATGTTTGTAAGCATGGACGTTACATTCAGAGAACTGGAACCATATTATGGTTCGGATGACGGTTCAGCGTTTGGTGACACACCTAACACAGAGGGTGTTAGATGTGAGGGGAAGAAAATAAGCCCATCTGTGGTGGTCGGATCGGTCCCATGTCCGGTCGTGGAAAACTGGACGAAAGGGGGAGAAAGCAGTGACTCCGATACAGAAGATGAAGAAGATACATATGTTAAACAGGGGGAGCAGCAGACAATGGAAAAGGAGCTCCAAGTGCAGACAATGGAAAAGGAACTCCAAGTCTACAGAAGGAGACAGCAGAAGTCCAGTACTGTGCCTGTACCGTGCCCTGTGCCTCATGTACCAAGTCCCTCGTCTACTCCTGCTCCAACTCTTGAAGATGTTGCCCCCGCACTGAATCAATCTGATTCTGATGCGGATCTCTCTGACTCTGATGGCATGATCTCTCCACCACCTATTGCTCCCTTAAGGAGATCTTCTTGCATCAATGCGGGTAAGGCTCCTAGTCGTTTTGATGATTATGAACATGATATTGCCAACTACCTGTCTTATTCTAACATTTCTTCGAATTATCGAGCCTTCATTGCATCATTAGACTCTACTTCGTTGCCTAAATGTTGGCAAGAAGCAAAGAAAGATCCAAGGTGGAAAGCTGCAATGATGGAAGAACTTGGGACACTGGAAAAAAATAAGACGTGGGAGCTGGTTCCATTACCCAAAGGAAAGAAAACTGTGGGATGCAAATGGGTGTACACAGTAAAAGAGACGTCAGAAGAAAAAGTGGAACGATACAAGGCAAGGTTGGTTGCAAAAGAATACACACAATCATATGGCATCGACTATGATGAGACGTTTGCTCCAGTAGCGAAAATGAGCACCGTAAGAACTCTGGTCTCCATTGCAGCAAACTATGGGTGAAAGCTATACCAGTTAGATGTGAAGAATGTCTTTCTCCATGGAGACCTACAAGAAGAAGTGTACATGGAACTCCCACCAGGGTGCCACGCTACAGAATCAGACGGAGGGACATCGCATGGAAAAGTATGCAAACTAAAGAAGTCGCTATATGGACTCAAGCAATCTCCTCGAGCCTGATTTGACAGATTCAGAAAGGCTGTTACAGACATGGAATATCATCAAGCAAATGCAGATCATACGGTCTTTCTTCAGCATGCAAGAGGCCACATCACTATACTTGCTGTATACGTGGATGATATAGTAATCACAATGATGAAGTCGAGATCGCTAAGCTGAAGTCAAAACTCGCGGAGGAGTTTGAGGTAAAGAATTTAGGAGCGATGAGGTACTTTCTAGGTATCGAGGTGTGTGAAGACGAACAAAGAATTGTTCTCTCACAGAGAAAATACGCACTAGATCTGCTGAAGGAGACAGGGATGCTGGAATGCAAAGCAGCAGTCACCCCAATTGACCAGAAGTGCAAGTTGGGAGCAGAAGCAGGAAAGCCAGTTGATCGTGAAAGATATCAACGACTTGTAGGGAGATTGATTTATCTGGGGCACACTCGCCCTGATATCTCATTTGCGGTGAGTGTAGTAAGTCGCTACATGCATGATCCAAGAACGGGTCATATGGATACAGTGTTTCAGATCTTGAGATATCTGAAAGGGACGCCGGGGAAAGGGCTATGGTTCAAGAAGAATGGATGTATAGAAGTTGAGGGATACTGCGATGCAGACTGAGCGAGCTGCATAGACGATAGAAGGTCTACCACGGGATATTGTGTCTTTGTAGGAGGAAACTTGGTCTCATGGAGAAGTAAGAAACAGTCAGTGGTAGCACGGTCTACAGCTGAAGCAGAATACAGAGCAATGGCTTTAGGAGTGTCAGAGTTGCTGTGGGTGAAGGCGTTGCTGACAGAGTTGAAGCTGGACAAGGGAGCACCGTTACATCTTCTGAGCGATAGTTAAGCTGCAATAAGTATAGCTAACAATCCAGTTCAGCACGACAGAACGAAGCACATCGAGATCGATCGATTCTTCATCAAAGAAAAGCTGGAACAAGGGATACTGAAGATTGATCATGTTCGCTCAGAAGAACAAGTGGCAGACTGTCTGACTAAGGGTCTTAGTTCATTAAGTCTGTCGAAGCTATGTAACAAGATGGGAATGATTAATATCTATCGCCCATCTTGAGGGGGAGTGTTGAGAACTAATAAGGGATTTATTCCCACATTGGAAAATGTAATATGAAGAGGAGCTAGACTCCCTATAAGTAGTGGAGTAGCCCATCAATAAAAAATACAACAATTATTCTCTACATTAATATATGTTAGGTGTTGGCTTGTATCTTGCATCCAATTGAGCGCTCATGATCTACAAATTTGGTGACTATAAAAAGATATTGTATACAAAGTTTAGTCCCATATTGGATAGAAAGTGGGACGATGAGATATTGGACTTAACAAGACATTTCTCTTATAAGTCATATCGGTTAAGTCCGATATCATAGCACATGAACCAACTCTAGTTCGACTCCACCGCATTTCAACTAGTGGTATCAGAGCACAATGTTACAAGTCGCCTGTATTGAGTGCTCTTGTTGTTCTGAGACAGATTGTGCTGACACGTGCATGATACATATAATCAAAATCAACTTGACTCCTAGGTGGAGAGTCCATAAGGCGATCCGAGCCAGGATCCAAGGTTGGAGGGATCATACGGGTTCACTCATAAGGTAGAGCATCTCCATAAGGTGGTCCGAGAAAAAGACCTATGGTTGGAGACGCTATATTGATTGGCTTTACAAACGGGTCTACCTTGTCAGACCCAAGGTGGAGCAAGACGTGCGGTTTGCACCCAGTAGTGGTGTGATTTGGTGAACATGTGAATTTAGCTATGTTTGAATAGAGCGAAAGACGATATGTTGAATCTCATGCACTTCATCCGAAAGATTGTTGAGTTGTATCTCGCATATGATTGTGCATTCAAGATTCACAAGTTTGATGACAATACAAAAGAAGTTTTATGCAAAATTTAGTCCATATCAAATAGGGAGGATAAGCTATAAGTATACGAAATTGGTCTAGAACTTAACAACGATTTTTTAAGTCAGATGGGTCAAGTCCAATACCATACATTATGGATCAACTCTGGTTGGGTCTCACTATGTTTTCAATACTAGGAAGCACATGCACTCCAAAATTGATGTCGTGTTCGTGTTGCGATCATGTTGGATACAATACAAATAGTCCAAAATACACTAGTATATGCTAAAATATGTGACATGTTGTATGCTTATCTTTTGTCGTATCATATTCATGTTCCTGCAACATGAAATATAAGCCATAAAGTATTGATCTTATTTTGGACTACAATGGATTGTATAATATCGTAATCAATGTTATAGATTTCGCTAGGCGAAATCGGTGCGCCAAGCACCCGCCTAGCACCTATGACGCCTAGGCACCGATTTGTTTTTTGTTTTTTTGGTTCATGTATATATATATATATATATATATATATATATATATAGTATACATTCACAAAGTCTTATGGGCTCTTATGGCTAGCATAGACATATAATTGTTCACAGGAAATGGTTAAGCCGTTAAGGGTTCAAATCCTGGGGATGTAAAAAATTTATTTTTTTTCAATTTTTTTTTACTTAGAAAAAAAAATAATAAAAGGGGAAGGAGAGGAGAGAGACTGCAACAGCAGTTCACATCTCCTCTCCTCTCCTCTCCTCTCAGATCCCCTCCCCTCTCCTCTCCCCTCCTCCTCCCCTTCCCTCCCCTCCGCCAACAACAGCAGCAGCATCAAGCATCAGCCAACACCAGCAGTCGACGGTGGCGACGACGACGGAGGCGACGACGACGGCGGTTACGGCGGCGGCAGCGACGATAGCAGGTAAATTTATATTTTTGATTTTTTTTTGAAAATTTTCAAAAAAATTCTCCGACTATGGCCGCCTAGGGCCGAAATCCGTCTAGGACCGTCGCCTAGGGAGTTTTCGGTGCGGCCGACGGCCGCCTAGGCCAAAATTTAGAACACTGATCGTAATGGTCCTATCTTTTTGGACGTACATGACTAGGGATACTTAAGGTTCCTAGTACTTTTTGGTTAGAGCTGAGCTTTGGTAGGGTGTGGAGTTTGTTTTACTACTTTAGTGGGAAGTTATCTAGGACAAGTTGCTACTACACATAAGTTATGGGTTTGTGTCGTGTATTTAAATAAAGGTTGTTGGGTAGTAAATATAGTATGAAAAGAAATATCAATCTAGTTTGCTTCAAAGACGTACACTTTCCTCTAAAGAAACTCCCTTATCTTTCTCAAATTATCTACCATTATTCCTACAAAATTGCTAGAAACAAAGGCCATCAATGGTTAAAAGAGAACATCACATAAAGTTAAAAAGTTTGGTATCATAATTTGGCATGAGTGACTCACTCTTCGATCAACTGGGGCCGAGATAACAAAGATGGTTGCAACACAACATCAAAAAATTCGATCTCGTTATAAATAAAGATATGCAAAGTATGTGGAGAAGTTGGTGATGGCCAAGTTAGGTTCATCCAAAGGTGGTGAGAAGATATGCAAAGTATGTGGAGAAGTTGGTGATGGCCAAGTTAGGTTCATCTAAAGGTGGTGAGGATGGGTTTTTTGAAGTATGATAGGATAGAGACCCAACCAATGGGTTTATCGGCCGAATCAGTTCCTTGATTACCATCGACCCCGGAAGACGAGTAGATTTCACTTACCAAGTTTAACTTGGAAGGTGTTGCGCACTTGTGATTCCAACTACCGAAAGAAGAAAAAGGGACGAAGTTACACATGGCGACTCAGCTCGTGGATTAACTCTTTCAAATGGTTAAACCCATTTATCAAAAGTTTTTTAGGTTACTCGCGAAACTTCAGAAGTCATGTGCAACGTGATTATCAAACCATATTTTCTAAACTATTTTACATGCATGAAAGTTCTCTCCTGATTAGTAAGTCGGTCTCCTTATTAGGGGATTCAAGGAGAATATAAGGATGAATGTGCAAGCGAGTAAACCAACTTTCATTTAGCTGCAAATGGACTTGTCGGTCTGTATGAAACCCGTCAGCAAGCGAGCCAAATTTGAAGTCTAAACTCAATATCCTTATGTGTCGGCAGATTGTCGTTGTCAACAGACAATAGCCGAGCTCAAAGGCAATGCTACAATTGCGCGCGCGGGGGGGGGGGGGGGGGGGGGGGGGGGGGGGGGGGGGGGTGGTTGGGTTTGGGTTTGGGTTGGGTGTTAGTTCATCTGTGCAAGAAGTTGTTCCTAACAGTGTCGAGGAAGAGAAGAATGGTAAAGACAATAATGGAGATACAAGCTCATTTTCCAGATTTCCACTTTAAGGACAAGGTGGTTTTTAGTAGGGTGGAATGTTATGGCCCTATTTTTTAGGTTGTACGTGACTAGTGGGCAGTAAAAGGTTCTAACTGTGGTGGAGTCAAAAGTTTATTTTACTACTATTTAATGGGAAGTCAGCTTGCTACTATGTGGGAGTTATGGATTATTGATTTCACTTAAATAAAAGGTTATTGGGTTGAAAGAGTAAGAAAAGCTATGTTGCACGGACACCAATGCGAGAACACATGGCGAGGACACAAGGACATGGACAGAACACTTATTTTTGTATGTCCAAGTGTATTTTGGAGTGTTTGATATGTGTCCAATACGTATCCGACATGACCCAACTTTAATCTTAGGAGTATTCGTGCTTCCTAGAGGAAAATATATATCATTCTAGTTTGCTTGAAAGAGGTCTAGTTTCCTTTTAATGAAACTTTCTTTCTATCATCATCCTCCATTTCTCAACCATTCTAAGTCAAGAATTGCTAGACATGACGAACAGAAGTGATGACAGGCATTTGTATGGTCTGGAGAGTATAGATACTTTGAATTTTCTAGTTAGAAATTGAATAAAGCTAATGTGAGATCTGTCTGGTTTAGGTAAATATATCAGGTGGTTTCCAACTTGATAAGTTCATTTGGAGAAAAAAAACGATCTTAAAAATGATCAGGGGTCACCACCGATTAACTTGTTAGCATAATATGTAGTTGTAAGGACAAGTTTTCTTGGGCAAGAGTGACAGAGATATGTCCTAGCAACCAATCTGAAAGTCGTTTCGGATTGTATATTTAAATACCACCGTGGACTATACATGTTAATTATTAACAGTATCATTAATAAAGATTTTATGATATTTTTCGTACTGAAATTGTCTACAAACTGCTAATATTAGAGTGTCCTTAAAACAAAGGCTATGGGTTTTTGGAGTTGCGACGAGATCACAAATATGACCCAAAACTGTGAAAACCAGGCCTAAATCCTAGCCCAACAGACCTTAAACCCAAACCCACCTAACTAAAACCCAAACCAATATACTGTATCGTTGCTACAGTATTCCCATATCCCCGACTCCTACGGGAGAACGGAAACTACCCCCGTTCTTGAGCCAACCCCCATGGCCTCGAGCTTGCCAACTCCCTCAACACAATGTTGTTAAATTCGCGCGATAGATCGTGGGATCGTACGATCCTACGCGTTTTATACGGAGCTTCGAGGCAGATTGGTGGCCGGCGCGGTCATCGGCCGGCGCGGCCGGTGTGGCGAGGAAACGCGTGTGATCTTACGATCCGTGTTACGATCCCACGAGTTTGTGACTTATGATTCATGTATGACATTTTTATATTAAGGTTATTTTGGTTTTTAAGGTTACTTTTTCTTATTTATGTTATATAAATAATATATAATATATATTAAATATAATTTTGTCTTTCTGGTGGGATCTTACGATCCGTGTTACGATCCCACGAGTTACGATCGTTCACCCTTCGAACGATCCATGATAGTATCTCGAGTTTGACAACCTTGCCTCAACGTTCCTCCCAACTCCTTTATCACAATCTCCATTCCTCCCCATCTCTTCTTCCTTTACTCTCTATTTCCCCCATCTCCTCATTCTTCTTCACTAAATAAACCACTCCCGCTCCGCCGGTGACGACGACGTCGACAGCGACGACATAGCCCCGTAGCACCACCACTTGCTCGCCTCCTCACGAGAACATCACACCCCTTCGCCAGGCTTCTCGACGTCCGTGCAAGGCGTGCGAAGCTTCCGAAGCCACCGAGTTCTTAACAATTTTGAATCATAATTCATCACAAGGTACACACATTGGAAGCCCCATAACTTTTTCTTTCATTCCAGTAGTCCTCGAGCTATTAGTAACACTGTGCAGACAACATGACCAACTCCAATTCCCTGTAAATAGTTTATTTAAGTATAAATAGTTTATTTAAGTATGCTGTAAATACAATTTAAATTACATGAAAAAAACCCAAGGAAATTTGGTTCTGGTTTCGAGAACATAACCTATAAATCGAGCCCAAGCAACCCCTTGGGGAGGCGAATAACTTCGCAGTCCCTCGAGCAATGTCGAATCCAATTTCACCTATGTATAGCCTATATAACCAGCTCCAATACCCAGTAATTAGTTTGATTTATTTTCCATTAAATCTCAGGATATTTATATTCAAAGTTTCTCAAAAACCATAGCGTTTCAATTCAGAATTATATGGTTTTTCTGAAAGTTTGAGCAAGCATAACTTATTGCTCGTTTAACGAAATCCAGTGTCACTTACGCACATACACTCTTGGTTAATTTGTTTATAACTGTGCCAAGTTACAGAACCTAAATCAACCTATAAATAGATCAAAACCAGAGCCAAAATTGGCTCTATGAAACAGTTTAATACTTAGAATTTTCTCGATTCAGGGTCCGTCACGACAAACCAGACCACCCCGGCTTGAACCGATCGCACCGAAAGGTACATACGGTCTACCCCGACGTGTGGGCTTTAATAAAATTCAAATTGGTTGTGTGTGCACGACGAATTTGACCCGTATCCGTCAAAAATTACGGTATCAAGGTTTTTCAAAAAATTACAATTACTTTCTGTGCGCTCATCACATCGCAACGAAACCTGTACCACTAAACTCGCAATATTTGACTTGTTATGTGATCCAAGTTTCGTCCAATTTTGATATTGTTGACCGGATTGCCCTTTTGCGGGCCAACGATCCGATTCGACGGACGATTTTGAGATCTGTTCAACGAAATCCAATTTTGGACGTACCGTTGTGTACGTATCGTCATTCTGGTCTAGCAAACCTCGCTTTGACCCAAAACTGTTGTGTCCAAATTGGACTTATAGGTAGACTTTTCTGGCTAACTTGTTGATTCTGGACATGTTATTGATGTTTGTTTCAGCATCCAGAGTTGTCCATTCCGTTTCTACTTTTCGTGTTGCTCCTAACTTGACGAGTTCGCTACCCGAACGGTATCTTGACTCTTTCCGGATCCCAGGCAAGTATACCTTGCTATGATTACTGTCTAATTATATTTATTACAGCATGTTACATGTTTGTTACTTTTTGCTTTCGTACTTATGATATATATTGAGCGTCCAAGCTAGACTTGGGTGTGATTGACGGAGTTCGTCGATTCACTTGCTTTTTATTTCTTTTATGCATGTTAACTTAGTTGTTAGATGACTATCCTATATTAGTGGAATATTTTCATATCTCCTTTGCCATGAGACACACACATGACACGGATATGAGACTCGTGTTTGGGGCACGGATTATCGTACTCGACTGCCATCGATACGTACGGAACGTGTGACGGATAGAAACGTAACTGTTATAATTAGTGCATTAGAGACTCAAGCAGTTACAAACTGGACATGTTGTGGATACGACTTGGTTAGTGTGGAGATTGGGGGGAGGACAGTCACTAGGCGTATGGACTACCCAAATCGGTAAACCATAGGATCCGGAGGAAAATACGGGAGTTTATGAGTTTGATTATCATGTCGGCCTCTGTCGTTCACTAAACGTTGTCTAGATACAGATGACTGATTGCAGTATATGTATATATGACAAGCCTACACCTGCCCATGCGTTGAACGTTGTCCTCTAAATTTGCACATAGGAGGTTAGAAACAAATTGTTGCATTTATTATTTATTGTACAGTATGTATATAGCATGTTGTCTGTATCTTGCTACGTCCCTCTAGGGACATGGTTTCCTTACAGGACTGGACGACCAGGAGTATCCAGAGGTGTACGGACCTGGCCCTGATTCTGCACTTGTGGATGTGGACGAGGTCTTGCCTTCAGAGTTTCCATAATTCATGTTAGATGGATTATTTATTTTCTTGCATTTCTTTTCATTTCATGATGTACTGGACTATTTTTATGCTTTCAGTAAATAATAGTCATTTGGTAATAGATTTGTTTCCACCAGACTATTATCACTCTTAGACTATCGTTTTCTTTAGTTATATACTCTTGTTGTTTTATGCCTAATTATTACACTTATGATATGGATGAGATCATTACTGTAGATATGTGACCAATTGTTACTTTATGAGCTGGAGCTCAATTACAGCATAAGTATGCATTATAGGTTCTATATATTGGAGTAGCCTACGTATGCATACCAGCTGGCATAGTCACATGCTAGTCTCACGTACGTTGGACTGGGGCATGACAAAAAAACTATGCTTTATTCTCAAATTCTTCATAGTAGTAGGCCCACAAAAAAAGACATTGGTAGGATACAAAATACTCATTCGAGTTTAAGCCGTATGATGAGTATGATTGTTCTAATAGTGCCTCTACACAGACCGATGGGGGAACCAACGGACAAACCGCGTGCCACGTGTCGACCCCCATTAGTCGGATTTGTGTGGCTGACGTTAGCAAGAGGTGCTGGCGTTTGGTGGAAACAAACTAACCAATGGGAGGCCGACACGTGGCGTCTGTTCACGCATCGGTTCCCTCTGTCGGTTCAAGTGTCGGTCCCCCATTTCTAATGTAGCAATACTATAAATTTATACCTATGGAGGCCAAACTTGACGCCCCAGCAACACTACCCTACCTATATATACAGGGTCGTAGAGAAATCCTAAAACTAATCCAATAACTTGTGCAACTATCCCAAAACCACACGATCCTCCCTCTCTGCAGCTCGTTGGTTTTGATCTCCCTTATTCATCACCATTCTAGGTCAGAGATTTGTTCGACTCGCTAAGATCATTTTGGCTTAATCCTAACATATCTTATAGATTTGTTTATTTAATATCTACTGTCGGTCGAACGAGTTGCCGAACAGTTCAATTACCCGATCGATCATGTAATGTTTTATATTGTATCACCAAAGTCGATCATATGACCGTAGTAGTATGAATGGTTCACCTATTAATATCCCAACGGGTATGCCAAAATAACAAATTTGAAATTTACCATGTACGGATATGCTATAGAAGGAGCTCCAAGAAATACAATGACAGAAGATCAAGATCTAGTACCCTCAAGGTTAGTAAATGATCTTTGGTGAATGACACCTCAATCCTAGTGTTAAGAGCTATATAATATGTAATGTTGGTCCATTCCTATCAGCTCGAGGTTTTGGGAACACTGGTTAACTAATATGGTTTTAATAAATTGTATCGTTGCATGAATCTGGCTTTGGTCCATGAAATCGGTCTTCGACTTACGAGGACGGTGTTGAATAGTATCAATATTAAACCATAATCCTCTGAAGAGAGAGCGTACCAGCACCTTGAGGCGCCTGCTTACACAGGGTCTTGAAGGGTCGAAGGGCTAAGATATATGCAACCTTAGGCCTAGGAAACATTGTTCCCATGTCTCGAACCTGCATCCTCCAATATACAAGCAACAAAACAAAGAAGAACATTCTAAAAATGAGTTGGAAGCTAAACAAGCGCAAGATTCAAGATCTCTTGATCATCTCTCCATAACCAAGACGCAATGATCTCCAATAGAGAACTGTGGATTTCTCCAAAGGTTCAAATCCACTAGATAAATCACATGTTCCATTATTCCTCTGCTATATTGAATCATCAAGCAAGAAGACGTGGAGTAAACGAAGATTGAAGATGATAAATCCATTGTCTACATCAAAACTAGTTGATCAAAAAACGAAACACTAAATTCCTATAATAATAAAAAAAACCTCTGCATCTTCTGCTACTTATAAAAAATTGAACAACACGCCATGACATGTAAAAATTCTAAATAAATAGAAAAAGGAAAATTCAGGTAAACTCACCTGAGTTTCCTTTTCCCGGAGAACTCTTCGGATGAGGAGAAGATCAATCGAACTGGAGAAACCAATGGATTTAAATCAATTGATGAGTACTAAACCGTAATTTGAACGAACAAAAATAGTGAAAAAAGAAAAACTGTCCAAGCGTTGGTGTGTGTTTGGTATTTTGGCGAGGTGCAGACAGAGTGTAGTAACTGGAATCTAAACCGACCTTTTCAATATTTATTTACGGAAGTGCCACTTGCCGATACCCCCACACGATTCGCTAGTGGCCGGCTTGGGGGTGTCCGTACCGCGATTTATTCGTGCCAGCTAAGAGCGTTTCCTGAATCTCTGCTTATTACGAATCTTTGGTTAAGGTCATCCGCCGGTGAACTTAATCTGGATGCTCAGAGTCGCTTTGTATTTCGCGCCAAAACTGTCCTGCGGGCCAGCTCTCTGGGTCGCACACATAGATTTCTGGGACGGTGATGGTGCTGACTGACGGAGTCATCATGCAGAACCATTTGGCTGACGTGGCACAAGGTTGTCATCATGTCATTGTGAGCAAAAATGTCACTGATAGTGGTACTGTTTGTACTGGGTCAGGACCAACTTTTGTCATGCCATCTCCACTTTGTATTTGAATGGTTGTCGACATTTTATGGGAATTATACAGGCTACAACCCCAAAAAAATATATATATATATATAATGAAAAAATTTATTAGAAATATTTAGGGTTATTTGGATATATTTTTTGGAAAAAAAATTCTGAAAACAGTTTTCTGAGAGTAAGTTATAAAGTTATTTTTTGAGTATATAGATTCTGACTTTACGTTTGGTTACTTTCATCTAAAAAAATAATTTTTAGAAACAAAAGTTCAAATTTTTGTTTGGTAAATTTTTTTAAGAAAATAAATTTATAAAATAATTATGTGTCCATAATAAAAAAAAGTTCTAAATATGATGTGTCCATAATAATTTTATAAAATAATTTGTGTCCAGCCGGACACATCTCGTCACCTCTCATTCTCTCTTCTCTGAGCAACCGATCCGGTCTCCCACCGCCGGCCACGGACGAGTCACATGTTTGAGCAACCGATCTGTAAAATATGTGTCCATAATCAACCGATCTTCTCTGAGCAACTGATTTGTGTTCATAATTTTTTTTTAGAAAGTCACATGTCTGAGCCACCGAGTCACATGTTCGAGCCACCGCCGGCCATGGACGCGGCCGAAGGAGATCGGCCTCTACTTCGGCTTCATCGAGTACTTCGTCCTGCCGCAACCAGGGCCGGCTCATCCTTTAGGCAAATGAAGCAGCCACCTAGGGCCCTACTTTTTTAGGGGTCCCAAATGTTGGCCCATTGGTCATGGTCAAACTGATTTTAATAATTGATCAAACTCTGTCTGGATATATGAAGCTAGTCAGGATATATCGGACTCTTGGACATGATCAAGAATGGTTATCTACTCAGTTCAAGACCGAAGCGATGTTTGCCTGTTCGAGTCTGTATTTCTTTGAGCAATGTATTTTTCATTTTATTGAGTCTAGGAATACGTTGTACACCGAGTCGTACTGGCAAATAGGCTATTCCAAAATGTTTTCAAAATGTCTTTTAAAATGTCATTTGTTTTGAAAAACATTCTTATTAACAAAAGTTTCAAAAAGGTTTTTCAAAAAGGTATTCAAAAATCCCCAAAATCTATTTTTAAATACCTAACCTAACCCTGACAGAACTCGGCCAGAGTTCGATTGGTAGCCGTTTTGATTTTGGAATTCTCTGGAACTTGGTCCTCCTGCAGTTGCGGATTTGACCGAGATTTCCTCATTGAGTTCTGCCCGAATTCTGTCTTTGGAATTCCTATAAATAGAGAAGGATTTCGATCATTTCAACTTACTCATTCACTTTCAATCTTCTCTCTATCTAAAGCTTTCAGTCTTCCAAAGAGTTTTCTTGAGCTTTAAATTTCAGATCCCAAGCCAATTGCAATCCTCTAGTCGATTTGCCAGTGCGGTGCGGTCTAGAAGTTTCTGAAAGATTGTAATCAGAAGGCTTGATTGAAGAATACCTCTTCACAATTGAAGTTGGACGAGTTCTTCGTATCAAAGCTCGCGTTGTAGAAGTTGCAAGGACTTCGTAAGAAAACTTGCGGTTTTGCCAATAGTGGATTCAACTGGTAGCAAGAGTTCTACCGACTGGATTAGTCCTCAACAGAGGAAAACCAGTATACATCGCTGTCTTTGCGTTTGCTTTCTTATCTCTGGCTTTACATTACTTAGTTGTGATTATTATTCTGTGATCTTGCTGCAAACATTTTTTTATTAGCATATTTCCGCTGCCAACTCTATTCACCCCCCTCTAGAGTATTGTGCTTTACGATTTCGTTCCTACAATTGGTATCAGAGCGGGTGTTACAAGTAAAGCAAGGTAATATTGCAATTATTTATTCATTTAATTAATTGTTATATAGATCACAGCACAACACATGGCAACTGTGAAATTCATAAGTGAAGGCCAGGCCACAAACAGACCTCCACTGTTTGATGGTACGAACTATACCTATTGGAAAACACGGATGAGTTTCTTCTTGAAATCTCTTGACTTTGATTTATGGTCTATTGTTATTGATGGCTATTAAAAGCCACTTCGTATAAATGTTGATGGAGTTCTAGTTGAAAAACCCCATAACAGATATACAGAGGAGGAAAAGAAAAAGGCCAGTCTTGACACACGTGCTATTAACGCTCTATTTTGTGCTTTAGACAGAACTGAATTTAACAGGGTGTCTATCTGCACAACGGCTAATGAAGTGTGGAAGCTACTTGAAGTCACACATGAAGGCACGACTCAAGTCAAAGAATCAAAGGTCAGCAGACTTACTCAAGCGTATGAGGTGTTCAAGATGAAGCCCAACGAAACAGTTACTCCGATGTTCGAAAGATTCCTGGATATTGTAAATCCTTTGTCCTCCCTAGGCAAAGAATACAGTAACCATGAAAAGATTCGCAAACTCCTACGAGCACTTACCAAGAACTGGATTCCAAAGGTTACTGCGATCATTGAAGGGAACGACCTCACAACTATGTCCCTCGAAGTACTCATGGGTAAGCTACTCACTCATGAACTGGAGCTACAAGATTTTGAAGAGCCTGCACCAAAGGAGAAGACGATCGCTTTCAAGGCTCAGCACAGAAAAGCTGCTGAAGGTGACTCAGACAGCAGTGAATCTGATGCTGAAGATCAAGCACTCCTAGCAAGAAAATTCAAAAGATTCATGAGATATGAGAAGAGAACCAAAGAAAACAATAGCAGTAACAACTGGTATCAAGATGATGATGTCTGCTATGGCTGCAAGAAGAAGGGACACATAAAGAAGGATTGTCCTACAAACTCATCATCAAGCAAGAAGAGCAACAGGTATGAAAAAGGGAACCTGAAGAGATCAACATCTCGGAGATATGCCAACACCAGCATATGGCATGAAAGTGAAGCCAGCGACTCAGAAGACGAACAATCAGAAGACGCTGCAAACGTATGCTTTATGGCATCCGATCAGGTACCTACTGAACCTGTAGTTGATACATATAATGACTTCACCTTTGAGCAACTAGGAGATGCCTTCAGTGAACTGATAAGTGATTACAGGAAACTGTGTAGCAAATATCAGACCTCTAAGAAGGTACTTAAAGAGTACAAAGGAGAAATAGGAAGACTTACCGACCTACTAGCTGAGGTTAGAAATAATGTTAGTGAGTCTGGTGAGCTTTTCTCTATTAAGCTCTTATTACACGAGACTACCAAGTCATCTGAAGAGAAAAACAAAGTTATTGACCAACTCAAGGAAGAACTTTCTAAAGAGAAGAAAAGTCTTCAAAGTGCACAAATCAGAATGGAAACACTCACTTCTGATTATACTAAGTTGTATGACACTTCCAAAAGATTGGAAATTAGGTTAGGAAAATAGCCTGAGACTACTGCTTCCTTCCCTAACACGTCTCACTTACCGAAAAATCGAAACATTCCCAAACCAAACACTGTCAGACCTAACCCTATCAAACCTTTACCCCAAAAGGTTAAGCCCAAACAGGATTATAGACATGCTTTCTTCTATACTAGAAAACCTAAACCTACCAACCATGCACACCACTCAGCTTTCAACACTCGACATGCACAATGTCATTATTGTGGCCTCATTGGTCATATTTCATCTGTATGTAGAATCAGAAAGCTTGTTGATTTAAATATTTATGCTTGGATACCAAAGGCTAACATTTCAGGACCCTACAAGAAATGGGTACCAAAAGTTTCATCTGCAAATTATTTTGTAGGTAGAACACCTTTCACATGCTAGAAGCAAATGGATCCTCGACAGCGGTTGTTCACGACATATGACCGGTGACGCTACACTATTTGCAACACTGTCGAAGAAAAAGAAGGAAGGCTATGTCTCCTTCGGTAATAACTTGAAAGGGTATATTATTGGTATCGGTGATGTTGGTAAGTCTCCCTATCCTGTGATTAAGGATGTCTGTCTGGTTACCGAGTTGAAACATAATCTACTCAGCGTAAGTCATCTAGCTGATCATGGTTATGGCATCAACTTTGGCAAAGACAAATGTACTATAGTTGATAGCTCAACTGGTAGTACTATCTTTGAAGGTATCAGGAAAGACAACATATATATTTTCTATTTGTTGGAAGAAACTAACATTTCAGGTAGATGCTTAATGGCTAAAAGTGATGAGAGTCATCTGTGGCACATGAGACTCGGTCACGCAAATATGGACACAATCTCAAGATTATCCACAAAGAAGCTAGTACGCGGTTTACCGGACATAACATTCAAGAAGGATTCGGTATGCAGCCAATGTGAAAAGAACAAAGCTACCAGATCCACATTCAAGTCAGTAAACGCAGTATGTACTACTAGACCTCTACAATTGCTACATATGGACTTATTTGGTCCTAACAGAATTGCTAGCCTCCGAGGTAAGCTTTATGCTTTTGTAATTGTAGATGATTTCTCTAGATACACGTAGGTATACTTCTTGACACGCAAGAATGATGTATTGTCCGAATTTGTCGCATTTTACAAGAAAGTACAGAATGAAAAAGGTTACATGATCACTCGTATTAGAAGCGATCATGGTGGCGAATTCGAGAATACAGAGTTTGAGCAATTTTGTGACACACACGATTTTGTACACGAGTTCTCTTACCCTAGGACTCCACAACAAAATGGAGTTGTGGAACGTAAGAACAGAACTCTATCCGAAATGGCCAGAGTAATGTTAAACCAGTTTAGTCTACCCAAATATTTCTGGGCTGAAGCTGTCAATACAGCTTGTTTTGTTCTCAATAGAGTTCTAATTCGACCCAAATCGAAGAAGACTCCATTTGAGTTATGGTTTGATAGAATTCCATCAGTTTTATATTTTTTAAAATATTTGGTTGTAAATGTTTTATTCTTAATACAAAAGACAATTTGGAAAAGTTTGACGAAAAGGCCGATGAAGGTATATTTTTAGGTTATGCGGCCAAGAGCAAAGGATACAGAGTCTTCAACAAACGAACCATGATCATCGAAGAGTCAATCAACGTCACTTTTGATGAACTGAATCAAATGACTATCGATGACAATGATGAAGATCCAACTGTACCAAGCTCAACAACAACTGATTCTCAACCAAGCTCGGCACTAGCTGATCCTCCTAGAGAAGATCCAGGAACCAGCTACCTTCAGAGTCTGCCGAAAAGATTAAAATTTACGGCTGATCATCCAAAGGATTTGGTAATTGGTGACATTACCAAAGGTGTAAGTACTCATACATCCAGTAGAGATATTGTTTCTAGTGTTGCATTTATTTCACAGCTAGAACCCAAAACTATTGATGAAGCATGTAGTGATAGTTTTTGGATAGATGCTATGCAAGAGGAATTAAACCAATTTGAATGAAATCAAGTTTGGGAACTTGTTCCCAAGCCTATTGATCATCCGGTCATTGGCACCCGTTGGGTATTCCGAAATAAACTGAATGAGAATGGTTTAGTGACTCGTAATAAGGCTCGACTCGTAGCTCAAGGATACAATCAGGAAGAAGGTATCGACTACGATGAGATTTATGCCCCAGTTGCGAGATTAGAATCCATTCGTATGTTATGTGCATTTGCATGTTTTTATAATTTCAAATTATTTCAAATGGATGTCAAGAGTGCATTTTTAAATAGTTTTATTAAAGAAGAAGTTTTTGTAGCACAACCTCCAGGTTTCACAGATTTTAAAAACCCTGATCATGTTTTCAAGTTGAAGAAAGCTTTATACGGTTTGAAACAAGCCCCTCGTGCTTGGTATGATCGTCTAAGCTCTTTTCTACTGGACAACGATTTTTCAAAAGGCAAGGTTGACACTACACTTTTTATTAAGTCCTTTAATGGTAAGCTTCTTTTAATACAAGTCTATGTTGATGATATTATATTTGGATCTACTGATGAATCTCTGTGTCAAAAATTTTCTAAGTGTATGCAGAATGAGTTTGAGATGAGCATGATGGGAGTGCTGAAATTCTTTCTCGGACTGCAAATCAAACAAACTGACAATGGGACGTTCATAAATCAAGCCAAGTACACAAAAGATTTGCTAAAGAAGTTTGATCTGGACAATGTCAAACCTATTGGCACTCCGATGGCAACTTTAACAAAGCTTGATATTGATGAACAAGGCAAGCCGGTCGACACACGTAAGTATCGAGGTATGATCGATAGTTTACTTTATTTAACTGCTAGTCGTCCAGATATTATGTTTAGTGTTTGCCTGTGTGCACGTTTTCAAGCTAATCCAAAGGAATCACATCTGTGCACAGTTAAGCGTATCTTTCGATACCTTAAGGGCACTTCTTCTGTTGGCTTATGGTATCCCAAAACTAAGTCCTTTGACCTTACTGGTTATTCAGATGCAGATTTTGCTGGATGCAAAGTAGATAGAAAAAATACCAGTGGCACATGTCATTTTTTAGGCAAGGCTTTAGTCTCATGGTTTAGTAAAAAGCATAATTTTGTAGCCCTATCAACAACAGAGGCTGAGTATATCGCCGCAGGACGTTGTTGTGCTCAGATTTTGTGGATGAAACAAACCTTGGAAGACTATGATTTATTTTATACACATATTCCCATTTTCTGTGATAACACGAGCACTATTAATTTGACTAAGAATCCTGTATATCATTCTCGTACAAAACATATCGAGATTCGACATCATTTTCTTAGAGATCATCATCAAAATGGAGATATTGACCTTGTATACATAGATACTGAGAATCAATTAGCTGACATTTTCACAAAACCTCTAGCAGAAGATCGTTTCAATTATTTACGTCGAGAATTAGGAATTTTGGACGTCAATAATGTTAATTGACTTTATTTTATGATTTTATTTCAATATACAAAAACTGTGTTAGAGACAAGCCAATAAAGAGTCTGTCTGTCACCACAACTATGGTTGAAGCGAAACGGTACTTAAGAGTTCCCCGGTGAACCTCCGCCAGCTGGGACAGTACTCCTACAGCTAATCTGAAACAGTCACTATGTAAAGAAATTTAATTTATAAAATAACATTAATTATATTATTTTAATGTCAAAATTACTAATCTTTGAATTAAATATTTGAAATGAGCCAATAAAAAAAAATTATTTCAAACCAACCCCAGGCGAATTCAGCTAGACATCGGACCGAATTCGGCCCGAGTTCGGTTGAAGGTATCAGGTTATATAACCAGAACCCGAGAGCCTTTCTTCTTTATTACTTCTAAACTTCATCAAACAGCAACAGCAGCCGCGCGAGAGAACCCCCTAACCCTAGTTCTTCACCACCCCTTCTCTTCCAATCCAAGTGGTGAAATCAATCCAAACTTTGGATTCGTGTGGAGTTCGTCGTTCTCTACAACATACTCAAACTTTGAAATCAAGTGTGTGTCCATAATCAACCGATCTTCTCTGAGCAACTGATTTGTGTTCATAATTTATTTTTAGAAAGTCACATGTCTGAGCCACCGAGTCACATGTTCGAGCCACCGTCGGCCATGGACGCGGCCGAAGGAGATCGGCCTCTACTTCGGCTTCATCGAGTACTTCGCCCGGTCGCAACCAGGGCCGGCTCATCCTTTAGGCAAATAAAGCAGCCACCTAGGGCCCCACTTTTTTAGGGGTCCCAAATATTGGCCCATTGGTCATGGTCAAACTGATTTTAATAATTGATCAAACTCTGTCTGGATATATGAAGCTAGTCAGGATATATCGGACTCTTGGACATGATCAAGAATGGTTATCTACTCAGTTCAAGACCGAAGCGATGTTTGCTTGTTCGAGTCTGTATTTCTTTGAGCAATATATTTTTCATTTTATTGAGTCTAGGAATACGTTGTACACCGAGTCGTACTGGCAAATAGGCTATTCCAAAATGTTTTCAAAATATCTTTTAAAATGTCCTTTGTTTTGAAAAACATTCTTATTAACAAAAGTTTCAAAAAGGTTTTTCAAAAAGGTATTCAAAAATCCCCAAAATCTATTTTTAAATACCTAACCTAATCCTGACAGAACTCGGCCAGAGTTCGGCCAGAGTTCGGTTGGTAGCCGTTTTGATTTTTGAATTCTCTGGAACTTGGTCCTCCTGCAGTTGCGGATTTGACCGAGATTTCCTCATCGAGTTCTGTCCGAATTCTGCCCGAATTCTGACAGAATTCTGTCTTTGGAATTCCTATAAATAGAGAAGGATTTCGATCATTTCAACTCACTCATTCACTTTCAATCTTCTCTCTATCTAAAGCTTTTAGTCTTCCAAAGAGTTTTCTTGAGCTTTAAATTTCAGATCCCAAGCCAATTACAATCCTCTAGTCGATTTGCCAGTGCGGTACGGTCTAGAAGTTTCTGAGAGATTGTAATCAGAAGGCTTGATTGAAGAATACCTCTTCACAATTGAAGTTGGACGAGTTCTTCGTATCAAAGCTCGCGTTGTAGAAGTTGCAAGGACTTCGTAAGAAAACTTGCGATTTTGTCAATAGTGGATTCAACTTGTAGCAAGAGTTCTACCGACTGGATTAGTTCTCAACAGAGGGAAACCAGTATACATCGCTGTCTTTGCGTTTGCTTTCTTATCTCTGCCTTTACATTACTTAGTTGTGATTATTATTCTGTGATCTTGCTGCTAACATTTTTTAATTAGCATATTTCCGCTGCCAACTCTATTCACCCCCCTCTAGAGTATTGTGCTTTACGATTTCATTCCTACACCAAAAATATCAAATATTAGTGTGTGTGTGTGTGTGTGTAATTATGTATTTTTTAAAGAAAAGTCCGAGTGAAAAAAAAATAGCTATTTGCCTATTTGTAAAAAATTTACGTAATTAAACAAATAATAACCATTATTATCTCTTTGTCTCCTCCTTTAGAGAAAGATTTAGTCTATATTCTTCATCTCCTACATAATCAAAACATATATATATATATATATATATATATATATATATATATATATATATATATATATATATATATATATATATTTTTTTTTTTAATATATATATATATATATATATATATATATATATATATTGTGAGACTCGTCTCACTGTATCGGTATTTATATACGGGTATTTGTATTTCTTGATTTTTGGAACGCTTTAAAAAATTCCCAACTTATAGATTTTCTCCTTTACCGGCATACCGCCAGTATACCAGTGTATACCGACGGCATGTCTGTCACTCCCGTTTTTCGTTATACATATTTTCAGTGTACGTATACGAATTTCTGACATTTTTCAGCTGACCTATATTTTGACTTGTCTTTCTTAGCCTTGCTTTGGTTTAATCTTGTACTTGGTTTATTTTGGTTTGATTCAACTTAGCATGAGTTAGTTTGGGTTGGGTTGAGATGAGAAGGGTTTTGTATAAAAACCAACTTCTCTCTCTCTCTCCTCTATTTATTTCATTTACTTCTTCTTCTCCATTTGCACCTCCTCCAAAACCTAGGTAAGTACATCTTGCCAAATCTTGAACAATGTTATTTTTGTTTATTCCATTCTCTTCCTTGTATGATTCTAAGCCTCTTTAGAACTTGAAGTTTTAAGGCTTACATTTTTGTAGATCTAAGTTTGTAACTTTTGTTATTTTTCTTAGTTTTGATCTCTTAAACTTTGTTATTTTCGAAAACTAATGGTTCCATGTTGTAGAAAATTTTATTCTACCCAATTTTAGCTTTTGAACCACTTGATTTCGATTTATTTTGAGAAAGTTATGCCATTTTCTTGTTTATGGGTTCCCCACACCTTTTGGTGTTGTCGGGATGATGAATAGTGTCGCATATAGAGTTTTCGCTGCCGCGCGCCGTACTTGCACGCAACGTGCGTCGTGGACACTTTTACCCTCGCGCACATTGCAACTTGCGCGCCTTGCGCCTACGCATTTTTTTGCCGCGCGCCCGCGTACCGTGTTTGCGCGCAACATGCGCCGTGGGCACTTTTGCCCTCGCGCACCTTGCAACTTGTGAAACCGCGCGCCCGCGCATTTTTCTGCCGCGCGCCCGCGTGTCGTGCTTCCGCACAACGTGCGCCATAGGCACTTTTGCCCTTGTGCACCTTGCGACTTGCGCGGCCGCGCGCCCGCACAATTTCCTACCGCGCAACGTGCGTCGTGCTTGCGCGCAACATGCGTCGTGAGTAGTTTTGCTCGCGCAACTTGCACGCAGGTCACTCCAAATGACTGTTTTGCCTCTTTGAGCTGTTTTGTAGCTAAAATCTTGAAAAACTCAAAACATGAAAGTAGTAGATCTTTGTCTTGCCTTCAAGAACATTCTTGTTTCACTTTAACCAGAGTTTATATGCTATAATTTCAATCATAGTTTTGATCTTTTTGGCATGTTTTCAGTACTTGACGTTTTTAAGGTTTCTGTCACGACCCGCGCCCTAGGGTTAGGGCACGAGAACGTAACAACGCCCAGCCTACGCCGCAGTGTCGGCGGTAGAACGCTGTCCTAGGTCTCAATGCATCTAACAGTATAAGACTAAACAGTTTATACTCCCCGAATGGGGGTGACATAGCAGATACAAACTCAATCACATCTAAGGTAGAGCATGATAAGGATAGATAAAACATAAAATCCAAAATAAATACAGGAGATAGAAGTCTAAGTGTCTAAGGTACATGAACCCAGAAATACATCTCAAAACTCAATAAAGATACAGTAATCCACAAAGTAAATACAACTCAAGACAAAATGAAATAACTACCTAAACAACCTCTACTGTGTCTCCTCTAGGCTAGCAGGCAATCCCAGGCTATCTGTAAAATTTATCAACAGGTCCAGTCAGGACAGGAACGAGCACATTACATCTCAACAGTTCATAGCAGGTTAGAAAATATAATCATGCAGTAAAGTAAGATACAAGATCTGAAGAAATACAGTATGTAAACAGGAAGAGAGAACTGTAATAGAAATATCTACTATAAGTAGAGAACTAACAGTGGCTAGTGATGTACAGTACAGGATAGCACATGTGAACGGAACAGATTGGTACATGATCTACACTAGAGAGTTGTACATGATCTACACTACTAAAGAATTGTTCACATGACTACTAGTACTCCCCCGTTTTTCCCCAATCAGTACACAATGATCTAAGCAGGTTATGTTATTGTACAGGATATCACATGGGGCCCTTAAAAGGGTGCACATGATAGTATACATGAAGGCTCTGTGAACATGAGAGTACATGATTCATAAGAGTGTACATGTATGGTGAAAGCACAGGAGTACATGATGAAAGTGAAACGCACATGACATAATGTACCCGATGCTCCCGAGGGGGATAACATCGCATGAAGAGATCCGTATAGTACTAATCCGTGATAATGTCGTGACAGCCTCAAGTATAGTAATTTAAAACAGGAATATAATTCTAAGCAGAATATAAAATGATCAGAGAATGTACTCGCCTCGATAACCTGAACAGCTGATAAGTATATGGGGGTCCCACTGAAGCCACAGAGTCCTATTTAAAGCAACACAGGTTACAAGGTGTTCAAGTTGTAATAAATGAATCTCTATAATCAATCTACATTATTCTAGGTTCTTCTAAGTCAAAACAACTCTAGGTCGACTTCGGTCAATAATCTAGTCAAACTAGGTCAAGTGTTGACTTACAGTTGACTTTGGGTCAACTGGTCAACTTAGGTCAATCAGGGTCAATTCTAGTCTAATATAAAGTGTACTTCGTTATTTGTACGTTGAAACTTACGATGCGTAAATCGAGATAAGAAGATTATCGGTAAGGTTGATAATCTTATTATAGTGATTCACGTATCAAACTTGTCAATTTCAGCGATGTGAGATCACTGGAATTGACTGATCTCAGTTTCGTTGTACTAATCCCGAAATACGAACATTATATGAATTAATTATTAATTAATTATAAAAAGGTTAAACTCAGAGAAATTATCAACAAATATTGTCGGACGATAAAATGAACATCGCCAACGTATCCAGAATGGTCAAATTAGCTAGGATGGCCTACCCAACGGTCCAATTTGGACACAAGGGCAAAAAGGTAATTTCGGGCCAAAACGGTGTCCGTGTCGGAACCGTTTTGCACCAAAAAGCGTACAAGAAATCAAGTCTACAAAATATAACAAATTATATGTCCACGAAACCAGAATGTCGATACGAACCCAACGGTATCTCCAGAATTGGATTCCGTTGACCCGATCTCAATTTGGCCCGTTGACCAGAACTTGGAATTCCGATTTGCACGGAAATGCGTGCCGGAGCCAAAGTTCTCAAAACTCAGCAAACTACCTGTCAACGAGTCCAGAATGATGATACGAACTCAACGGTATCTCCGGAATTGGATTCCGATGAGCCGATCTCAAAATGTCCCGTTGACCCAGAAAGTGGGACCCGTTTTGCACGAAATGCGTGCCCGGGCCCACGTTCTCCAAATCTAACAAATTTTATATGAAAACATGCCAGAACGACGCCACAAGTCTAATGGTGGTGTCAGAAATGAAATCTGGAGTCCCGTGCTCAAAAATGGAATTTTACAAGCTGGAAATTACGAATTCGGACGACCAACTTTGGCGTCGAATTCAACCAATCAAACAAGCTCACAATGAAACGAAACTGAAGGGGTAGTAAGAGGGTTATACCAGCTTCGCACCGGAACTGGTAGCACGCCAAACGGAGCTGCGGTGGAGGAGATACAAGCTGACGAAGTTGGCCCCGCGAAACTGTCCAAATTTAATACAATTTAAACGGTCAACTTGGTGGCCGGTTTTCATGTATCAAACTATAAAATTAACGGACGAAAATTGACAGGGATGAAGGTGGATATACCGAGATTGCGACGGAGTAAAGAAATCGCCGATCCAACGATCGGATCTCTGGGAAAACGTACGCAAAGTCGCTGCGACGGAGCATCAAAATGGACTTGATCCCGCGCGCGTCACGACGGAACGTCGTTCAAAACGCACGAATCGCCTATACGTCGCGCCGGGGAGCAAGGCGATGGACCCGGGGGGTCGCCGGAGGGGCGCCCAACCTAGGGGGAGGCACGACTACGGCGGGCGTGGCCGGCGGTGGCGCGTACGCGCTCGTCCGCGCGCACGAAGGACGCGCGCAGCTGCTGCCCGTTGTTGCTGCTGTGGCAGCTGCACGACGCGGGGAGGCCGGCCTGGCCACGGCAAGGCCAGGGGCGGCACGGCGGCACAGCCATGCACGCGATGGTGGCAGCGAACGTTGATGGTGGTGGAGGTGGTTGTCGCGGCTTGAAGTGAGGTGGTGGTCGCCGTAGTTAAAGAAGAGGGAGGAGAAGGATGGAGGAGAAGAAGATGGCTGCTGTGGTGGCGCCATGGCCGACGGCCAGGGGAGGTCGGGGTGGTCCGGCCATGGCCAGAGGAGGGTGGTGATGTCGGGTGCTCGGGTGTGATGGAGGAAGTATGCTGTTGATGTGTTGTTGTGGTGTAGTTGTAGGAGAATAATAGAAATGAGAGAGAAAGAGTGATAAAGTTGTATGCCATTAAAGAGAGAGAGAGAAAAGTAATTTTTGTGGGAGTTAGGGCCGGCCACACATGGTGTTGGCTGAGTAAAAGTTTTCATGCTAGATTTAAGGGGTAGGATTTAAAGAGGGAAATCAAAGGCTAGGATTAAATAGAGAGAATTGTCCATTTCCAATGAGAATTAAACAAATAGGAATTTAAACAATTATTGAAATAAGAAAACATGGTATTAAATATTATTTTTGGACACGGAAAATGAGGGTGTCCCGATGGAGAAAATCATGGAGCTGGACTGGACTCGGTGGAGCCGGATTGGGTCAAAATCGGACATTGTGCAAAAATCGAATTAAAATTAGGAATCGATGATCATGGGAAAAAAGTAGCACATGGGGATTCCAATAAATGGGACACAAGTGACGGACGGATAGTAGGCTCAAAGTGGGCCATGTCCATAGTTGGGGCGGACAGATTTTGGTCGACAGGGGACCCACAAATCAAGTTGGAAAATGAATGTGACGCCGTGGCGTGAAATAAAATCGGGTCACGCGTCGGGAATGTTGTGCGAATCAAATGGAGCTCAAAATGACGTGTCTGAGGGGGACACAAGGGTCATGGGTGACGAGCGTCTCGAGTGGATCATCAATGAGGAGTTGGTTTCAAGAAACTGACTGGTCTTGCGCTCCCAATTTAAATGTCATGGTAACGCGCTGAAAATGATCAAGAAAAAGAGTGGGAAAATAAATAGTAATCAAATGGTCTAAATTGACTCGAAGTTCAGCGAAGCAGAAAGAGCACAAGGGAACAAGTTTTAGTGGGACACCATATACCGTCATGAAGGTAATCGTGTCCACTCCAAAACTCGTGAAGAAGATTTCCAGAGTTGACCATCCCTGATACTCCAAATATCAATGGCATGAAAAAGTACACTAACAGATAAATAAATAGAATAAAATATTTAATGAAACCAAACAATTAGAAAATAAATAAAATGAAAAAAATCAACCCGAATTTCAGGGTGCTAACATCCTACCCACCTTATAAAAATTTCGTCCTCGAAATTAAAATGTCCCTACTCCCTCTAGGTCAAACCCCCAAAATCAAAGTCCCAGAACTAAAACAAATCATACCATCAAATAAAAGACAATATCCAGGGTCATGACATATGGTGACAGTGAAGTCTCATCTAGGTTTACTAGTCATGCTAACCAACGGTCATAGGGTATCAAACACACAAGCAATCCAGGGTGCTAAAATAGAAAGATACAGAAACAACAACCATCAAAACTATAAAATTGTCTACCACCCCATATGAAAACTGGTACTCATAAAAAAAAATAAAGGAAGGTAACTACCAATCATTTGAAAAAATACTATCCCAAGAAAATCAAAATCACAAGTTAAAGAATCGAAAATCACTTGCATTGAAATCCAATCACAATATATATATATAGAGAGAGCGTTAGAGAGGGAAAACTAGCATCATGTGTATGGGGACATGTTCATACGGTTAGATAGTAGGCGTGTGTGTACGTGAATACATATGAAATTGTATATGGGGATTCGGGTTTCAACAATAACTAGCAAGTTACACTAATCATGGCATATGGGTTAACGACCTACAGTACACAACCTATTTAATCATAACATGCATGGCTAACCATATATATAAAAAATAGAGACTTAGCCATGTATCTATATACGTTATAACATATATGCATAAACTCTATATATATCTATCTAGGTATATAATCATAACATAGAGAGGAAAGATTAGGTTACACGACAGGGTGTACTAAGTTAGAGAGTGTGTGTGTGTCCTTGTACAGGGTTATAGCTTAGTATTAAAAGGTTAAATCCAGTTTTAGTTCAGCATTTACATACAAAATCTAAAATAAGCTAATATTTAAACCAATGTAATATGAACATAATGCGGTCTTAGATTTTAGGGTTTGAAACATCACAACAAATCTCAATGGTCCTAATACATCCTAACATGATAGAAATGAAACCCTAACATACTATCAATACAGTTATCTACGCATTCAGTTCAATATTACATATTAAATCTGAAATTTAACTAAACATGGAAATCAATGTAAAAATGTTAACATGTAACTAGTTTTCAGAATTTTGGAGAACTTGAACATTAAAACCCAACTCAATGTTTATCACAAACTAACATGTAAGAATATGAAACTCAAATTTATACCCTACTTCCTACAAGGTATATAGCTCAATGTTCTATTTAAGAAAATAAAACAGCAATTTGAACTAAACATTTGGAAACTCAACATTAAGGGTTAATATGTACACAGTCTTAAATTTTACAAATTTAACATTACTTCACCAATTTCTCTAAAAATTAAAATCCTGTAGATATTATACACGTGCAGTTATGTAGGCAAAACTAATAACATGAAATTTATATTTAAATTACGAATTTAAACATGGAAAAACAGAAAACCAGAAATATCGGTTATGAAAATTTGGACATCAACAACATATCAATATGTATCTAGATATGTGGAAAAATCAAGTGTAGCATGCATACGTGTTAGGCAAAGTGTCTGCTATATATATTCATATACATATTCTCATGTCCCAATAAAAATTTAATTCTACGTTAAGACTAACATTTAGATTCCTACCAAGATTGCAAGCAGGCGATTGACGAAATCAAGACAGTTTTATTATCATTATTATTTAATACAAGAATAATAGCAAGAAAGAATAACAATGAAATCTATTTTGCTTATCTGTTTAAAGAAGGAACGATTTTGAAATCCAGAGCTAAATTATCAAATCCAAGATAAAATCTAGCAAAATCATCGATTCATTGTATTATGAAAACTCCTAGCAAGAAGTTACACAAGGTTTATGAAAACAACTAAACATACTCTTAAGTTAAATGACAAGAAACTAGGCAAAACATCAAACAATAATTCTTTTTTTTTTTGAATGACTGAGAAAAAGTAGAGAAAACATGTTCAAAATATTTTAAGGTGCAATCCGATAATCATATGCGTCTATCCAAAATCATGGTACTCTAAATCCTCGTCATACTAGTAAGCAAGGCTACGATAATCACAGAGCCCTTGACTTATGCACATATCTCTAGAATCATGGTATTTAACATTTTCGCGGTGCCGCATGCTTGGCTGCAAAAACCTTAAATTCCCACACCCGAGAAATACATCCAGAGTCAGACTATATGTCCTCACCATGCTGGCTAATGTGACTATAGAAGACTATATTCCATAACATAGATGACCTAGCCCATATAATTTCATCTTGCCAAAAATCAAATTAAATCAACAATGAATACTCAAAAATCAGATCAAAATTTTATTAACGAACATCAAAATTCAAATGAACAAAATCCATCAAAATACAAACTCGAATGCAACAGCTATCATCAAAATTCAAAATTCGAAAATCTTCCATCAAAATAAATACAAACTCAAATTCAACAATAATCCGTAAAAATCAAATTTAACAACAAAAGTAAAATAAATTAAATCAAGGAAAAAAGAGAGTTTTCAAATCGAAGTTAAATAAGATTCTCCAGGGTCGTCCCAGGAATCTCTCAAGGGGTCCTAATTATGATTGAGTACCTTCAAAAATATATCCTATTCCTAGTGCAGGCTGTAGTGGCACTCTAGTTCGAATACCACTACACTTTAGTCTCGACCTGCATGGGCCACCACTAAAAACGTGTCACGACCCGCGCCCTAGGGTTAGGGCACGAGAACGTAACAACGCCCAGCCTACGCCGCAGTGTCGGCGGTAGAACGCTGTCCTAGGTCTCAATGCATCTAACAGTATAAGACTAAACAGTTTATACTCCCCGAATGGGGGTGACATAGCAGATACAAACTCAATCACATCTAAGGTAGAGCATGATAAGGATAGATAAAACATAAAATCCAAAATAAATACAGGAGATAGAAGTCTAAGTGTCTAAGGTACATGAACCCAGAAATACATCTCAAAACTCAATAAAGATACAGTAATCCACAAAGTAAATACAACTCCAGACAAAATAAAATAACTACCTAAACAACCTCTACTGTGTCTCCTCTAGGCTAGCAGGCAATCCCAGGCTATCTGTAAAATTTATCAACAGGTCCAGTCAGGACAGGAACGAGCACATTACATCTCAACAGTTCATAGCAGGTTAGAAAATATAATCATGCAGTAAAGTAAGATACAAGATCTGAAGAAATACAGTATGTAAACAGAAAGAGAGAACTGTAATAGAAATATCTACTATAAGTAGAGAACTAACAGTGGCTAGTGATGTAGAGTACAGGATAGCACATGTGAACGGAACAGATTGGTACATGATCTACACTAAAGAGTTGTACATGATCTACACTACTAAAGAATTGTTCACATGACTACTAGCACTCCCCCGTTTTTCCCCAATCAGTACACAAGGATCTAAGCAGGTTATGTTATTGTATAGGATATCACATGGGGCCCTTAAAAGGGTGCACATGATAGTATACATGAAGGCTCTGTGAACATGAGAGTACATGATTCACAAGAGTGTACATGTATGGTAAAAGCACAGGAGTACATGATGAAAGTGAAACGCACATGACATAATGTACCCGATGCTCCCGAGGGGGATAACATCGCATGAAGAGATTCGTATAGTACTAATCCGTGATAATGTCGTGACAGCCTCAAGTATAGTAATTTAAAGCAGGAATATAATTCTAAGCAGGATATGAAATGATCAGAGAATGTACTCGCCTCGATAACCTGAACAGCTGATAAGTATATGGGGGTCCCACTGAAGCCACAAAGTCCTATTTAAAGCAACACAGGTTACAAGGTGTTCAAGTTGTAATAAATGAATCTCTATAATCAATCTACATTATTCTAGGTTCTTCTAAGTCAAAACAACTCTAGGTCGACTCCGGTCAATAATCTAGTTAAACTAGGTCAAGTGTTGACTTACAGTTGACTTTGGGTTAACTGGTCAACTTAGGTCAATCAGGGTCAATTCTAGTCTAATATAAAGTGTACTTCGTTATTTGTACGTTGAAACTTACGACGCGTAAATCGAGATAAGAAGATTATCGGTAAGGTTGATAATCTTATTATAGTGATTCACGTATCCAACTTGTCAATTTCAGCGATGTGAGATCACTGGAATTGACTGATCTCAGTTTCGTTGTACTAATCCCGAAATACGAACATTATATGAATTAATTATTAATTAATTATAAAAAGGTTAAACTCAGAGAAATTATCAACAAACATTGTCGGACGATGAAATGAACATCGCCAACATGTCCAGAATGGTCAAATTAGCTAGGATAGCCTACCCAACGGTCCAATTTGGACACAAGGGCAAAAAGGTAATTTTGGGCCAAAACAGTATCCGTGTCGGAGCCGTTTTGCACCGAAAAGCGTGCAAGAAATCATGTCTATAAAATATAACAAATTATATGTCCACGAAACCAGAATGTCGATACGAACCCAATGGTATCTCCAGAATTGGATTCCGTTGACCCGATCTCAATTTGGCCCGTTGACCAGAACTTGGAATTCTAATTTGCACGAAAATGTGTGCCGGAGCCAAAGTTCTCAAAACTCAGCAAACTACCTGTCAACGAGTCCAAAATGATAATACGAACTCAACGGTATCTCCGGAATTGGATTCCGATGAGCCGATCTCAAAATGTCCCGTTGACCCAGAAAGTGGGACCCGTTTTGCACCGAAATGCGTGCCCGGGCCCACGTTCTCCAAATCTAACAAATTTTATATGAAAACATGCCAGAACAACGCCACAAGTCTAATAGTGGTGTCAGAAATAAAATCTGGAGTCCCGTGCTCAAAAATGGAATTTTACAAGTTGGAAATTACGAATTCGGACGACCAATTTTGGCGTCGAATTCAACCAATCAAACAAGCTCACAATGAAACGAAACTGAAGGGGTAGTAAGAGGGTTATACCAGCTTCGCACCGAAACTGGTAGCATGCCAAACGGAGCTGCGGTGGAGGAGATACAAGCTGACGAAGTTGGCCTCGCGAAACTGTCCAAATTTAATACAATTTAAACGGTCAACTTGGTGGCCGGTTTTCATGTATCAAACGATAAAATTAACAGATGAAAATTGACAGGGATGAAGGTGGATATACCAAGATTGCGACGGAGCAAAGAAATTGCCGATCCAACGGTCGGATCTCCGGAAAAACACACACGAAGTCGCTGCGACGGAGCGTCAAAACGGACTTGATCCCGCGCGCGTCACGATGGAACGTCGTTCAAAACGCACGAATCGCCTATACGTCGCGCCGGAGAGCAAGGCGATGGACCCGGGGGGTCGCCGGAGGGGCGCCCAGCCTAGGGGGAGGCACGACCACGGCGGGCGTGGCCGGCGGTGGCGCGTACGCGCTCGTCCGCGCGCGCGAAGGACGCGCGCAGCTGCTGCCCGTTGTTGCTGATGTGGCAGCTGTGCGGCGCGGGGAGGCCGGCCTGGCCACGACGAGGCCAGGGGCAGCGCGGCGGCGCAGCCATGCACGCGGTAGTGGCAGCGAACGTTGATGGTGGTGGAGGTGGTTGTCGCGGCTTGAAGTGAGGTGGTGGTCGCCGTGGTTAAAGAAGAGGGAGGAGAATGATGGAGGAGAAGAAGATGGCTGCTGTGGTGGCGCCATGGCCGACGGCCAGGGGAGGTCGGGGTGGTCCGGCCATGGCCAGAGGAGGGTGGTGATGTCGGGTGCTCGAGTGTGATGGAGGAAGTATGCTGTTGATGTGTTGTTGTGGTGTAGTTGTAGGAGAATAATAGAAATGAGAGAGAAAGAGTGATAAAGTTGTATGCCATTAAAGAGAGAGAGAGAAAAGTAATTTTTGTGGGAGTTAGGGCCGACCACACATGGTGTTGGCTGAGTAAAAGTTTTCATGCTAGATTTAAGGGGTAGGATTTAAAGAGGAAAATCAAAGGCTAGGATTAAATAGAGAGAATTGTCCATTTCCAATGGGAATTAAACAAATGGGAATTTAAGCAATTATTGAAATAAGAAAACATGGTATTAAATATTATTTTTGGACACGAAAAATGAGGGTGTCTCGATGGAGAAAATCATGGAGCTGGACTGGACTCGGTGGAGCCGGATTGGGTCAAAATCGGACATTATGCAAAAACCGAATTAAAATTAGGAATCGATGATCATGGGCAAAAAGTAGCACATGGGGATTCCAATAAATGGGACACAAGTGACGGACGGATAGTAGGCTCAAAGTGGGCCATGTCCATAGTTGGGGCGGACAGATTTTGGTCGACAGGGGACCCACAAATCAAGTTGGAAAATGAATGTGACGCCGTGGCGTGAAATAAAATCGGGTCACGCATCGAGAAAGTTGTGCGAATCAAATGGAGCTCAAAATGACATGTCTGAGGGGGACACAAGGGTAATAGGTGACGAGCGTCTCGAGTAGATCATCAATGAGGAGTTGGTTTCAAGAAACTGACTGGTCTTGCGCTCCCAATTTAAATGTCATGGTAACGCGCTGAAAATGATCAAGAAAAAGAGTGGGAAAATAAATAGTAATCAAATGGTCTAAATTGACTCGAAGTTCAGCGAAGCAGAAAGAGCAAAAGGGAACAAGTTTTAGTGGGACACCATATACCGTCATGAAGGTAATCGTGTCTACTCCAAAACTCGTGAAGAAGATTTCCAGAGTTGAACATCCCTGATACTCCAAATATCAATGGCATAAAAAAGTACACTAACAGATAAATAAATAGAATAAAATATTTAATGAAACCAAACAATCAGAAAATAAATAAAATGAAAAAAATCAACCCGAATTTTAGGGTGCTAACAGTTTCTTTCGACTGTAATAAATTCTTATCATGATTAGATAATTTTGTACAGTTAGAAAATAATTGTACACCCTTTGTACACCTAACACTAGCATAGATTCAATTATTGTTTTATGCCAATTAGTTACTTTTACTTATCCGTTCTCATATGTCAGGATATGTCTTTCCTTTCGAATATTTCTTATGTGATATGATATGTGTTTCCATGCTTTTCTGGATTTATTGTACTTTACAATCTATGTCATGTTTAGAATTTCTTTATAGTGACCCGTTGTGGTGCACTCATGATTTATGCCTTTTTTTTGCTTTACATGATAGTGACCCATTGTGGTGCACTCTTGAACATGTCTTTCTTTGCTTTACATGATAGTGACCCGTCGTGGTGCACTCTAGAACACGTCCCTTCTTTGCTTACATGATAGTGGCTCATCGAGGCATACTCTTGACAAGTACTCTTTACATGACAAGTAAACCTAACATGACATGCTTAATCAAGGTGCTGTTGCGACGGCTATCCTCCCTTTCTAATGTAACTCTTTTGGATACCGTGGTTGAATGTATTGTATATGCGTGAACAAGCTACATGTCTCGTCTGTATTATGTCTAGGACATGAATTCATGGTTACCATGGTCAGGGATTCATACTGAATCTGACTAGGTTAATGACTAAATTGATCAAGTAGTTCATATAGAGAGATTTTCCAGATACAGGCGATCCCGTTATCTTGGCGCCTCAAGTGGACTTGTTGCCTGCTGACGAGTAGGGCGTATTTCCAGCACACTATCATGTGTTGCACCAATCAAGCTACCTGATAATTCTCTTAGGGTACATTTGTCTCCTGGGCGATGTACCCACTATTATATGTAAATAGGATACATTTGTCTCAAAGGCGATGTATCCACTATAAATTCTTGTAACTTGCGTCTGGATAACCTGGATAGCTGTAGGGCTTGTGACTATGGAAATATCTCATTGCATCTTGTTAGTAACTAGGCTTGTGATAACCCTAGTTAGTTAACGTATCAAGCCGTACTTATTGTTTGACCGTGATTGATGGATGGAGTCAGTCCAGTCCAGTCTAGTTTTGTCTAGGCAGTGTCTGTATGTTTATTTCAATACATTGTTGTTTATGCTTTACTTCTGTCGATGAATGATCGGAGGCTAAGTTCTGTTCCGGAGAAGGGTTACAACCCCGGTCTTTGTTTGGTTTCAGGGTTGTAACTTGGCTTCCGGAATAGCTCCCAAGTCATCCTATCATTGTCGTTCCATATAGTTCTCACATGCTCACATGTTCAGTCTATTTTTACTCTCAAGCTTTCGTTTATTTAACATGTCTACATTTTACATTATGTCACATGTTAATTACCTTATGCTCCAAGATGCTTTATTTATTGTCTTCCTAGGTTCGGGATAGGTGCATTGGTAGTGCACGAGTCTCGATCTGCTTTTACTTATTTGTATCTCTAACCGTTGATATGTTCATTATTGCTGGTTTAGTTTATAAGTTTGGCTTTCTTTGTGGTACTTGCTATTTGGGGGTCTGACCCCACTGGTTTTGTTTGGCCAGATCTGATAGAGGAGTCCAGAGGATCTTCCGTACCATCTACTCGACGGTGACTATCCGGAGCACCAGAGTACCTGAGTGGGTTTCTTGTTTCATTCTCCCACTTGATATGTACATTATTCTTTTGTGGTGTTTAGCCTCCGAGCACGTGTTTAGCTCGTGTTTTTGGATCTTGATATTTAGCCTACGGGCCTAAACATGATGTGCGTATTCTAGACTATAGCTAGAGCTTATCATGTATGACTATTGCTCTCGCTAGTTCTCCATTTTGTATTACTAGCTTCATGATCATCCATATATATATATGGTTTGGGACGCTTTACTATTGTATGTATGATGATCATACTTTTTGTACTTTATATAATTGTCTGTGATTGAGATACTTAGGATTGCTTGACCTAGGATCGACTGTTGGCTTGTAGAAGTAACCCCCATGTCTTAACAGCTTATACGTGATTTCAGAGTACTGGCGTACTTTGGTATTACGTAGCTGGCCTTATCCGTCCCCACTTGCTATTGGAATGACTACAACTCCGCTATCTAGCTAGTTTCTAGGCTCTTGTCTGCAAGTACCCCCGTATCTCCCATGCTAAGTGAATCCACGGCTAACCTGAAAAATATTGGTTTCCAGTCAGGAATGGAACGAGTACAATTTACTGAATACAGTTCCAATATATAAAAATGACTATATAACAGAGGTTAGCCTTTAGACATATGATTTATAAAATAAATGAAGAAAGACAGAATAAAACTAAATACCAAGAACAGAAAATAAAATACAATAAAATACTCACCAACTGACCGGCTGAAGTACCTTTGATATGTTATCGGTCTCGGGACAATTATACGACACGGTCTACACGATCTAAAGTTACACGGTTTACAGTTACACGGTCTACAGTTACACGGTCTACAGTTACATGGTCTACACAAAATATTACAATAAAGAAACACTGTCTACAAAAATAATAATCACGATCTAGCAATACTGTCCGTATTATTATGTGTCCAGGCTAAGCGGGGTTACATAGATGTATTAAGTTCTTTTATTACCATGTAGGGGGTTATCGCCTAGCGATCTAGCAATACTGTCCGTATTATTATGTGTCCAGGCTAAGCGAAGACAAGTTCAACGGAGCTACCCACCTTAGCGATGATTGTATCAGCCGAGCGATCCTCCGAACGCGCATTTGAAAGTCTATATATGGATTCTTATGAGGGGCCAAGTCCACTGCCTTTGCCTTAAGCGAGTCATTTCATCGAGCAAGGTGGGATGTGAGTCATTGTACTTGTGTTGTTTGAATCGATATTCCACTTGGGCGAAGCAGGTCGTTATATAATACACCACTCAAAATAAGTCTCGTCCTCGAGACATCCTGAGTGCAAGTTATCATACCGTTCCTTAATCCATACCGTGTGCGTGCCTTAGGCAATTCATATCGAATAACTATATCTTTGATGGCACCAACTACACTTAAGTATTTTTTGAAGTTTCGTGTCGCATGCGCTTGACCAATTTCTTTGAATGATTCTACCACTCAATTCGAGTTGACGATACTCACTCAATCGTTGTGTTCCTATGACTTGGTCTCTATTGCGCCATGTCACAGGATTATAACGGTCTTACGAGGTACGTTATTATTTATCATACACGAGGGTTTAGACTGAGACTTACTTATCCATGCGCATCTCAACATATCCACTTGCAGCTGCATTCGAGTTCAGCATATCTCTGAGTCTGGATCATGTACAAATTCAAGGCGTCTTTCAAATATATACATTTTAACCAAGCTTAGCAAAAGCGAAGTCGAATAAGCTATTCGTGAAAGTTTTGAATTGTTGGTCGTTTTACTAACTCGATTAAAACTGAACTCTATTTCATTTCACTATCGTCTATCTCGATCCTCGAGATGACCCGATTATTTTCAAGCATTCTCGTCTTATGGAATCAATATGATTACTTCTAGCGGAGTTGACGAAAATCCAAGTAATTCCAGTCTGATTTAAGACCAAGCATTGCACTACCATCAAGTACGTCGTCCAAGCAATGGTTCAATTCATTATCCCAACTTTACTTGTGCATCACCGATTCCTATCATTCACTTCATTCGGGTTTGATATCACGCATTCTTCCAGTTCTAATTCCTAACTCTAAGTCTTGTTACACCAGATATGTCGTCCACCAGAATGATACTCTAAAGTCGGTCACACAGGTTCAATTACTCGGCATAGGATTGTTCGCCTATCCGCTAGGTCAGCTCACAATGTCATATTTATAACTCAGGTTCGCAGTTTATATTGCATGATGCTTGCCCCAATCCAATGGTCAAACCATTATTCTTTTGTACAGAATTCTCTACCCAAGTTCGTTTCACTCAGATTTATAAACATCGAGCAGTGTTCATCCTATTCGCATCAAGACATTCTTCGTGCGGGGTCCGAGTCCGTTCAGCAAAGCCATCCTATGGTAAGTTCTGCTCAACCAAATCCTCAACATATCATTATCGCACGTCCAAACTAGCAATTTGCATGATCTATTCTTCAAACATGTTCGATATTATCCAACTATCCATCCTACCCAAGTCAAGTACACCCCGATATGATTTGTCACTAACCCATAATTCTTATACCATATTCCATAAGTCGTTTAACACAATTCAAGTATTCGATCACAAGGTCGTCTAGCATAACAATATGTCACGTCCCAATCTTTCGTAAGTCCGATTATCTACGTTGGACATGAATCACCATGGCAACGCTCCCACAGAATAATCGTCCTTATCGGGGCGTAACTCTTGCTTTGAGTCTAGAATAATTCATTCTCGATATGTACATAGGATCTACTTAATCCTCAAACTTACTTATCGTCAATCACAAGTCCAAACAATCCTCGAATTCACCTTCGTATCAAACCACAAGTCAAAATCATCCAATTGCCACGCCATGATCTCCCACAAGTTCTATCATCCCCGCTAGACATGAATTTCCATGCCAGCGCTCCCGCAGAATAATCGCCCTAATACGACGTGACACATGTACAAGGCTAAAGTTGCGCTCGCACAAGACAAAAATGTCAACGTTGTGGTTATCATCGAAATAATCAAAACACTTTCGTTTTCATCAAAGTAATACATCAATCCATTCTCAAGCATTTCCTTATTTCCTTAAGTCATGTTTGTAGGAGCGTAAAAAGTGCTTCATAGACCAAGTCAAAAGAATAGAACTTTACGCAAGTCAAAAAGAGTCAACAAACTACTCTACGTGGGCTACTTTACGCGGGCTACTCTACGCAAGCTACTCTACGCGAGCTGTTTTACGCGAGCCACTCTACGCGAGCTATTTTTATGCGAGCTACTTTACGCTGGGGACAGGCTGTCAGATCATGCATTTAATACAAGTGACGATGATTCTGGCATAATGATTTACTGACAGCGTATAACACAGAATTCGAAGAGATTTGATTTACACATAAACCAACATTGTCGTTTAGTGTGTGGACGGGGTTACTTTACGCTCAAAAGATGGCTTCTTTTACGCATGAATACTATCTGAACTTTTTACGCTCAGGGTTGACGTGAGCGTAAAGTTTATTTGGGCTACTTTTTACGCTCAAGGCTATTTTATCAGCCACTTTACACGAGAAGTCTATTTTTGGGCTATTTTACGCCTAGTCTACTACTTTACGTTGGAAGTGTATTTTGGGTCATTTTTACGCCCGATTGTTTCTGGCTACATGGGAACGTGGTTTGCCTACGTGGCTTTCATGCCACACTTCTCGAGGAATGTGTGTACGTGCTTTCCCCATTTTATTGAGATAGTGGGACACGTGTCACCATGCGTAGAGATCACAACTCTACATGGGACACGTGTCAACGTGCGTAGAGGGTGATTTATATCGTGGGTGACAGTTGCTAGCGTAAAAACCCAATTTTGTTGCTTTTTACGCACAAAGGGTTAAGTCTATAAATAGACTTATTTTTCACATAGACAGCATCAAGAGATCAACAGAGAGACAGGAGAGGAGATTCTGAGAAAACTCATACTTCTAGAGTGATATTCCCAGAAGCATTTCTTCAACTTTTTCTTAAGAACAGGGTGAAGCAAAGCAAGAAAGCATTCGACTGTGCCATCAGTGCCGTTGTTTGATACCTTTCCGGTGATTTAGTTCTTCCGATTTTTTGTCTTCTTCAAGCAGTTTTCTTCATCATCATCGTATGGTCCAAGGAACAAAGTGATCGCTCTAAGATCAGACTTCTATAGCAATACTTCCCAGAACAATTTGTACTTCTTGTACTTTTTCTAGTTTTCTTTCAAAAGCCAATTTTAGGCATTTTATTAAGTGAAACAAAATGGCGACTCTGCTGGGGACGACCTTCTCCTCTGATGAGAAGTCAATTGCTCAATATGATGATGTGTCGGTCGGATCGACAAAGAAGACTCTGGTTGTGCACTTCGACCAGACTGCCTACGAAGAAATGCTCCGAAATGGGGGTAGTACTCGCTGCTCCAATGTTAAGAAATCGCAGAAGGCGCAAAAAGTTTGGATTTCCAAATCCAAAGCATCCTCGGATCTCCCTACTGTCTCTGCAGGCAAAGGAATCCTTCTTACTCCTATTGTGGAGGCTCCCGTCTGTGATGAGGCAGTCTCTACTTTGGTGATACGCCATGGGCGTAAAAATTAGTCTTCCGTTTGCAACGTGGTAGACTCTCCAGTTTTACGCTCTGAGCGTAAAAATCAAGTTTTACGCTCTGAGCGTAAAAATCAAGTTTTATGTTCTGAGCGTAAAAATCAAGTTTTACGTTCTGAGCGTAAAAATCAAGTTTTACGACCCGTGCGTAAAAATATGACTCCCGTCTGTGACGTGGTAGACACACAAAATTTACGCTCCACGTGTAAAGAAAAATCTTCCGTTTGTAACGTGGCAGATACTCATGTTTTACGCTCCACGCGTAAAGGTAAATCTCCTGCCTGTGACAGTGTAGATAAAATTTATAATGATGTTTTTACATCTAAAGTGAATTTACCTGCACGCATGCAGCATAATAACATTGTTGGTAAAACTTCGGTTCTTCACCAACAGCCTTCTTACACTGCTTTATACAAAGTACCAAACCTACAAATTACGCGTAATGCTGATGGAGTTCTTTGTGCTCAAAAATCTCAAGATTTACGCACGCAACTCCAAGCGCGTAAAAATGTACAGTTTGGTTCTGCTAATGCATCCAGTAATCTTCTTTATACACAAGGGACTAAACGTTTTTCTACCCCAAATGTAATAAAGAAGACTACTCCCTCTACTCCTTCTGATTTACGCGAGTTGCTAGTACAAAAGCGTAAAAATAGACAATCTCCTGTGACATTCCCCCAAGAGAATCATCATTGTGAGTGTCACCAGATTGTAATCAAATGTTGTTGTTCGGCTTCTAAACGGTCAGTTTTTGATCGGTTAAGCTTCAATGTGCCTCAACAGCAAGTTGATGACCAAGAACATGAGTTGTCGTATGCGTCAGTTAACATGGCATCTCAAACCAACAGAGGATGACGTCCAAGACGCAACTCCTCCCAGACTCCTGGTCAACAACAGTTCAACAGACTTCTTGATTCCTTTGAAGGAGTATATCAGAATACTCGATCAAGAAGACAAAGACAGTTGTAGACTTCTGATTCAGAAACTGGGGGTACTCAGTCTTTTGAGTCCGAAACTGATAGTATCGATTCATACCTCTATACCAATCCCTCTGTATCTTCAAGAGAGGTTGAATCCTATGCTATTGGAGATGAACCGAAGACGTCATCTGCTAATACAGAACAACGTCTCTCTGCCGTTGAGCAATCATTGAAGGACATGCTTACCATGATGCAAAGCATGCACCAAATAATAATGACTCAGTAAACTGCTCAGCCAACAGTAGTAACACCGGTACAGGTGGCAGCACAAACTCAAGATAGTCAAGGGGTTGATATACCTTTGAATAATCAAGAGCCTGCTGTCAATCAAAATTCTGTATCTCCAGATCCTATCATTCCAGAAGATGTACCACCTCCAGTGGGGGTTACGGTACATCCAACGACTATTCAATCGAATGTGCTTCCTCAAACTAGTGAAGCTATTCAAGCAGTGCGTGAGCTCAAAGCACAGTTTGAAGTTTTGAAGCACAAGGATCAGCTCCAAAGGTTGGGGATTAAGCAACCTTATCTTCCTCATTGGAATGATGTACACTTTTTTCGAAATTCAAGCCACAATCGATGGTATTATTTGATGGAAAGGCTTCTCCTAGTCAGTATATCAATTACTTTGATATTATGACTGTACATCTACAGAAGAATGATGCTCTTCTCACTCGAGTTTTTATCGGGTGTCTGACGGGTTCAGCTTACGACTGGTATCGTAGTTTACCCGATAATTACATTTCGTCTTTTGACGAATTTAAAGCTATATTTCTCTCCCGTTTCTATGAGGAAGGAATGGACATGAATATGTCCTACCTAATAGAAATCAAACAAAAGGAGAAGGAAGATACTCGGACGTTCATCGAACATTTTCGACAGGCAACTCTGAAGATGCCTCTCGGTATGCCAGATTTAGCATTGATCGATACATGTAAAATGAATCTGCGACCATCCATTGCTGTTTTTACGGGCTCTCAATTCACAGATTGGACCTCGTTCATTATAGCAGCAATGTCAGCCGAGACCAATGGTAGGTTGGCTCGTGAACATGGGATGATCTTTGCCTCAGAGGACAAAGGCAAGAAAGGCTCTTATGGTAATAATTCTGGCAATCGTAATGGGAAAGGGAAGAAAACCCTTGTGGTTAATTTTTCAAAATCCAAAACGACACCGAATAATCAGGAGTCTTCTAAGCCAAAAGAAGAATAATCTTTCGATGACAGTGATATCCCAGGGATATTCCAATGTCTGGTAAAGAGTGGTAAACTCTAAATTCCGGAGCCAAAGAGGCCTAATGAGGTGAATCTGACCAAAAATCCCAAGTATTGTATCTATCACAGATACATAAATCATCCTACCAAGGCTTGTTATGTTTTAAAGAAGAAAATCCAGGAGCTGATAAATGCCAATGCCATCGCTTTAACTAACGATAAGCATACGGTCACAACCAATATGGTTTCTCTTCAATTTGGAGGTTTTCCTCCACAACAAGTCCCGGATGGGATTGTCCCAATTTCAAAGGCGACGATGAAGATTGTAAATATCCTGCCTGCCAGAGAGCAAAATGAAGGACTTTTGTCCCTTACACTGAAAAATGGTGAAATCATGTGGGTACACCCTGACTTAGTACCTGAAATGAAGGATGAAGGTAAAACTTCAAATTCCAAGAAAGGTAGAAAAGTTAAAACCTGCAACATGATTTCTTATGTTATTCCAGATCCTGATGATTTGGATCATTTATGGGGTGGCATTCCTTTAGAGGATAGATTGAGGGGTTTGAATATATGCCCTCCAAACTTAACTCCTCCTACCAAGCTCAAACTTACTCATCAGCAGTGGTTAGCTATGAATAGTATCCCTTTTTATAGGGCACAACAAGTCTTTGCTGCTTATGAAAAAACTCCTATAGGGATTTTTCCTCGTGTCCCGAATGCGCCTTTTCTTGCGGTTACAGAGGTTTCTGTCTCTTCCTCCTTTGTTAAACCATCCATTGAAAGTCCACTGCCCATTCACTTGTACAGTCAATAATCAGCCATCTCATGAAAAAGATGGGCTATGACTTTCAAAAGGCAGAGGGTTTGAACTATGATAAATAAATGCGACTTCCTTTACAAATTCAAAGTCAAAAATCTACTGTTGGAATGGGTTCTGAGCTTCTTCATAAAAATCCTCGCAAGAAGAAGGCTAAGGAAAAGAAGTCTAAATCCTGCAATATGGTACTTTCTTCTCCTGAGTCTGAAGAAAAAACTTTTGTTGGTACGAGATCTGGAAAAGAGTACCACAAAGTTTATGAGGGATCTTCCAAAGAAGCAGAGAATGTTGTAGAAACAATACCAGTTCAACCATCTCCTGTTCCTGCTAAACCATCGGTGGTTGAGAAAGGAAAACAGAAAGCAGTACGCTTTGACGTCCCTTTGAAATCCGCTTCAAATCAAGGGGTGATGATGAAGCCCTATAAATTTGATATTCTAGCCCAGTTAGCCAATACTTCGGCTAGACTCTCTATATTTGAGCTACTTCGCCTTTATAAAAAAAGCAGGAAGACTTTGAGTGAAGCTTTGCTACAAGCAGACTCATGCTTAGCTCAACTCAAGAGTCCTGACAATACACTAGTGTCGTGTCCACAATGTCATAGCGTGATGGAGGCAATTCCTAATATTACCTTCACACAAGAAGATATGCTGTTGAAGCATAATAAATACGACAGGCTTTTGTGCTACACTGGGTATATTGAATCCACTAAAATTGACAGGATTTATATTGATCCTAGGTCTTCTATTAGCATTATTCTTCAGAGTATGCTAAGACCTTTGAGGATTCCTACTAGTGATTTGACTTACACTAGTACCACAATAGTTGGTTTCAACTCTGGCAAGAGTAAACCACTGGAGAAGATTCGTCTGAAGATTCAGATTGGTGATCTTCGAACTATGGCGACCTTCTATGTTATCAACTCAGACGTATCCTACAACATCCTTCTTGAAAGACCATGGATACATGAGCATAACATTGTGCCTTCAACTCTTCACCAATGCTTCAAGTACGTGGATACCCAAGGGATTGTGAAGACAAAATTTACAGATATCAACCCTTTTAAAGGTGTTGAAGCTTATTTCTCGGATTCAATCATCTACAAATAAGAGCATATGAAGGAGATATCGGATATGGCTGAAGATCGATCACCTGCTGAAGATTAATCTGTTAATGAAGATCCTCCGGAAGAGCAACCTTTGAAGATCAAAGTCAAAGGTCGAATCCAACCATAACCTGTCAATGATCAACCTCTGGTGATCAAGGTCAGAGGAAGAACTCGAGCTTCATCTGAGGAATCAGTTAGTATTCCTGCCAAGAGCCAAGTTCAACCTCTCATGATCAAGGTTAAGGGACATACTTCTCGTACGAATGATCCAGAACCACCACTGATCATCAAACTTGGCAAGTCTACGCAGAAGACGGATGACGGTCCGTTAATGATCAATCCGAAGCGTAGCAGTCAAATTATAAATGATGTAAATATTGATCATTCTGTACTTTCTAATATCAATGAAGATTTCCTTTTTGTGTATATGGCTGTCAAATTTGTTGAAAGAATGACTTTACCTTCTGATGATCAAAGTCATCGATATAAAGATGACATAGATATAGAGAAAACTTTATAAATTGACCATAAGGAAAATTCTTTTCCTCCTCATGTCGATGTAGGACCTTATGCTAAAAAATTTCTAACATCTTCTCCCTTTCTTCCTGTAGCTGCTTCATCACAAGCTTGTGTAACTTATAGACGTCACGAAGAATCCTGTTTTATGGTTCCGTCTAATAAGAAAAATAAGCACCAAATTGTGTTTGGTCTGGCTAGAAATATCCCTATTGCTCAGACAGATAATCTTAGAGATAAAGATAAAGAAAGAATCTAAATTGACAAATATAGTCAATAATCTCTCAAGATTATTCAAAATATGGGATATGATTTGAAAACTATGCCGGGTCTTAATCAAGGTAAGGGTAGACGATTACCATTATGTGGTAATCCATTTTACCAGAAAACTCGTCATAGGTTGGGATATGATCCGTCCTACATGTTTAATGATGATATACGAGAAGAATTCTCTTCTAGTTCTTCACAGTCTTCAGATTCGGAAGAAATCCAATTCATCGAATCTGATACATCCCACTCCTCATATGTCGAAAGAGACTATTATGATGAATCCGAGTGTGTATTCTCAGTCAACATGGTTCAAACTGATGGTGAATCTGAGCCATTTGAAAATGACCCTTGGGCCCAACAGATGGACACTCAGTGGGAGCTTCGTTTTGAATAACGACAGCCACCTATAGAGGATGAGATTGTCCAGATTGATGTAGGAGATGGAACTACGTCCAAGCCAATATTTATCAGTAAAAATCTCTCCGAAGATGAAAAGGAAGAGCTGATAAAACTGATTAAAGAATATATTAATATCTTTGCATGGAGTTATGAGGATATGCCGGGTTTAAATCCTAAAGTTGCTACTCATAAACTCAATATTCTTCCTAATACCAAGCCTGTAAAGCAACAGCAGTGGCATTTTCGATCAGACATGATGGATGCAATTGAAGCAGAAGTCAAAAAGTTGATTACATGTGGTTTTGTTCGTGAAGAACAACACCCAGACTGGGTTGCCAACATTGTTCCTGTTATGAAGAAGAACGGAAAAGTTCGAGTTTGCATAGATTTTCGGGATCTTAATGCAGCTTGTCCAAAGGACGAATTTCTACTTCCGATCACCGATGTCAAGATAGACAATACATGCGGTTTTGAACGCATGTCTTTCATGGACAGATTTTCAGGATACAATCAAATTAAGATGCATCCGGGAGATGAGAAGCATACTGCTTTCCGTACACCCCTTGGGGTTTATTGCTACATTGTAATGCCATTTGGTCTGAATAATGTCGGTGCCACGTATCAACGGGCTGTGAGCAACATCTTTCAAGAACATCTACGAAAAATAGTTGAATGTTATGTGGATGATATTGCTGTCAGAAGTCGATCAAAAGATGATCATATTCAAGACTTGAAGACAGTATTTGAGTTGATGCGTCAACATCAACTAAAGATGAATCCCACTAAATCTTTCTTAGGGGTGTCCAGTGGCAAATTTTTAGGATTTGTCATTACTTCTCAGGGTATCCATGTTGATCCTGACAAAATCAAAACGATTCTTGAAATGCGTCCTCCACGCAATTTAAAAGAACTACACGGCTTCCAAGGTCGCATTGCTTATATCAGGAGATTTATATCCAATCTTTCTAGGAGATGTCAACCTTTCTCCCGTCTATTAAAGAAAGGTGTATCATTTGTTTGGGATAAAGCATATCAGAGAGCCTTCAATGACATCAAGCAATACCTTACAAATCTACCTGTTTTGGTACCTCCAGTGGTAGGAAGACCATTTTTGCTATATGTTCGAGCCTTGGATCATTCACTTGGTGCTCTTCTTGCACAGAAAAGTGATATGGATCATGAACAGGCAATTTATTATCTTAGCCGAATGATGGTCGGAGCTGAACGCAGGTATACTCCTGTAGAAAAAGAATGTCTGGCCTTGGTTTTTGCTATTCAAAAGATAAGACATTATGTGTCAGGACAGACTATCCATGTCATCTCCAGAATAAATCCTATTCAGGTATTGATGAAAAAACCAAGCATTCTTAATTCCAGGTTAGCCACCTGGGCGATATTGCTCACTCCCTATGATATGGTCTATGTACCTCAAAAATCAGTGAAGGATCAAGCATTAGCTGATTTCTTAGCAGCTCACCCTATAACTGAAACATCAAAGTTATATGAAGATATTCCAGATGAAGTCGTAAATTGCAACATGACTTTAAAGGATGACGTTTGGCAATTATACTTTGATGGAGCATCACGGGTTGGACCTAAAGGCAATATCATCTCTGGAGTAGGCATAGTCTTGGTCTCTCCTGACAAAATGGTCATATACCATGCTTATTCTCTTAATGAACCATGCTTCAACAATGTAGCAGAATATAATGCTCTGTTGATTGGTCTCCAAGTAGCAAAACAATTGGACATTGAGTTCCTAGAAGCTTATGGAGATTCTCAACTGATTGTTAATCAGGTTAGAGGGATATATGAAGTCAGGAACCCTGATCTCATCCCTTATCATCAAGTGGTAATCAAATTAGTCCTTTCATTCAAAGGATTCTTCATCGAATTTGTACCACGTTCTCAGAATTTGGAAGCTGATGCTCTTGTTAGTTTAGCGGCAGATTTAGCTGTTCCAATTCGAAGACAGAACACCATTACTTTGTTGGATCGAGACTTGTTCTGTGTCAAGAATAATCTGCATATTGAATAGAGTTATACTACAGAATCAAGTTCCCAATAGAGGGATTGGAGAAGTCCATTCATTGATTATGCGGTTCATGGGATTTTATCTGAAGATCCAAAAGAAGCTGCATCAATTAAGAGACGATCATTTTGATTTTACTATGATTCTTCCTTATATATGTTATATCGTCGTTCATATGATGGACTGTTGCTACGCTATCTCTCAGAGAATGAAGCTAAGCAAATACTTCGTGAAGCTCATGATGGTGTCTGTGGTGCTCATCAACCGAGTCTAAAATTACAGGACCGCATTCAAAGAATGGGGTATTATTGGCCATCCATGATAGCAGATGCTGTGGATTATGCCAGACGATGTAAAGTATGTCAGATTTATGCTGATTTTATTCATCAACCGTCTGAATTCCTACATCCTACAGCAGCTTCTTGGCCCTTCGAAGCTTGGGGCATGGATATTATTGGTCCGATTAATCCTCCTTCTGTCAAGGGACATCGGTTTATACTGGCTATAACCGATTATTTTTCTAAATGGGCGAAAGCAGTTCCCCTTGTTGAAGTAAAGATATCCAATGTGGTTAGCTTCATCAAACACCATGTCATTTATCGCTTCGGGATTCTCCGACGGATAATTCATGACAATGGACCACAATTTGCCAATCAGGGATTTTATCGGTTCTGTGATAAGAATCGGATCCAAAATCTGGCTTCTACGGCTTATAATCCAGCTGCTAACGGTTTGGCCGAAGCCTTCAACAAGACAATCATCAACTTCTCAAAAAGTTTGTCTCTTCTAATAAACATGATTGGAATGAGAAACTTGGAGAATGTTTATGGGCTTATCGAACGACAGTCCGAACTCCTACTGGTTTTACACTATTTTTACTGGTTTACGGATGTGAGGCGGTTCTTCCACTGGAAATCCAGATTCTACCTCTTAGAATAGCCATTGCTAATGAATTAACTACAGAGAATAACGATCGCTTACGACTCCAAGAACTTGAAGGATTAGACGAGAAGCGTCTTCAAGCGCAACAGCACATTGAGCTATATCAAGCCCGCATATCTCGAACTTTCGATCGTAAAGTTAAAGAGAGTATTTAAAGTCGGTGAGCTAGTTCTAGCCGTTCGAAGACCGATGGTGATGACTCATAAAAGCAAAGAAAAAAGCAAAATGGGAAGGTCCTTATGTAATTGAATCGATATTCTCTAATGGTGCTTATAGGTTGTCTAAACCTAATAGAGATCTGCTCATGATGCCGATTAATGGCAAATTCTTGAAGAAATATTATGTTTGAATTTCTTCTTTATTCCCCAGCTACCAATGTTTGGTTAAGCTGATTACTTGTTTCTTTGAAGAGAATTGTGATCTTCTGTCTTATCAGTTGATTAAAGAAGAGAAATTTATTATTTATCATGTTCTCATGACCTCTAAATAAATATTAAATCTACTTCTTTTCCTATCTATTATGTCCATTTGGCCTCTGAATAGATATTAATCTATTTTTCTTTGAGTTTTTACGATCTGTCACGTTCATATTACCTCTGATAGTGTCGTGTACTCTAAATAGAAAAAAAGATTCATTATCTATCATGTCCATATTACCTCTGGATAGATATATTCTATTGAGTTCAGAAAACTTGTCATGTCCATATTACCTCTGATAAGTGTTTTCTATCTCATACCTATTGTTTAATAAATGATAGGGTCACAAAACAAAATATTTCATTCATATCTTGAAAATATTACAGAATGAAATAAACAGAAGAATACAGAATTCTTTATTTGATGAACAAAAAGAAGATTACAAAAGCTCTTTATTTTCCTAAGGCGGGGTAGAGATATCTTGAAGTAATTTTTGTAGCTCCGCTAGACATTTGTCACGAGAGCTCAAAACAGTCTTGGTGGCTGCGGCACGTCGAGCTTCGGGAGTGTAAATATGAGAAAGTCCAGCAAAGTTGACTATCAGCTTATCCTTGGCTTCATCAAGGGTTCTGATAGTAGATTCAGCTTCGTAGACCTGTTCTTCCAAAATTGAGCTCTGAGTTAGGTACTGGTCCCGGGCCATGATCATCTGCTCCCTTTCTGCCTTCAAGCGAGCCAGCTCAGCCTCAACTTTTCGAATTTTATCATTTTGTTGATGAATTTTCATATTTGAGGTGTCATAGGCTGCTCTCTGGCTATCCAGCTCGGGCTTTATTCCAGCCAAAAAAGCTTTTCTTTGGCGACCTTTATGCTATATTCATGGAGGGCTTCATTATATCTCGTCTCCCGAGCGAGGTAATCAGCAGTTAAAGCGTCATACTCTTCTTGGATGAGACTTTCAACGGTTTCACTTGACAGCTTAAGATACTCTCTGATGGGCTGTTCAAGTCCCTCCACGATTTTCTCTAATGCTGCTGCTCTCGCCGCATCATTAAACATGGCGACATTTCTGATGGTAAGAGCGATTGCCGCCTTCAAACTCTCATAATTGAGGCCCTTATTCAGAACCATCTTGATCAAAGCCGCCAGAGTCTTGTAAAAGGTTTCAGTATGAATCTCAACTAAGAGATTCATTTTTACACTTGAACTCGGCGTTACGGCGATGTCGACCAAGTCTCTTCTCTGAAGACTAGGAGCAGAGACTGTTGCCGTGATAGCAGGCTGAGATGAAGCTATTGTTGTTACTGCTACCATAGCCAACTAGTTCCCAGGAGCTTCAGGAACAGTGTCTTCAATACTTGTTACTCCAGCCGTTTCTGGAGCTGAAACTACTAGAGTTTCGGTGGCGGTGATAGGTGCGGGTGGAATGATATTTGTGGCAGCCGACTCAGTTTCTGGCATTGTCTCTTTAGTAACTTGTACTGGATCAGTAGTAATAGCAGTGGATGCTATTATACCTTCCACAGCTTCAGTTGGTGACTTGAGTATGCCTTCATCACCTTCCTCAGCTACTGGCTCTGCAGGTTCTTCGAGTATCTCAGTTGTAGTGAATTCTTCTACAACTGAGTCTTCATTAAAATCTAACTCTTCCTCAGCAGCCATTTTATCATCTACAGTAATTTCTACTGTATTTTCTTCTTTATCTTTGCCCTCAGCAGGAGAAAGATCTTCTGGCTGAGCCTGTACTTCTGGCTCTTGTTGAACCTCCATAGAAGGAGGACATTCTTCTTGAGTCTCCTCTTCGGGCTCTCATAGCACTTCTTCTTCAGCATCTTTTTCTTTTGAAGAAGAAGCCTCCTCCTCAGATTCCTCGTTTTCTTCATAAATATCTTCTTGAGGAGGAGGAGGAGCCACAAGCTTTGGAGCAATGATAACATCTATAAAAATTAAACAAAATAAGTTAATATACAAAAATCATAGTTTTGTATGGATTTTGTATAAATTATATTTACCTGGAGTATGTGTGGGGCATGCCAAGTACGCATCATAATCCCCATCCCAGTCTTCATCATCAAAATTGATAACTGGCTCATCCGATGGGATAAACACTGAATCAACAGTATGTACTGGGGCGACGTCTTCAACAACATGTGCCTTTTATGGCAAAGTTAAATGAAGCGATGAACTGAGACGTCCCGAGGATAAGACTACCGCAGGTGCTGCTGGATGAGATGCTGAAGATCCTTCTCCAGGGTGAACTGAAGAAGATGCAACATGTTGCGGCTCATCCACCTGAGTGTCACTCTCAGGGGTAGTGGCTCTTGATCTGGAAGGTCTTTTGGTAGTAGCCTTCTTCTTCTTCTTTTCTGGGGTCTTCTCTGGAAGACTAACAGCTGTGCTTTGTTTCCGTTTACGGGATTTGCAAATTATGATAGGTTCTGCGGCCTTTTCCCTAACTCCTGTTGCGATAACTTCCAGATACTGATCTGGAACAGCTGTATCGTCAGGGATATCTGATGGTACCCTGATTGGCTCCTCAACGTTCGCTTCCTTAGGCCATCTTAGACTACCTCTCATGTTGTAGCCATGGGCAAAGGAGCGAATAGAAGCATAAAAATGAGTATACGAATGGAGTATACGTAATTCGGTGGTGCTGGTAGCGGTTAAGACTCTGAATTTGGTACCAGTACGAGCAGTACTAAAGTATCTCCAACCTCTCGCACCATCAATCAGTTTCCCAAAGTAACGGAAATTGGTAGAGGGATTACCAACATGAAGTTGGTTATATCCGAATTGGTGAGCGAACCTACTTGGTAGATATGGTTCGAACACACGATTGTCTTTATTTCTGTACATCAGATGAGAGGGTCTGATGCGCTGTAGTCATCTGAAGACTGGTGCTGACAATGAAGTCCTTCCTTCAACTTTATCCTAAAATTGAACGCCGAAACAGTCGGTTGGAACTTGTGGCCTCGTACAGAAAAAGTTCCAACCAAAAAATAATTCAGGACTGTTCGGGTATCTGCCACTGTCGTAGCAATCCAAGTAGCTTTGCTGAACTTTTGGAGGAAGACCTCCGCATCATCTCCCGGACCTGGTGGCAATAAATTGCAGTTGTGATGCAACAACCAGCCCATCAAGTAAGTATAGGGCATTTCTACCCTGGGAAATACATTTCGATGAGGAGCATTATTAATTAGCTCCTCACCAAAAGTCCTCAGACCTGCGTTTATTCGGCACACCATTGCCGAGAGCAGGTTGATTCTGGTTTTAAACACCAAACGTACCGCTGGCCAAAGCACGTTCCGGTGGATTCTATCAACTCTACCAGTCCCTGGTACAACCCATCTTCTCAACCACAAAGAAAGGAAGCCTGCCAGCAAGGCTCTCCTAGAGATCTTCTGGCTACCATATCTGAGGAAGCTCAAGGCTTCGGTTCCAGCAGGGAACTCCCCAGTCTTGGTGGACAAATATTTGTTCGAGAATTTGTAGACAGTCATCATATCCCGAATTTTATCAGCAGGAATTGTTGAACCAGTGTTGATAGCTGGAGCTTTATTTTCCTGGAATCTTTCTTTATCATCCTTGGATATTTATTCTTATGGAAGAAGAGATATGTTGTCCACTTGTTGATGTATGCTAGATGAGATCCACTCTCATGCATAGTAGTGCAGATCATGTAGTGGCACATTAATTCTTTATATACCTCAACTAACTGAGGGTTGTTCTTCCTGATTTCAGCAAGTTCCCGGTTGGAGGGAACATATTCTTCGTATGGGGCTTCTCCCATTGGCAGCTTCGAGATGAATTGCATCTCATGGAGTGCGAGACCCATTTCACCTCTTGGGGTCGCAAAAGTTCCAGTTGAACTTATATATATCTCCATCAGGGCCATGAACAAGTTACTGTTCGGTGGTATGCCCTGACTAGTTGAGGCCACTGCTTCATACAGGCTGATGTCCTTCAGCTCTGTTTGAAAATTCTTCATCATCCAAACGCTAATCTGGATCCAGTTCTGGTTGAATGGAGTCAACCATCCCGGTAGCCTAGGGTTTGTCTGGGGATATAGTACCGCAGCCCTTATGAACTTGTTGACGAACATCTGGGTCTGCACTGGTTGGATTAAAGCCGAATTTTCACTCGGAGTAAATCCTGGCAAGAGACCAGAGAAAGGAACAATACCGCCATTGGGAACACTGACATAATACCCCATATCATTGGCTTGATTCCTCTTGAATATGATTCTACCCGGTCTTCCATAACTGTCGGGAGTCAGATTCCACAGCATTTGTCGGGGGTGGGTGGCATGGATGAATACGGACAAGGGGTAATCTCTGTCCATGTCAGGGAGATACATTACTCTATCTCCAGACTTGAACACCCAAGACTCCTTCTTAGGGTGTGTTTGCGACTTGCAGTCTATTGCATCCCCAAACAAGAAAGCTGGTTTTGCAAATTGTTGACCATCTATTGAGGTCAACAGTTCTCCGTTAATCATGGATAGCAGCATTCTATCCCCTTGGGCAGCTATCAACTGTGCTCTCTCTATGGGGTACTCCGGATTCGATTGGGGAAACTTTACATGAGACAGATTCTCCAAATAATTCGAGCCCACCATACCAATTGATGAGCCAAAGACTTCTGCGAGTGGGTGAGCTTGCAAGTCCACTGCCAAAAGAAAAAGAAAAATCAAGTTAGTAAAAATCTAATTTGAAATTTTTATGCACATAAAGGTTAAAGACTTTGATTATGTAAACTTTACGCTTATTGAAGTCGATAAAAAGTTTTAAAGTATAAAAAAGTCTTTGATTTACACAAAGTCTTTCATTTTTGAAATTTTACGCTAGCATGTGTTGACATGAGCGTATTTTTAAAATTTTACGCTGGCATGTGTTGACATGAGCGTATGTGTTGACATAAGCGTATTTTTGAAGTTTACGCAAACATGTGTTGACATGAGCGTATTTTTAACTTTTTACGCTAGCACATATGGATGTGAGCGTATTATGAAGTTTACGCTGGCATGTGTTGACATGAGCGTATTTTTAACTTTTTACGCGGACATGTGTTGACATGAGCGTATCTTTAACTTTTTACGCTAGCACATATGGATGTGAGCGTATTATGAAGTTTACGCTGGCATGTGTTGACATGAGCGTGTTTTTAACTTTTTACGCAGACATGTGTTGACATGAGCGTATCTTTAACTTTTTACGCTAGCACATATGGATGTGAGCGTATTATGAAGTTTACGCTGGCATGTGTTGACATGAGCGTATTTTTAACTTTTTACGCTGACACGTGTCGACGTGAGCGTATTTTAATTTTTACGCTATCACATGATGATGTGAGCGTAATTTTAAATTTATGCTGGCACGTATGACGTGGGCGTATGTTCTTAACTTTACGCTGACACGTATAACGTGGACGTATTTTGTTACTTCAGTTTCTGCGCTGACACGTATGACGTGGGCGTGAAAACTGAAGGTTCGGGATTTCTTCTTCTTCTCCGACGAACTCAAAACCGAGATCAAATAGGGTTTTACCCTTCATTGCTGGAGCCACGTCGGGGTTGCTTTGTTGGGGCTTCGTTGATGTTGGAACAGGGGCTTTCATGCGGTCGGCGGATGATGAATCGACGACGGGCTTCTTGCTCTTGCTACCGGCGGCGGACGACTTCTTGGGGGCCATCGGATTAAAGCAAGAGTAGAAGGAAGAAGAAGAGTGAGGAGAGATCGAAATTTCAAAAGACAAAGTAAAGTCTTATCTCTATTTCAAAAAGCCCTATTTATAGAGAATTTCGAATCGGTTCAAATTCCCACATTTTACGCTGACTGGTGAAGTTCCGAATTTTACGCTTATGTTCAAAGTATTTCAAAATTTTAAAAATATTTGAAAACTTTGAAGGGGGTTTTGTAGGAGTGTAAAAAGTGCTTCATAGACCAAGTCAAAAGAATAGAACTTTACGCAAGTCAAAAAGTGTCAACAAACTACTCTACGTGGGCTACTCTACGCGGGCTACTCTACGCAAGCTACTCTATGCGAGCTGTTTTACGTGAGCCACTCTACGCGAGCTATTTTTACGTGAGCTACTTTACGCTGGGGACAGGCTGTCAGATCATGCATTTAATGCAAGTGATGATGATTCTGACATAATGATTTACTAACAGCGTATAACACAGAATTCGAAGAGATTTGATTTACACAGAAACCAACATTGTCGTTTAGTGTGTGGACGGGGTTACTTTACGCTCAAAAGATGGCTTATTTTACGCATGAATACTATCTGCACTTTTTACGCTCAGGGTTGACGTGAGCGTAAAGTTTATTTGGGCTACTTTTTACGCTCAAGGCTATTTTATCAGCCACTTTACGTGAAAAGTCTATTTTTGGGCTATTTTATGCCTAGTCTACTACTTTACGCTGGAAGTGTATTTTGGGTCATTTTTACGTCCGATTGTTTCTGGCTACATGGGAACGTGGTTTGCCCACGTGGCTTTCATGCCACACTTCTCGAGGAATGTGTGTACGTGCTCTCCCCATTTTATTGAGATAGTGGGACACGTGTCACCATACGTAGAGATCACAACTCTACATGGGACACGTGTCAACGTGCATAGAGGGTGATTTATATCGTAGGTGACAGTTGCTAGCGTAAAAACCCGATTTTGTTGCTTTTTACGCACAAAGGATTAAGTCTATAAATAGACTTATTTTTCACATAGACAGCATCAAGAGATCAACAGAGAGACAGGAGATGAGAATCTGAGAAAACTCATACTTCCAGAGTGATATTCCCAGAAGCATTTCTTCAACTTTTTCTCAAGAACAGGGTGAAACAAAGCAAGAAAGATTCGACTGTGCCATCAGTGCCGTTGTTCGATACCTTTCCGGTGACTTAGTTCTTCCGATTGTTCGTCTTCTTCAAGCAGTTTCCTTCATCATCATCGTATGGTCAAAGGAACAAAGTGATCGCTCTCAGATCAGACTTCCATAGCAATACTTCCCAGAACAATTTGTACTTCTTGTACTTTTTCTAGTTTTCTTTTAAAAGCCAATTTTAGGCATTTTGTTAAGTGAAACAATGTTTACATAACAATCACCTTGCATAACTCATTTCGTATTTTTAGACAAGTACTATCTTTCGAACTAGATTCAGGATCACTTGCCAAAACTCAAGTTCCATTTCTTATCGCACAACTTACATCATCGAAACACAAAGTTCTTTAACATGTACCAATCATGCTATCTTCTAAGCGTTAATGTCGTATCAACTCATTATGATCACAACATCCATATTCAAGCTAAATTCTACCGAGCGATGTCCTACTCAATCCAGTTTCCATGCACACTTTCCTCCGATCGCGCTATCGATCGATTGTGCTATCTTCGATCACATCTACGAGTTTTTACCTCAACTCAAGTTTTAATCCATCCAACTAATTTCAAAATTGCACGTATGATCCACTAAGTTTTCTCGACTAAGACATTCATTTGTTTCATCATTCTGAATCCTTTTTCAATACCATTTTCTAATTTGCACTACACATTCACAAATTGTTCGAACGACATCTCGTTCGAGACCCTCAAAATTACGACCAACGAAGTGTTACTCGTTCTAAGGCTTTGCGAGATCACATCGCTTGCTGATATACTCATTGCTACCCCAAATCCTCAATTTCACTCGAATAATTTCTAAGACGATTCATACATCACTCGGGGTTCGAGCCACTCGACCAATCGTCAAAACTCACTCTTATTCCTCTTTGAGGCTATCACATACATCACTCAGGGATTAAGTCGTCCAATCTAGTCTTCAATCAGGTTAGCATCATTTGCTCACACATTTGTCCAATACATTCTTCAAAACTCTAGTGCAATCCCTTGTGTCGCCTCGATATTCTAAATCTCGTATACCTCTATCGATAGTCTATCATGCAAATCATATTTCTGACTCATACTCCTCGACGTAATTAACCGTTCGAACTATTCCTCAAAACAAAATACCATTCTTTGTGTTCGCCTTAGCGTTGGTTCTATAACGTCTCTATCGATATACACTCTAAGTCTAACTTATTCTCGTCCGATCGATATTCAATCTCGCTCATAAACTTGCTCGCACCCGAAGGTCCAGGTGTGCGATACTCGGCACAACTAAGCCAAAAGGCCGTATGCATAGCCATCTCGTTCAAACTATACTCTGGTCTCGCACACTCATTCGCTAGTGTCAGTGGAAGCTTGTTCAGGTACACACCATTTGCTAGCGTTAACATGGGTTCCTTCCAACTCATGTCTGACATAGTTCGGCACAAAGCCATCGCATATCGATCCCATTCAGCCGAATACTTGCACGAGCTTTTGAAAATATTATACTTATTGTATAAACATCCCAATAAACAATGAGAGAGAGCACACCTCTTTTACCAACGATTGAGCTTTCAAAACTGAGAGAATCGACATTAAGTCCAAGGAGGTAAAGCCGTACTCTGATACCAATTTGTCGTGCCCTTCTCCTAGAGGAGCGAACGTTCTTGCTTGGGCGTGATGCCGCATGAGCCTAAGTTGCACTCGCGTAAGGCCAGGTCCTGAAACGGCCGGTTGAAACTAGGCCACAGAGTTACACAGAGTGTCCCCATTTGAAGCGAAAAGTAAATGAACACAAGTTGAAACAAATTCAACCTCTTTATTGATATGCAAAAAGTATTACAAGCCATGCTAGACTGTCACGCCCCAGAACCAGAATACTGGCAAGTAGGGACGGACATGGCCAGCTACGCGATACCAAAGTACAACAGTACTCTGAAATCACGTATAAGCTGTCAAGATATGGGGGTTACTTCTACAAGCCAACAGTCCATCCAAGGTTAAAACAATCCTAGGTATCTCAATCACATGCAATTATACAAAGTACAAGAAGTATGATCATCAGACATACAATAGTAAAGCATCCCAAACCATTTATACATTGATGATCATAAAGCTAGTAATACAAAATAGAGAAACTAGTAAGAGTATTAGTCATACATGATAGCTCTAGCTGCAGTCTAGAATACGCACATCATGTTTATGCCCGTAGGCTAAATGTCAAGGACCAAAACACAAGCTAAACACGTGCTCGGAGGCTAACGCCACAAAAGAATAATGTACATAACTAATGGAAGAATAAAATGAGAAACACACTTGGGTACTCTGGCGCTCTGGATGGTCACCATCGAGTAGATGGTGCGGAGGATCCTCTGGGCTTCTCTATCAGATCTGGCTAAACAAAACCAGTGGGGTCAGACCCCCAATAGTAAGTACCATAAAGGAAGCCAAACTATGAACTAAAACCAGCAATCACTAATATCAACAATTAGATATACAAATGAGTAAGAGCAGATCGAGACTCGTGCACTACCAATACACTTATCCCGATCATAGGAAGACAATAAGTAAGCATCTTGGAGCATAAAGTAATTATCATGCAACATAATGTAAAGTATAGACATGTTAAGTAAATAGAAACTTGAGAATATGTAAAAGTAATTGAACATGTGAACATGTGAGATCGCCGGGTCATAAAAGCATGGTGACCCGGCATAGGGAGTCATGTATAGCTTGTGAGATAATTGAGCATGTGAGCATGTAAGAATTATATAGAAAGACAATGATAAATGGACTTAGGAACTAATTCGGAAGTCAAGTTACAACCCTTAAACCAAACAAGGACGAGGGTTGTAACCCTTCTCCTGAATAGAACTTAGTCTAGAATCATTTATCGATGAAAGTAAAGCATAAACAATAGTGTACTGAAATAAACATACGCACACTGCCTAGATGAAACTAGACTGGACTGGACTGACTCCATCCATCAATCATGGTCAAGCAATGTGTACGGCTTGATACTTTAACTAACTAGGGTTATCACAAGCCTAGTTACTAACAAGATGCAAAGAGATTTCCAAGTCCAGTTACCCGCCTGCTGCTACTACAGTGACTCCAGCAAAAGAAAAATAAGTATAGCAGACACACTGTAGTAAGATACATGTGTCCTAAGGAGGTGTCCCACTCGACGGTGGGATAGAAATGTGCTCATCATGACAGATAGCTCCAAATCCCATGTATATATATATAAGGCCGGGATCAAACGGGCAACAGGTAACTGGGAAAGTCTCTTCATGAACTACTTGATCAATCTAGTCATTAATCCTAGCCAGATTCAGTATGAATCCCTGACCGTGGTCATCAGGAATCCATGCCTTAGACATGATGCAATACAGAACATGTACCTTGTACAAACACACTCAGGAGAAACACCCATGGTGTCCAAATCATTGATTACTTGTAAGCCAATAAAGCCGTCGCAACAGCATTCATGGTCCATGTCTTGTCATGTCATGTTACTTGTCTAGAGTGCACCACGATGGGTCACTATCATGTTAAGAGTACTTGTTAGGGGTGCTCTACGATGGGCCACAGTCGTGTTAGGCAAAGAAGTGGCATGTGACTTGAGTGCACCGCAACGGGTCACTATCGTGTTAAGCAAAGAAGAAAGACATATATTATGAGTGCACCACAACGGGTCACTATCATGTTAAGCAAAGAAGTAACATGTGACTTGAGTGCACTGCAACGGGTCACTATCGTGTTAATCAAAGAAGAAAGACATATATTATGAGTGCACCACAATGGGTCACTATCTTGTTAAGCAATCATAGACGTAAGAAAGCTTGTAGATAGATCTTGATAAAATGTGCATCATAACATATGAGAAGGAATAAATGAGGTAACTACTTGGCCTAAAACACCAATTGAATCTGTGCCAGTGTTAAGGGTATGAGAGGGGTACAATCATTCTCTAACTGTACAATATTATCAAATCATGTTAAGAAATTCATTTATTAAACAAATATCAAGTTATTAAGTAGGATCGTCGCAAGGCCAAGATAGAAAACATGCAATACAATCATAAGCTCCATATCAAGAATGAAAGAAACTTGCATAATATAGTTGGTAACATATTTTTGAAGCCAAGGAAAAGATCTACAACTTTTATGTTGGGAGTTGGGAGAAATTCTGGCCACAAATCAGCCAAATAGGACATAAAACAGCCAAAAACAAAACAACCTATGCGGCCAAGGGTGGATGGGTGCCCATCTTCTCATGCGGCCAGAGTCGATGGGTGCCCATGCGCAAGAGTCGATGGGGTGCCTGCGGCAAGAGTCGATGGGGGTGCTATACGGCAAGAGTCGATGGTGCCCATCTTCTCATGTGGCCAGAGTCCCATGCGGCAAGAGTCGATGGGTGCCCATGTGGCAAGAGTCGATGGGGTGCCATACGGCAAGAGTCGATGGGGTGCCCATCTTCTCATACGGTCGGAGTCCCATGCGGCCAGAGTCGATGGGGGCCCATGCGGTAAGAGTCAATAGGTGCCCATCTTCTCAAAAAATCTGAAAAAGATGGCCATGGAATCTATAGCTTCCAAGCTCCATAAAACCTTCACTGTAAGTCCAAATTTGGACTTCCATAGGTCAAAATGGGGTAGAACAAAATTCTCTACAACATAGAACAACTAGATTTTGAAAAAAAAGAAGTTTGATAGATCAAAACAAAAAAAAACCGAAAATATTATAAACTTAGATCTACAAGAATCTACCCATGAAAATAAAAAAATCCAAGTTCTAAAGAGGCTCATAATCATGTAAGAAAGAGTTTAGAACAAACAAAATAACATTTGTCCAACATTTGGTAAGATGTACTTGCCTTAGGTTGGAGGAGAAAATGAAGAGGAAGAAGATGAAGAGAATGAAAATAATAGAGAAGAGAGAGAAGTTGGTTTTTATATAAAACCCTTCTCATCTCAAACCCACCTGAACCAAACCAAGCCCAATACCAAGTTGAACCGAACCAAATTAAACCAAGTCAAGATTTAACCTATACTTTGGAATTTTTTTAAAATATTCAAAACCCAAGAAATACGAAATACGGCTCAAAATACGTACCCGTACATAAATACTAATACAGTGAGACGAGTCTCACATAAGCCGAGAATACAAATCGCTCAAGCTCTTTCTCCCAAAACATAAAAGGGGTGCCAAGTGGCTGACAATATGGAATGATACATGACGACGTTCCAATACATTATGTCCTGTATATAGTGCTTCAGTTCCTTTGTAAAGCTCCAAGGCTCCATATTTAGATCCATGCCTTAGTACATTCGAAGTAAGACTCTGCACCTGACGAGGTTCTTCTGCACCCTACAAGCAGTCTAGGTGGTTATCAGTACATTGCATGCATTGGTGGGGAGGATAGCTTGTCAAGACCCGCACCTGATGAAAGTATACGAGACCGCGAGTACATCCAGCCTACACCGTAGTATCAGTGGTAAAATGCTGTCCTCGGTCTCAATAATAGCTAAACACTACATTATGTACATGTCCAATATATACTCTCCAAACGGAGGACAACTTCAGAAAGATATAACTCAATCACAAAGACTATAGAGGAATAGCAGCACGATATGGAATAGATAGAAAGATATCAAAGTGCGATACAATCCAGAATAGAAATAAGTTTAAGTGTTATCAACACCACACACAGAGTACGAAATAATAACATAGAAGAAATCAGCTGGAGACAAATCCAAATAAAAGTCCTAGCAGTCTAATCTAGGAACTACTGGTATCTCCTCTAAGCTAGCTGGATAATCCTGATGCTCCAGGTCGCAAGTATCGTCTAAGCCTGTGTCGTAATAAGTAGTACAGAAATCCTCAAGTTCTCTGTAAAATTTTGTCAACATATCCAGTTAGGATTGGAACAAAATACATAACTCTGAAAGCAGTTTCATTGCATGGTAGACAATATAGAACTAGTAATAGAATAAGATACATGACATGCTGTAATAGAAATATAAGAATACATGAATATGAATAAAGCAACTAAATTTTTGAATAAAATAGAGAATTTATGAACTATAATAAATATAAGTGATTCAAAGCATAAGACAGTTATATGATTCGTTTAGGTTGTACATGAGTATTCTATGGTAACTTTATTATACGTGAGGGTATAATTGACATATACATGAGTACACTAGGAAATTTAATCACATAACCACTTCTACTCCCCTACCCCAATTAATACACAAGGATCTAATCACGTTACGTTACGCATATGATTGTTAGTTTTAACATGAAGCACATGTGAGCACATGAGAGTACATGAAAGTACATGAATAATACAAATATAAGGAGTACATGATGTACATGAACATAAAATATCCGATGAACCTAATAAGGGGATAACATCGTATGACAAGATCTATATAGTACCAATCCGTGTTAACAATGTGTCAACATCAAGTAAAGTAGTCTAGAGCATGCAATATAGACACTATCATGATAAAAATATTCAGAGAATGTACTGCCTGATATCCTGAGCAACAACTGTGTATCGGTATCCGAACTGGAGTCACGGAGATCTATGATAAAAATTATAGGTTACAGAGTGTTCTAGATTAAACAATTGATTTAAATATGATATTTACATACTGCTAAGCTATTTTTAGGTCAAAGAAGTCAACTTGGTCAATCCTAGTCAAATGGTCAACTATTGGTCAAACTTGGTTAATTAGCCTGAATCTAAAGTTTGGCTAAGTTAGGCTATTAGTGCTAGTACTAAAAGTGGTATCAAAGACATACCTTAATCATATATTCAAACATATCCATACTACATATCTTGTATTATAACTATAGGATACATTTCCTAAACCCTTATCAATTACTACCATAATATCTATACATGTATATGACTGGGTACACTAGAAATAGGGAACTGAACTCACAGAGACTGAATTTCAAATGCATCCCAACTGATTCATGAGAATTTGGGGCTGATATATCTAAATGAGGTAGACTGATCAAAGGAATGAACAAGATGTGAATGTTTTCATCAGTAAAACATGGGCTAAGCATTTAGTGAACTATCACAAGTTAGGACAGATACTAATCCAACCCAAGCCCTCTTCCATCTCAGTCCACTGACTGAACAAAGGCATCCAAAGTCTGAACTAAAGCAATGTAGGGGACTGAATATAAAGCAAAGTCCTACATCCTACATTAACTGATACTCAAAAATAGGCTGATCAATGAGTATAGGGGAACAGATGCATACAAAGGGTCTGAACAGTGAGAGGAACTGATCATACTTGAATAATTGAACTCTAAATAAAGAATAAGGGACAACACAGTTGTCAAAGGAACTGATACATTAAGTTAAGCATGGACTGAACAATTTTCCAAAGACTGAATATATGTCTAAGACCTGGATTGGAAGTTCAAAAGTCTCAACTTAAGGCATGGGTTGTTTCAGTACTCAAAAAGACTGAAATATGATGAAGAACTGATCATCTAAAGTGATATGTAAGTAGGGAACCTGGTCCAATTGGTAATCTGGACTGATCATCAATGAGCAGGAGATTGAACTATATATATACTAAAATAATCCCAAAATTGAGCCATTAACTCTCTTCTTACTGGACTGAAATAAGGAGTGTATGGACTGAATGTATAGATGTAGGGGACTGAACAATTTTCTAACTGATACAAAATAAGGGCTGCAATATCACATAGCCTAAACAAATGAATTACACTCAGATGGGCTGAACATAGGTCTGAACATATAGGAATGCAGGAAAGTTTCCTTAATATAAAATCTAACTGAATACAAATATAAGAACTGAACATCAAGTGGATTGGGGGCTGATCAAGAAGTGAATTAAAACCCAAACTGATATGGACTGGACAATGAATATGTATATAGACTGATACATTAAGAGTATCAGTCAAGTGATTAAATAGGAACTAGATTTGAATACCTAAAATAGACTAAGACTTCAATCTTGCAACTAATATGGATAAGTCAAAAGTCTGAACGTATATGATGGTAATCTAATCAAGGACTGGACACAAAACATAGGGTGGACTAAACCAAATGGGCTACACTCGAGCCCAACTCTCCATTCCTCTTACTGATACATATGAATGACACCTAAGGAAGATGGAAAAACTGATACATGTATATCCTTATAGGACTGAACATACATTAACCACAACTGCTATAATAAATCTAATGACTGAACTCAATGGCCTTCACCTATATTGGTACACAAGGGTCCCTGCTTCCTACCCTAGTATACTGCTGCCATGTGTTGCTATTGCCTTGCTATAGGCAGGGCTGCCCACTGCTGCTGTAAGATGGCCTAAATCAAGCTATCTTAATTCAATGACTGATACATTAAGGGTATAGGAATGATCCTAAATATACAGATACCAAAAAGGGAGGATATGACTGAAACAAAACTCAAAATGGGACTGAATAATAATGCCCTCTTGACTGAAGTAATGATATTTGAGGACTGAAACACTAATCAAGATAGGACAAGGATGGAACATTAGTATAGGGCTGATATAAACTGAACAAGGAACATATATAATGATTGAAAGGCTGAACATTATTCCTAGTATGGGACTAAAACAAGGTGTAAGCAAAGGCTGAACTATGTTCAACCCTCTGCTATAGGTCTGCTATAGCATGGCTGCCTACTCGAGCCACCTACAAGAATGGTCCAGTCACTGATACTAAATAAGGGGAATACTGATATAATGCAAAAATAGGACTGAATTGATATTAGAAGGTTACGAATGAGACCAAAATGCAAACAGGGACTGAATATGTTTACCTGGACTGAATAATTTAAGAAGGGGACCGCATTACATCAAAATGGACAAAACAGATGTATGGGGACTGAAACAAATTGACGTTCTAAGGAAGTGAGACAATACCTATAGGGACTGAGGTGAATTTAAGGACTGAACATGTTGCAATGGACTGATAATATAAAAAATGGATTGAAACAATAATGCCCCAAAAAGGATTGAAACAGTAACTCTCATAACTAATACACATGTGCATGGACTGCTATGGGCAACCTCCTATAATGACTCAACTGATACAAATAGAAATCAGTTGGTTGATACTCACAGAAATAGGATTGATAAGTTAATACAGTGAATGATCTCACAAAGTGGACTAAAACAGTTAGGTAGTGGACCTTAAATTGGGACTGAGCAAGTATTTCCTGGACTGAACAAATCAAAGAGGGGACTTCTCTAACAAAACAGTATGGCAGTACACTGTTATACCAAAGCCCTCAAATCTATATTCCTATCAAAGCATTACAGTATCACTAGATAACTCCTAATATGATAACCCAAGACATGGCAAAACTAAACTAAAGATCAAATCTGAAATTAGAGTGTTAGATGCTCTAATGGTCATTTTGTTAAACACTTGGCGTATGTATTCGATACTCTCATGATATGCACTCCAAATGGATCCAAACTTGACCCAAAGTATACCTACATACTCTAAATCACTAGTATGACCTATTTTATCAATTTTACAAACCCTAAAATCCTATTTTCGAATTTCCCCCAATGTAGAATAAAATGGAAAGGGAAAACCCTCAAAATAGAAAGAGGAGAGTCTCAACTCTTCTCCAATGGTACCATAATGCAATAGGGGTACTAAATGAATGCATCTACACTAATCTAATAGAAATTAAAGGGTTAGAATGCTCATACCAATTGGGAAATGGATTCCCAATGCAAAATCCCTAGATTAGATCCCCTTTAAGCTCCAAGTGTTCCAGTGCTCCAAATGCTTCCAAGCTAGCCAGTAGAGCCTTCTCCTCTCTAAGGGAAGAGAATGAAATTGATTTGAGGGAATTTGGAAACAATTTGAGAGTATGGAGAAATTTGGGGAAGAACTATAGATTAGGTTTAGGGTTTCAATGATAGGAGAAAGAAGGAGAAATGGTTACTATATAGCAAGGGGAGGGGCTAATGTGGCCGGCCACAAGGTGTTGTACTAGGGTTTTGGTTTATGGGAAAATGCTTAAGAGGCCCTTTCTAACTTGTCATGACAAGGTTTAGCGGAAAAGCCTCCTCATAACTTGGTGTTTTTAGCCTACAAGTTTTAAATGACATTTCTAGTTAGATTAGAGATTAACAACTAAATAAATTATGTTTAAGGATTATCTAAACTTACTAATTTAGTCTACTATGGTCATGTCTACTAATCTAGATAAGATGGCTCTAAGTTTTACCAAATAATATCACTAATCACAATTTAATACATTAAAATAATATAATTATCAATTCATACCAAAGTCAAAAATATCCTCATTCTGGAAAAGTGGCAGTTACATAGCTTGTGCTCTCGCTATCATTACCAAACACGTTCAATTTAGTTTCGTACCCCAACTATCAGTTGTTGTCTTTCTAATCTTGCCTTAGGATCAGTTTTATAGCATATAATGTAAAATCTATCTCGTATTACAGATATCAAGTGTCTCCAAGGGATAACATGTGCAACTTACTATGTGGTCTTCCCTGTCCAAGGTAAACCATATTAGCCAACATTTTATACATAATGACTTGACGGATTTGCATAAAAAATTACGAGCTTCATGAGCGTGTTTCTGCCTCAGGTCAACAAGGTACACAAATTTCTAAGATGTGTTATACTGAAGCTTTGTTCTGATGTATTTTATTCAGTTACTCAGTTGTTCAGATTATTCAGATTATTTGTTTCAATGCAAGGACTCGCACGAGGATTATCGCAAGTGAGCTAACTTAATTTATATGCACCGGTCGCTGGCATCACAAGCCATTTGGACTATATATACGTTGTATTTGTAGTGATGTTACCTACTAGGTGTGATGGCCAGTATACCCTGATAGGCTATCCATTGCCGATATTACACCGCTTGTGTGGCTAGACCCACACCCAAGTCACCCGTAAACTATGAATTCCTCCTAGGGCGGCACAATCCCTGGTAACCCAGCTTCTGATCATCCGAGGAATCCTTCCTCCATATCTTTCATGCACGAATTATCCGCGTTCACTTTTTATTTTTAACTTAACGGGCTCTCTGATCCATAGCAGATTATCGACTAGGTTGGCGACGGCATCAGTGCAGCACGGGTAGCGAGTCCCGTTGCACGTCTCTGACATACCTGTCGCTAATCATACTTTTCTTCTTTCCTTTCTTTAATTCATTCTTTTCTTTATTTCTTTCTTTCGTTCATTTACTTATTCATTAATTCATTCGTTCGTTATCATTATACAGCTCCCGGTACGGAAACTGCCTTGGCGACCCAACTGTCCCGAAGCCTTTCCATGTTTGCATTACTCGGCTCGGAACGACTATTTGATAGTCTTCCTGCCTCAATTCAGTGAATCATTCATTATTTTGTGCCTCAAGTTGTGGTACGATCTAATTGACAAGCAATTCAGACATAATTGAACGAATAAGTAAATCTACTCGAAATGTAAGCTAGGCCTTGGCACGAGCGTGGTGTGCGGAACGAGGGTTCAAGTAAAATTCCAAGTTCATTTCCATATTCTACATAAGCGATACAAAATAGGATTATTCCCTTAGCTAGATACGTTAAGTTCTTTTATTAGCATGCAGGTAGTTATCGCTTAGCGATCTAGCAATACTGTCCATATTATTATGTGTCCAGACTAAGCAAAGACAGGTTCATCAGAGCCACCCACCTTAGCGATGATCGCATCGGCAGAGCGAGACTCCGAGCGTGCCTTTGAAAGTCTATATCTGGATTCTTCTAAGGGGCCAAGTCTGTTGCCTTTGCCTTAAATGAGTCGTTTCGACGATCAAGGCGAGATTTAAGTCGTTGTATTTGTGCCGTTTGAATTGGCATTCTGGTTGGTGTAGGAACGAATTCGTAAAGCAGAATACTCTAGGGGGGTGAATAGAATAGGCAGCGAAATATTGCTAATTAAAAATTCGTTAGCAGTTAGATCACAGAAATAATAATAATCATAAAATAAATAACTGTAATAAAAAAGAGTGATCAGAAGGCAAACGCAAACACAGAGATTTATACTGGTTTTCCTCTTGTAAGGATTAGTCCAGTCGGAAGAACTCTAGCTTCCAGTTGAATCCACTATTGGAAAATCTTGCAAGTTTTCACACGAAGTCCTTACAACTTCTATAGACGCGAGCTTTGATACGAAGAACTCGACCAACTTCAATTGTGAAGAGTCTATCTTCAATCAAGCCTCTGATTACAATCGCTCTGAAACTTTTAGACCGTACCGCACTGGCAAATCGACTAGAGGATTGTAACTAGCTTGGGATTTAAAAATGGAAGCTTTTTAGAACTCTTCGGAAGAAACGTAAGCTTTAGAAGAGAAGAGATGAAAGTGAATTGGTGTATTGAAAAGATCGAAATCCTTCTCTATTTATAGTTTTTCCAAAGGCAGAACTCTGACAGAATTCGGGCAGAATTCGGACAGAACTCTTTGTAACCAACCGCAACTGAAGGGAGACCAGTTCAAAATCAAACGTTCACATAACATTCACCATGGCCGAACTCTGGCCGAGTTCTATCAGTGTTTGGTCAGGTTGATTTTGTGAAAATAATTTTTAGCTTTTTGAAAATCCTTCAGAAGCTTTTTATAAAATAGATGTTTTTCAAAAACATAGGTCATTTAAAAAGATAGGTCAGTTTTGAAAAATAATTTCGGATAGCCGATTTTCCAGTATGACTTGGTGTACAAAGTATTTCTAGACTCAATAAAAATGAAAATTATATTGCTTTAAGGGAATATAATTTTGAGTGGCAAACAAATCTTCTTAAACTGAGTAGATATCCATCATATGTCGAGACAGAGTTTGATCAATTATTAAAATCAGGTTTGACCATGACCAATGGGCCAACAATCTCTCCCATTTGATAATTGACAAACCTTGACCGATATAACATCTTTGGTCTTGATCAATTCAGAAGTGTACCGAATGTACCGAGATATAAAATGAAAAAATTGTTCATAACCTGTATCCATGAAGTTGTTAGATCTTATTTCTCCCCCGTTGTCACTTAGCAAAATAATTGCAAAAGAGAAAGCTTCCCCGCAATAAATGCATAAGTAACAATCAGTGAAGAAACACAAAAAAATGAATAAAGACATTCAATACACGCATGGTATAAACATAGACAGAAAAATAAGATAAACAGATATGGTATAAACAATACAGGCATGGTAGTTGTCACAGGCAGTTTATATGGAAGCAAAAAGAAAGATAATGCTATAATAAAGCTGAAACAAATAAAGTGCTAAACTGAATAATAAACTAAACTGAGTTATATGCCAAACTGAAGCATAAAAACATGTCTATCAAATGTAACAAATCATATCCAAATAAAAAGAGTATTGATACTATCTTGGAATGTCGGAGCATTTTCAAGTAAACATAAGACAAAGTCATCAGTCTCAAAAAGTAACAACTCAAAAATCATCCTCATCCTCATCATCATCTGCTGTAGTGCCAGCATGTCCAGATGGACCAGCTCCAGAAGTGTCAGCTCCAGAAGTATATGGAGTAGCACCAGAAGTACGATACCAATCGTAAACGTTGCCTGGCTGGAACAGAGAGTAGATTGCCTCATCATCAATGCGGTAGCCAGATACAGAAGGGTCTCTAGGAAGAGAGCTAGCAGAGTGACCCGTCTGTACAAATCTAAGATCGGCAAAGGAGTTGGCAATAGCCTGGAACCGAGTCACGTCACGGAACTCATGTTCCTTGAAAGTGTCAACGAAGAATGTATGCAGATCTGATAGATGCTGGTGAATACCCTCAAAAGTCATAGGGTAAGACTGAGGAGGACCAGGTGCAGTAGGAGCAGGTGCCGGAGGTGGAGGAGCAGTGGCAATGCTGCGATGAGAAAGCTTGAGGAACTTGGGCTCAGGGTCCAGAGCACAAGTGGATAAGTTAATATCAAAATGCTGAAAGATGTGTGGGATAATCATCACATAAGAGAGGTTGCGGTCTCTTCCGCAACATCTACCCATCATCTGAATAATGGTCTTAGGTGCAGAAAGGAATTCCCTTAAGAATGTGATATAAAGAAGAAAGTTCGAGTGCAGTTACATCATTTTTTGAAGTGGATTTTGAAGAAGAGTGGAATAGATGATGCGATGTAATTTGTAGTTAAATAAGTTCAAGTTATTGGCCTTGAACTTTCCAGGACGAGCACGTACGGGCGCACAAAGCTCATTCTTGAAACTAACAAGAGTCATGCCCTCGGAGAAATCGAAGTCAGTGTGTCATCGTACGGGGCACCTTCGTTTGTAAGACCAAGGATTTTCGCTAGCGATTCATCATTGAACTCGATATCTATTCTGCCGACACGAGTTTTTGCGGTAAAAGTGTCTAACACAAAGTTACAGTAAAATAATCTAATGGCATTAGTGGCGATAGGGAATTGTAAAGTAGCAAAGTAATATAACCCTAATGCCTCAAAGTAAGGACGATGGTCAGGAAATACAGTCCACTTGATCGGAGATCCGGTACATATAGTACGCATAATAAAGTCGGCATACCAAAGTAATGCTTGGTCGGGAGTTTTGAAATAAAACTCATCTGATGCACCGTCATCCGATTGGACCGGAGAAAAGAGGGATCCGTATGCGGATCAGAAGATGATGCCTCTTCACTGGCATGGGTCTTCTTCCTCTTGAAAGGATTGAATCCCTTAGGCATTCTATCCCAAAAACTAGAAACCCTAATAATTTGAAAGTGGAGGAGAGAAGGAATTATACCTTCTGAGAATCAATTATGCTGTAGAGAACGCGATTCTTCGCATGAATCCAAAATTTGGACGAAGGTCTCCACGTAGATTGGAAGAAGGAAGGTGGAGAAGAACTAGGGTTTCGGGCGACTGCTGCTGCTGTGATGTGGTTTTGGAAGGGATGAATAAAATGGAGGCCTCAGGTTCTGACTGAAATATATATACACCTAGCCGAACTCTGGCCGAATTCGGACCGAACTCGGGCCGAATTTGCCAAGGGTTCTCCTGGCTATATAAAAAAAAATTTTGTGGGCCACATCTTTTTCATCAAATCTTTTCAAATATTTAATTCAAAGTTTAGTAATTTTAAATTTCAAATAATATAATTAATATTATTTTATAAATTAATATTCTTTATTCAATATCTATTTCAGATTAGCTGTAGGAGTACTGTCCCAGCTAACGGAGGTTCACCGAGAAACTCTTAAATACCGCTTCGCTTCGATTGTAGTCGTGGTGACAGACAGACTCTTTTTAGGCTTGTCTCAAAAACAGTTTATTGAGTATTGAATAAATTAATTAATAAAATAAAATTAATTGATATTATTGGCATCTAAAATTCCTAATTCTCAATGTAAATAATTGAAACGATCTTCCGCTAGAAGTTTTGTGAGTATGATAGCCAATTGATTCTGTGTGTCTATATATATAAGGTCTATATCTCCATTTTGTTGATGATCTCTAAGAAAGTGATGTCGAATCTCGATATGCTTAGTACAAGAGTGACATACTGGATTCTTAGTCAAATTAATAGAACTAGTGTTATCACAAAAAATAGGTATGTGTGTAAAATGCAATCCATAGTCTTCTAAAGTTTGCTTTATCTATAAAATTTGTGCACAACAACGTCCTGCGGCGATATACTCAGTCTCGGTTGTTGATAATGCGACAGAATTTTGCTTTTTGCTAAACCAAGAGACTAGAGCTTTTCCTAGGAAATGACATGTGCCGCTAGTACTTTTTCTATCTACTTTGCGTCCGGCAAAATCAGCATCAGAATAAATGGCTAGGTCAAATGACATGGTTTTGGGATACCATAAGCCGACAGAAGAAGTACCTTTAAGGTATCGGAAGATACGCAAAACTGCGCACATATGTGATTCCTTAGGATTGGCTTGAAAACGTGCACACAAGCAAACACTACTAAACATAATGTCTGGTCGACTAGCAGTTAAATATAGGAAGCTACCGATCATACCTCGATACTTACATATGTCGACGGGTTTGCCTTGTTCATCAATATCAAGCTTGGTTGAAGTTGCCATTGGAGTGCTAAGTGGCTTGACTGCTTCCAGGTCGAACTTCTTTAATAGATCCTTTGTGTACTTTGCTTGATTTCTGAACGTCCATTGTTGGTTTGTTTGATTTGCAGTCCGAAAAAGAATTTCAGCTCTCCCATCATGCTCATCTCAAACTCATTCTGCATACACTTTCAAAATTCTTGACAAAGAGATTCATCAGTAGATCCAAAAATAATATCATCTACATAGACTTGAATCAAAAGAATGTTATTATTCAAAGATTTTATAAATAATGTAGTGTCAACCTTTTCCTTTGAAAAACCGTTGTCAAGTAGAAAAGAGCTTAGACGATCGTACCAAGCACGAGGGGCTTGTTTCAAACCGTATAAGGCTTTCTTCAACTTAAAAATATAATCAGGATATTTGAAATCAGTAAAATCGGAAGGTTGAGCTACATAAACTTCTTCTTTTATAAAACCATTTAAAAATGCGCTTTTGACATCCATTTGAAATAACTTAAAATTATGAAAACATGCAAATGCACATAACATGCGAATGGATTCTAATCTCGCAACTGGGACATAAGTCTCATCGTAGTCGATACCTTCTTCTTGATTGTATCCTTGAGCTACGAGTCGAGCCTTATTACGAGTCACTAAACCATTCTCGTTCAGTTTGTTTCGGAATACCCAATGGGTGCCAATGACCGGATGATCAATGGGCTTAGGAACAAGTTTCCAAACTTGATTCCGTTCGAATTGGTTTAATTCCTCTTGCATAGCATCTAACCAAAAAATTATCACTACATGCTTCTTCAATACTTTTGGGTTCAAGCTGTGAAATAAAAGCAACACAAGAAGCTATATCTTTACTAGAGGAACGAGTACTTACACCCTTGGTAATCTTACCAATTACTAAGTCCTTTGGATGATCTGCCAAGAATCTCATTTCTTATGGCGTATCCTCAGGATTGCTGGTTCCTACTTCTTTGTTTGAAAGTTTTGCATCTTTGTGTGACGGTTTTGCAGTAGCTGTACTTGGTGTGATTACGTCTTCATTGTCGTGATCGTCTAAGTGTTGATTTAGCTCATCAAACTTGACATTAATTAATTCTTCGATAATTATGGTTCTTTTGTTGAAGACTCTGTACCCTTTGCTCTTTGCTGCATAACCTAAAAATATACCTTCATCGGCCTTTTCATCAAATTTACTCAGATTGTCTTTAGTATTAAGAATAAAGCATTTACAACCAAAAATCTTGAAATATAAAATAGTGGGTGTTCTATCAAACCATAGTTCATAGGGAGTCTTCTTCGATATAGGTCGAATTAGAACCCTATTGAGAATATAGCAAGCTGTATTGACAGCTTCAGCCCAAAAGTATATGGGTAGACTAAACTGGTTTAATATTACTCTAGCCATTTCAGATAGAGCCCTGTTCTTACGTTCCACAACTCCATTTTGTTGTGGAGTCCTAGGGCAAGAGAATTCATGCAAATAATCGTGTGTGTCACAAAATTGCTTGAACTCTGCATTCTCAAATTTGCCGCCATGATCACTACGAATGCGAGTAATCATGAACCCTTTTTCATTCTGTACTTTCTTACAAAAGGTGACGAATTATGATAATGCATCGTTCTTGTGTGCAAGAAAATATACCCATGTATATCTAAAAAAATCATCTACAATGACAAATGCATATAACTTACCACCTAGACTAGCAATTTTACTTAGTCCAAATAAGTCCATATGCAACAATTGTAGAGGTCTAGTGGTACTTACAGCGTTCTTGGATTTAAATGTAGATCGGGTAGCTTTGTTCTTTTCACATTCACTACATGTCGTATCCTTCTTGAAAGATATGTCCAGTAAGCCACGTACCAACTTCTTTATAGATAGTTTTGAGATTGTATCCACGTTTGCATGACCGAGTCTCATATGCCATAGTTGACTCTCAATGCTTTTGGCCATCAAACATTTACCTGCTTTGTTAGCATCTTCTAACAGATAGAAAACATATATGTTGTCTTCCCTGATACCTTCAAAGATAGTACTACTAGTTGAACTATCAACTATAGTACATTTGTCTTTGACGAAGTTAATGCCATAATCGCGATCAGCTAAATGGTTTATGCTGAGCAGATTATGTTTTAACTCAGTAACTAGACAGACATCTTTAATCACAGGATAGGGAGCCTTACCAATGTCATCGATACCGATTATGTACCCTCTTAAATTATTACCGAAGGAGACGTATCATTCTTTATTCTTCTTCGACAGTGTTGCGAATAATGAAGCATCACCGATCATGTGCCGTGAGCAACTATTGTCGAGGATCCATTTGCTCCTAGCATGTGAAGGGCGTCCCACCTACAAAACAATTTGCAGATGAAACTCTTGGTACCCATTTCTTGTAGGGTCCTGACTGGTTAGGTTTTGGTATCCATGCATAAACATTTAACTCTACTAACTTTCTGATTCTACATGCAGAGGATAATGAGGCCACAATAATGACATTTTGCATGTTGAGTATTAAAAGTTGTGTGAGGTGCATGATTTGTAGGTTTTGGTTTTCTAGTATAGAAGAATGTATGCCTATTAGTCTTCTTGGACATAGGTTTGGTATGGTTTGGTCTGACATTGTTTGGTTTGGGCGTGTTCCGATGATTCGATAATTGACATGTGTTAGAATAGGAAGCAGCAACTTCAGGCCGTTTTCCTAAACTAATTTCCAACTTTTTAGAGGTGTCATATAATCTAGTGTAGTCAGATGTAAGTATTTCTATTCTGACTTGTGCACACTGGAGACTCTTTCTCTCCTTAGATAGGTCTTCCTTTAGCTGGATGATGGTTTGGTCTTTTTCTTCGGATAACTTAATAGTCTCGTGTAACAACAATTTAATAATTGAAAGCTCACCAGACTCAATTGAAGATACATTATTTCTAACATCATCTAGTTGGTCGGTAAGTCTTCCTATCTCACCTTTGTACTCTTTGAGTACCTTCTTAGAGGTTTCATATTTACTACACAGTTTTCTGTAATCATTTAACAGGTCACTGAAAGCCTCTCATAGTTGTTCAAAGGTGAAATCATCATAAGGATCAAATAGAGGATTAGTGATTACCTGATCGCAAGCCATCAAGCATACATTTGGAGCGTCATCTGATTGTTCATCTTCTGAGTCGCTGGCTTTGCTTTTATGCCATATGCTTGTGTTGGCTTACTTCCTTGATGTAGATCTCTTCAGGTAGCCTTTGTCATATTTGCTGCTTTTTACTATTGATGATGATGCTGTTGGATAATCTTTCTTCATGTGTCCTTTCTTCTTACATCCGTAGTAAATAGGATCTTCCTCGTTGTTGTTGTTGTTATCTTTTGTTCTCCTATTGAATCTCATAAACTTCTTGAATTTTCTTACCAGAAGGGCTTGATCTTCAGAGTCAGAGTCGCTGTCGTCAGAATCATCTTCAACAGTTCTTCTATGTTGAGCCTTGAGAGCGATCAACTTTTCTGACTTCTCCTTTGGTGTAGCGTCTTCAAAGTATTGAAGTTCTAACTCGTGAGTGAGTAGCTTACCCATGAGTGTTTCCAGAGACATTGTTGAGAGGTCATTTCCTTCAATGATTGCTGTAGCCTTTGAAATTCAGTTCTTTGTGAGAGCTCGTAGAAGTTTGCGAATCTTTTCATAGTTACTGTATTCCTTGCCTAATAAAGACAAAGGATTTATAATATCCAAGAATCTCGTAAACATCTGAGTGACTGATCCACTTGGCTTCATTTTGAACGCCTCGTACTCTTGAGTAAGTCTGCTGATCTTTGACTCCTTGACTTGTGTTGTTCCTTCGTGGGTTACTTCGAGAAGTTTCCACACTTCATTTGATGTTGTGCAAGTAGACACCCTGTTGAATTCAGTTCTATCTAAAGCACAAAATAAAGCGTTAATAGCACGTGCGTCAAGACTGGCCTGTTTCTTTTCATCCTCCGTATATTTGTCATGGGGTTTTTCAACTAAAACTCCATCAACATTAATACGAGGAGGCTTTTTGTAGCCATCAATAACTACAGACCATAAGTCAAAATCAAGAGATTTTAAGAAGAAACTCATACGTGTTTTCCAATAAGTCTAGTTTGTGCCGTCAAATAGTGGAGGTCTGTTTGTAGCTTGGCCTTCACTTGTGAATTTCACAATTGCCATGTGTAATTCTGTGATCTATATAAAAATTGAAAAATAATTGAATATAACTGTAATTTTACCTTGCTTTACCTATATAACCTGCTCCGATACCAATTGTAGGAACAAATTCGTAAAACAGAATACTCTAGAGGGGGGTAAATAGAGTAGGCAGCAGAATATTGCTAATTAAAAACTCGTTAGCAGTTAGATCACAGAAATAATAATAATCACAAAATAAATAACTGTAATAAAAAAGAGTGATCAGAAGGCAAACGCAAACACAGAGATTTATACTGGTTTCCCTCTTGTGAGGACTAGTCCAGTCGGAAGAACTCTAGCTTCCATTTGAATCCACTATTGGAAAATCTCGCAAGTTTTCATACGAAGTCCTTGCAACTTCTACAGACGCGAGCTTTGATACGAAGAACTCGACCAACTTCAATTGTAAAGAGTCTATCTTCAATCAAGCCTCTGATTACAATCGCTCTGAAACTTCTAGACCGTACCGTACTGGCAAATCGACTAGAGGATTGTAACTGGCTTGAAATTTGAAAATGGAAGCTTTTTAGAACTCCTTGGAAGAAACATAAGCTTTAGAAGAGAAGAGATGAAAGTGAACTGGTGTATTGAAAAGATCGAAATCCTTCTCTATTTATAGTTTTTCCAAAGGCATAACTCTGACAGAATTCAGGCAGAATTCGGACAGAACTCTTGTAACCAACCGCAACTGAAGGAAGACCAGTTCAAAATCAAACGTTCACATAACGTTCACCATGGCCGAACTTTGGCCGAGTTCTGTCAGGGTTTGGTCAGGTTGATTTTGTGAAAATAATTTTTGGCTTTTTGAAAATCCTTCAGAAGCTTTTTGTAAAATAGATATTTTTCAAAAACATAGGTCTTTTAAAAAGATATGTCAGTTTTGAAAAACAATTTCGAATAGCCTATTTGCCAGTACGACTTGGTGTACAAAGTATTCCTAGACTCAATAAAAATAAAAATTACATTACTTTAAGGAAATACAATTTTGAGTGGCAAACAGATCTTCTTGAACTGAGTAGATATCCATCATATATCGAGACAAAGTTTGATTAATTATTAAAATCAGGTTTGACCATGACCAATGGGCCAACACTTGGGAGGAGCGGGTCGTTACATAATACACCACTCAAAATATGTCTCGTCCTCGAGACTTTCTGAGTGCAAGTCATCCTACCATTCCTTAATCCATACCGTGTGCGTGTCTTAGGCAATTCATATCAAATGATAGTGTCTTTGATGGCACCGAACTATACTTAAGTATTTTTCTAAGTTCCGTGTCGCATGCGCTTGACCAATTTCATTGAATGACACTACCACTCAATTCGAGTTGATGATACTCACTTAATCGTTGTGTTCATATGACTTGGTCGCTATTGCGCCCTGGCACGGGACTATAACGGTTACATGAGGTACATTATTATTTATCATACACGAGGGTCTTAGACTGAGGCTAACTTAATCATCCTTTAGATTTTTTTATTTTTATTTTTTATTTCTAGTATTCTATTTTGAGTACAAATACATATATACAAAGTAATTATTTATTTGCAAAAAATGTTTTATTATAGATTTTTAATAAATATAGAAAATAAATATTTTGTTTCAAATATAATATAAGATAAATATTTTCATTTTGTTCAAATATATAAAATGGGTCATATCAGATTTTAGTCGAACTTTATTTCATAAATATATAAAGGCTATTTTATTTGTTATACAAGTATGGGTAATGATTTATAAGATAATATTTTATGTAAATAATATATATTTTACATGCGATGTACATGAAAAATTCATGTATAATTGTAAAATTTGACTTTTGAAAATTATTTGGAATTATATTTTATTTATAAAAAGGTATTTAAACTATTAGATATTAATGTTAAAATATATATGGTGATTTAGATATTATCAAATTAGATTTTAAATGGATTTAAATAAAAGTGAGATTTATCTAAATGGGTTTAAAAATTCCTAATCTTTATCCAACTGGAAGTTTCACCTCCTATTTAAGGAGAGCTCCTCTTGCTCCTTTTCGAAAAACCCAAATAATTCCATAGCCCAATTTTTTCATCCATCCATAATTTTCGTGCACCATGTCCATCTTTTTTTCCACTAGTTTTAATTACAGTTACATTTTTCTATTTTTCGTGTCTGACACACTGGACACAATCTCCCCTTTTTCCCTGAGTCGCACATGATACAATTCAACAACCCCGATACATACAATCAAAAACCTTAACTCTAACCCAATCTCTCGTCGTCGTCGTCCGTCGTGCCTCATCGCCAGAATTCTTCGACTCTTCAGTCTCAGCCTTCACCGACCGGCCATCCCCAACCGAGCTGGTCTCCCTATCAACTGCATAACGCCAACCACCACCAGCAACCTTTCCTTTTCCGCTCCGACACTCTTCCTCTGGCCACCACCTCAAACCACAGCAACCATCACCATCACCATCATCATCATCCCACCACTACCACCAAATCTTAGTTCCCCACGTACCCATGACCACCCCTATCATCATCACCTCTGTGGCCACCGCCCATCGTCAGCCACCTGGCCTTGACCTCGGCCATCGTCTGCTGGCGAGCCACCGGTGAATCGTCGTGGCATCTCCCGATCCGCCGCCTCAGTATCTATGCTCAGCCGCCCCCTCATGTTTGTAACGCCTTGTCACGACCCGCTCTCGAATAATCGGACATGAGTCGGACACGCCCAGCCTACGTTAGGAGATACAACGTAGTAAGCTGTACTAAGTATCTAATATCTCAAGTCACATCATGAAATCATATCACAGCATCGAAAAACACGTGCTAACCAATATTACAAATCACCATGTCTTATAATATAAAACATCAAATTTAAAGGTAAACCTGTACAACAAAATTCCAATCCATCACTAATCTCCTCGTAGCCCCCAGGCTAGCAAAATATCAACCCATCCTGCCACCCATAATGCTATGGTAGAATGTCCCGACACCTGCAACGTATCCTGTCAGGAAAAGAGCAAAGTACAACCCCGACAAGAAGCACTAAACAATATAAACTGAAATACATGAACAGAATCACAATATGAACTATGGTACAAGATAAGAATATGAAACTGTGGTACATAGATAACAATGAAACTATAGTACCGAATCCAGAAACAATGAACTATACTATCAGTGTAACATGCATTTGAAATAACTATCAGAGTATGTGACCGTCTGGATAAACAATGAACAATAAGCACATGAATAATGGTACGGCTTAGAGTCCTACGTGCACGATGTGAGACCTAAGCTATTAGTCAATGCCTAGCTAAAATAGGATTGGTCACATATCTGTAGTATTTCTCCACCCCAATGTACAAGTAAGAACAATGAACCATGAACGATGAATGGTGAACAATGAACAATCGTGTGTACAACGTGTCAATATGAGAACATGAAACAAGACAGAAATACAGAGTAAAGGGTTCGAGTCGGTGTACTTGCCTTGCTCCTTGCAAATCAAATTTGTCTCAATAGTCTCCACCTAAAGTAGGGCAATAATAGGTTAGGTTCTTATTGATAGCAATTTAACTTGCTAATTGTCTATATCACTGGTAATATATATACTAGATAACTATAAATATTTTAGTAGAAATACATTCCAGCAAGGAAATACCTTAAACTACATTTTAGCAATATTATAAAATATTGTTAGTTGAAATACTAGAAAAATGTTTATAATTCTAGTAACTATAAATAAATTTTATAACATTTTATAGTAAAACATTTACTAACTAGTACTATATACTAATAAAATAGATTTTATTTTAATCATATTTATTTAGTAATCTATCTTTTGCAAATATTATTAAGGATCTAGTACAAGAAATGTTTTCATAATATTATCACTAATAAGAAAATAATATCACTAATTTTAATAATAATATGGAACAACTTATTAATATAATTCATAGAATATAAAATATGTATGATCATACAAATAACCCTAAAATTCTAAAACAATGGGCTTGAACCCACAATCTAACAAATCTGAAGCTGAACTCAAGTCCAGACATAATTTACAAAAAATGAAATAAGAAAATGGCCCGAAGCCCACAGCCAAATCCAACAATTCCCTGAGCCAAACTGACCTTATGGTCTCAGCCCAGGACCAAACCCAATTTAAGGTTAAAACCTAAGCTCTCTTTCTCAATTGGAGAGAGACTACAGCTGACTCTAAAAAAGAGTCAAAATTGAGAAATTTAAAGAAAAGGAAAGAAGAAGGGGAGATCGAGGTATTAGAGCTCACCAGAGATATCGACGACGGTGGCATGGAGACGCCCACGGCCGGAGATGGCGATGTTCCCGGCGCTCGAAGACGAAGATGGATCCGCTGTACTCGAGAACCATGACGAAACCCCCCTGGAGGCGGTACTGAACTCCGGATCCGGTCGCTGGACGGCATCGGAGACAGATATGGTGGCGTCGGACTCGAGGCTTGCCGAAGAAGCAGAGGATCGGGTCGGAACTGTCGAATCCGGTCATTGAACTCAGAAAGTGCAACGGCGAATATATCGCGCGGAGGAGTCGCCGGATCTGGACCAGAGGCGGTCGTGATCCGCCTACGGATCTGACCTCAGGAAAAGTCGACGGCCGCACGTGGGCAGGTACGGGAGGTGCGGATCTGATGCTGGCGCTCTGGATCTGACACGAAAATGACGGTCGGTGCCGCTAAGATGAGGAACGATATAGTTACGGTGGTGAAGGGCGGGGGTACCGACGAGGAACGGGGAGGTAAGTGGTGATGACAGGGCAGAACCTAGTGGACATGGCGGTGGACGTTTGGCTATATTGTGGGGTTGTCGACTGGGTTGCTGGAGTTGTCGGCGGAGTTGTCGGGGTTGTTTGGGATGATCGAAGAAGAAGGCTGGAGTCTCAGGTGGTGGTGGTGGAAAAGTGATGGCATGGTGGTGTTCTCCAGAGTGCAAAGGTGAAACTGATGGATTAGTGGCACTGGTGGATAGCCGAGATCAAGCACTTCAGCGATGATGATGAAGATGATGGACGATAATGGGTCTCCTTGTCTGATACCGCGACTCAATTTAAAAAATCCTTCAGCTTGACCGTTGATAATAGTAGAGAACCACAAGTTACTGATCGATCTCCAGACGATGTCGATCCAAGTTTTCAAAAATTCGAAGGCCCTGAACACCCAGATCATGAATTGCCAATCGAGCCTGTCATACGCCTTTTCCATGTCCAGCTTAATGGCAATGTTCCCTCCCCTCGTCGAAAAATTCATACAGATGATCATTTCTTAAGCTAACAGAATATTGTCTAAGATATTCCGACTGCAGATGAATCCACTTTGCTCTTCGAAGATAATATTGGGTAGAAATACGATCATACGATTAGCTATAATCTTAGAGATAATCTTATTAGTGAAGGTGCACTAGCTCAAAATATGAAAATCTTTGAAGGTCTTCGGATTATCTTTCTTGGGGATCAGGATCAGGTTGGCACTGGATATCGATTTGGGGTAGCTGGCTCCTTGAAAGAAGGCCATCACCGCCTTATGGATGTCCGTCCTGATGATGCCCTAGCAGGATCTGAAGAAAATGCCAGTAAAACCGTCCGGCCCAGGAGCACTATGCTCATTCAGCGCCCATATAACGTCTTTGACTTCAAGCTCTGAGGGCTGGAGCAGTAGCTGGATATTGTCTCTGTCCTCAATCAAGTGAGGAATCGCCGCAAGAAAAGCCTCGTCCTTATGGATGATATCTTTGGTGAACAACTGGGTATAAAAAACTGTCGATGCCAACAGAATATCCCGTTGGTTTTTGAGAGTACGGTCGCTCTCGTTTATGATCTGGTGGAGGTTAAGCTATTGTCTGCGTACCTTGATGCAAGAGTGGAAGTAGCTCGTGTTCTTGTCACCCTCAATATCCCAGGTCAGCCTGGCTTCCTATTTTCAAAATTTTGCCTCGACTTTAAGTCAAAACTTTAAGAGTGCTCTGGTGAGTTTGAAGGGAGCGCAGGTCATAGGGGAGCCATCACGGGCGAACAGAATCTCAGCACGAGTAACGTTGTCCTTAGTGATGCGAACAACATGGAAGATGTCACCGAAGGCTTCCTTACTCCATAGAGTGAGTGCTTTCATAGTGGCTTTAAGTTTGACAGCCACACGAATGAGAGGGTCGAAGGCTTCCTTACTCCATAGATGTCATCGAAGGCTTCCTTACTCCATAGAGTGAGGGCCTCTCCAGGCAGCTGATACATTATTCCTGAACTGTGGATGATGGCTCCAAAGATCGAGGAAACGAAAACTTTTCTTAAGTTGGTTAGAATTTCTGCTGACCTCGATGAGAAGCGAGGAGTGATCGATTCAGTAGTATTGAGGTGCGTAAGTCTAGAATTGAGCTCAAGGTCGGACCACTGAGAGTTAATGAGGGTACGATCGAGGAAAGATTATTGCCGCCGAGCTCCATCCTGCATATTACACCACATGAAGGCACAGTCGGTGAATTGAAGCGGCAACATGTGGGCTTTGAAAATAAAGTTAGCGAAGTCGTACATCGCTGACTTGGGAGAAGGTCGACCTCGCGACTTCTCCTCCCTATATGTAACAGCATTGAAGTCATCGACGTAGAGCCAAGGGAGGTTGATGTGGTTATGGTGGATGCCAATCAGAGAGTCCCAAAGTTGTTTTCGCTCAAAAATGTCACAACTTTCGTAGACAACGGACAAGAGAGACCGAAATTGGAGCATTGGGTATTCCATCCAACACGTGAGTGCCTGTCTCGGGTCGTGGATGATGTTGAGCTTCACGTCTGCCGTGAGGAGGATCCATATGTCGTGGCAGCCAGCAATAACAGAGGACAAGCCCAACTGTAACTGGATGGACTTGAGTTTCTTTTGGGTGATTTTAGGTTATATAATCACTAAGATATCAATTCTGTGGATTCTCTTGAGACTATTTAATCTTCTCAAGGTAGGTTTGTTTGCGAGGCCTCGAACATTCCATGAAAGGATGTTAAGCATTGGGGTAGCTGGGGAGGGGGGATTTGGTGAGTTCTGCGACTGATTAAGTGATCATGGCCGTAACCTCTTTAGCACTTCTTTTGTTGGATTTTGTGGTGGTGGATTCGGCCTTTCCGTTCTCCTTGGAGCATCTGGCCTTACTATGGTCGACTGGGTCCTCAGCAGGATGTATGCAAACCTCTCCTACTATTTCGGCCAAGGCACCGAAATAGCTTTTCGGGTTAGCGAAGCCAGCGTCAATGGCCTGTTTCAACCTAGCCACTGGTTCTTGATCGATGTTGGCCAGAATATCCACATATATGTCTGCCTCGTTGTGAGGGTTAGTAAGGGCTTCCGGTTCGAAGTGTTGAGAATCTACTTTATCAGGTCACTCCCAGCCGAGCGAATAATCGTCAGACTCTGGTTGGACCACATTTTCGTCTTTTTTGCTACTCGGTTCCGAAAGGTTCTCCAGCAACTGGGGCTCTGCCTCTTTGGTGTGTTTACCTCCCTTTCTGGAGCATTGTCGATCTCAGAGGCCTCGTCAGATATGTGACCCTCCTGGATGTCATCAGTGTGGTTTGTCTCCTGGGTGTCGTCTGGGAGTTTCCAGGCTAGTATGTCAAATTTGTTGGTTAGGTTTAGGGCCAGGATTTTGTAGGGTATGTCACGACCCGCTACCCAAATTGTTGGGCCAGGCCGAGTCATGCCCAGCCTACGTTGAGATAAAACGTAGTAAGCTGTTCTAAAGATAACAGGATAAGACTAAATGTACGTCTAACAGTTCTATAAGTGAAGAAGAATCATAAATGCTCCAAACACAAAAGTCGTCGTATATAGTAAAATATCCAAGTACAAGTAAACTGAAATGTAAAACTGGATACATGTCCAGTTACAAAATGATATAGCCTAATACATGTCTACTCTCAAAAGTCTAAGTAAACAAAAGACAACTAGGCGAGGTTCCCTGCAGGAACATCCTCGTAAAGCAGAGCCGGGTCCTCGGCAGTAACTCCATAGTATGAGTCGCAGAGTAACTCCTCCTCAGTAAGGACACCTACAACGTTATCCTGTCAGGACGGGAGCAAGCACTAAATCTAGCAAACTAGCATATAAAACATGGAAATGAACATGAGAGTGAACATGAGAGAATAACTGGAAAGCATGGCATCACATAGTCTATCATGGCAAGGACACATATGTCATAGAGACAGATGTATATGTAATGTTTAAAACTGTAGCAGGTACGTGATCGGTCAATAGATGTACAATGTGCTGGGGCACATAATGAAATGTACATACGTACAAGTGTAAAGGCGGTAGATGTACATACGCACAAATACAACTTTGAGATAAAGGCCTACGGTGTAGTAACATATAGAATGAAACTTTGCTCGGTACTGTAGAGGGGGTATGATCACGTACACTACTATCAGTTTTCCCATAACCCATATTCTAATCATGTGAGAGATACATCAAGACTATTCTAAGCATGGTAGTAACTGAAAGTATATCATGTAGAGATTCTAACTTGCTACCCCAAGGATCAGCATTCAACATGGTAGGGTTTGCAGTTCATTTATGTGACAATATGTAAAGTTCGTAGAAAGTACTTGCCTCTAGCAAAGCAAAACAAAACAAGCTGCGATAACAATGCTATGGATGTCCAGTAACTCGTCGTTGTAGAAGTAAAATATAATAACTTAGTTTTACATTAAGCTAAAACACTAGGACACTAATTGGTGAAACACGACTTGTGACTGGGCACCTAGCCAAAATGATGACTTTGGCATAGGAGACCAATGTGGGATGACACACTACTTTAACTAACTTTCCAGGGTCTTTACACTAGTGAGGGATGGGGTTCAACACGACTAAAACTCCAAATAACATAAAAAGCTACAAGTCGTAATTAATCAATAAATAAACCAAAAGATCATTGTGTTCTAATAATTTTAGAGATAGGCAAAAAGCCTAGTTTTTCTTAAAGTGAAGTACCAAGGTGATCCTTGTTCATCATAGAAATTTATTATAATTTTTCTGGAATTTATTAACCAGTACAAATATTTTATAAAAATCAGTTTTCCTAAGTATACAGAAAATGAGTTTTGGTTTTATATGCCAAACTAGTGGCAGAACAGTAAATTAAATACTAAAAAATTTACACTAAATTAGCTAACTTAACATAGTATCTAAAAACTATTTTTCCATAATTTTAGCAATACTTTAAGTATTTTTAGAAAATCAAAAACAACAATGCACACAATAATTAATTATCTGCGTATTTTGTCCATGTATATAATTTGAACCAAAGTTCAAATACAGGACCCAAGGTCATGAATCAAGTCCAATATGACTTGTACAGGTCTTGAATGTGTGAAAACACATTTGAGCCCAAATACCCATGCTAGGCTTGGACACCAAATGGTTGCAGTAATTTAAATATACAGAAAATACTAAGTGGTAGAAATGCAAAATAAATATTAATATTTTAATAAGGTAAAGTTTTACATAGTAACTATAAAAGTATGAACATTATTTTATATAAATAATTTACACTAAGCTAAGTAAAATACATATAGGAAATAATATATATATATATATAAATATAGGGATATTTATATATATAGGAAAATGCTCAACTATATATTATATATATATATACAAATATATGTATATATACATACATATAAGAAAATACTCAACTATATAATATATATATATATATATATATATATATATATATATATATATATACAAAATAATGTATACATATACATATAATAGTATATATATAATAATATATATATATACACAAGGAAATATATATATATATATATATATATATATATATATATATATATATATATATATATATATATATATATATATATATATATATATATATATATATATATATATATATATATATATACATAAATATATATGTATACATAATACATATATATGTATATATACATAGAATAATAAAATACAAGAGAATAAAGTATATATACATAAATACAGTATATATAATTTTATATATATATATATATATATATATATATATATATATATATATACAAATATATGTATATACATATATATATATAAATATACACAAATAACAAAAGAAAATAAAAAGGAAAAAGAAAAGAAAAAAGAAAAGGAAAGACAGCAGGGGGGGCTCGAACTCGGCCCAGCGGGGGGGTCGGGTTTGAGTTGGGTCGGGCTGGCCAGGGGGTCAGTCCGTGGCTTTGTTAAGGGTTAGGGTTTTAATTCATTTATTTAGGTTAGAATTAATTAATCATAAAAAAAATATAAAAACCATCCTGTGTCCTGACAGTTAAGGACACAGGGTTTTCTCGTGTCCGTGCTATGCACGACACGCACGAAGGCTAGAACGCGTGTCGAGACGCTGTACGAGAGTCCCCGTGTCCTGGCGAGTCTCTCACGTGAAATCGAGACACAGCCGACACGAAACGAACCTGACACTTACGTGTCCGATCAACTCAGGGTGAAACGAAGGTCGGGGACGGCGGAGGAGACGTCGGGGTCGGGGCGCTCCAGTGGCACTGGGGTCGCCTCGTCGCCGTGCGTCGACTGATGGTGGTCGGGGGCGGTGGAAGTCGACGGTGGGGCTGGGCGGAGCTCGTCGGAGTAGGGTTAGGGTTTGGGGGCTCGTCGGGGAAGAAGAGGGTCGTCGGTTGCTGTGGGGGAAATTTAGGGTTAGGGTTTAGGTCGGAGGGGGAAGAGGGAGTTTTATAGGGGGTTTGAGGTCGGTGGGGTCAGCCGGATTCGGCGGGGGCAGGGCGGTGAGTCGGTCGGGCAGGGGTCAACGAGGGTTGGTGAGGGAGGAGAGAGAGTGTCGGTCGGGGGGGGGGGTGTTTTGGCAATTAGTAGTAGGGTCCTTAGATATTAGGAAATTACACAAACGAATTAACATAAATAAAATGCAAAATAATAATTGCATTTCCTAATTAAAAACAATTTCCTATTTACAAACTGATATACTAACAATTCTAATAATTGCAAAACACTATTAAAACAATTCAGAAAATTACAAAATGATATTTTTTGTATTTAAAACTCATTTAAAATTCATTTAAAAATTCTAGAAAATTCCTAAAATCATATTAAATTATTTTAAAACCAATAATGACATTTAATAATTAATTAACACTAGTTTAATAAATTTTGAAAATCAGGGGTTGACAAGTCTTCCCTCCTTGAAAAATTTCGTCCTCGAAATTCACAAGGATTGAAGACCTACAATATTCTAACATAGCAAGCAATGCAACAAAATGACTAAGGCTGCGATCGAAACTAACCTCTAAGGTATCAAGCGGGAACGGGTGGTTCCCTCGCATCGGTTGGATCGAACAAGTAAGGGTATCTCTCCCTCATGTCCGACTCCCTCTCCCAAGTAGATTTACCTGGGGAGTGATGGCTCCAAGCTACTCGTACTAGGGGTATAACCTTGTTCCTCAGCCTCTTCTCTCTCCGGTCTAATATCTCCACTGGCTGCTCAGAAACTGTAAGGCTCGGTCCGACCTCCAACTCTGAATGATCTAGCACATGACTGGGGTCTGGAACATATCTCCTCAGCTGAGATACGTGAAAGACGTCGTGAACTCCTGCTAGATTGGGTGGAAGTGCAACCCTGTAAGCTACCTCTCCGATCCTGCCAAGTACCTCGAATGGCCCGATGTATCTGGGGCTCAGCTTCCCTCCTCGTCCGAACCGGATCGTCCCTCGAGTAGGTGATATCTTCACTAGCACCATATCACCGTCTGCGAACTCCATCGGCCTGCGACTAGCATCAGCCCAGTGTTTCTGCCTGTCCTGAGCTACTCTGAGCCTATCTCTGATCATCCCGACTTTCTCTGCTGCATCCGTGATCATCTCTGGTCCGAGCATAACTCTGTCTCCGACATCATCCCAAAAGAGCGGTGTACGGCATCGTCGTCCATATAGCGCCTCGAAAGGAGACATACCAATACTGGCCTGGTAGCTGTTGTTGTATGAAAACTCTACCAAGTGCAGATGTGTCACGCCCCAGAACCAGAATACTGGAGAGCGGGGGCAGACATAGCCAGCTACGTATATTGAAATGGATTCCATCCCGCTATACGGTCACGGCTGTCTAGATACATGAGGGTTTACTACAAGCCAACAGTCTCTTAAGGTCATGAACAAGCCTATTGTCTCAATCACAAACAAGTAAGTAAATGTTACAAGATGTATGATCATTAAATATACAATAGTAAGGCGTCCCAAACATTACAAATTCAGCTGATCATGAAGCTAGTCGTTACAAAATATCAGGACTAGCAAGAGTTTAGTCATACATGATCAACCCTAGGATCTGTCAATCATGTTACAGCCCGTAGGCAGACAGTAAGTAAGTGCAATCGAGCTAAACAGGTGCTCGTCGGCTAAACGCCTCAAAAGAATATTTTTACAATAAAGTGGGAGAGCAAAAATAAACCCACTCGTTGCCAGGGTTCCGTCTAGTGGTCACCATCTGGCTGGAAGGTCGGTAGATCCTCTGGAGCTGCTCCGAAATCTGGCCATACAAAACCAGCTGGGTCAGATCCCAGAAAGAGCAAGTGCCACAAAGGAAGCTTCACTTAGGAACTAAAACCAGCAATCAGCACAAGTTATAAATAAAAGTAAGAACTGGAAATAAAGAAAATACATCAGGATGATATACGACGAGATAACCATGGGACTATTCAGAGAACCAGGTTACAACCCGTAAACCAAACAAGGACCGGGGTTGTAACCCTTCGTCTGAACAGAACTTGGAATTCTCACCATTTATCGGTAAAATAAATACAGGCATTCTGGTCATTCAATAATCTGGAACAGGATCAGGACAAGGCTAGACAGGTTAGACTCCATTCAATCATATCACGGCCAAGCAAGAATTACGGCTTAATACTTTAACTAACTAGGGTTATCACAAGCCTAATTACTAGCAAGATGCAGTGAGATTGCTCCACAGCCACAAGCCCTGCAGACCATCCAGGTTACCCAGGTCGAAATTAGGGGTTGAATTCGGGTGGGTACACCGTCCAGGAAACGCATGTACCCTTAGGTAGCTTGAAGGGTACAACACATGACAGTGTGCTGGAAATGTGCCCTACTCGACGGCAGGCTACAGATCCCAGGCGCGTCCAGGTAACGGGATTGCCTGTAGCTGGAAATCTCTTCATGACTAATGTGTTAATCTAGTTATTAACCTTAGTCCATTTCAATAGGTACTCCTGACCGTGGTACTCAGGAGCTCCCTCCCTAGACATGATGCAAGGCAGGACTGGTTTATTTGTACAAGCACAATCGCCCACGGTGTCCATGTTATTATACAGGTCATGTCATGTCAGGTAGCCGTCGCAACAGCTTATCAAATATATCATGTCAGGTTTATCATGTCAAGTGTACTTGTCAGGAGTGCGCCACGACGGGCCACTATCATGTCATGTCAGGTTTTCTTGTCAAGAGTGCACCACTACGGGTCACTATCAGGTCATGTCAGGTATCATTTCCAAACATATTAAACAAATCCATGATTATCAAGTTCACGACAAAAGGCGTAAGGATATAAAATGGACGTAAAATATCTAATAAAATATCAATATTCAGGGCTATAGAAGAGCCATGCGGCTAAGTCATATGCGGTCAGAAAAGGGTAGACTCATGCGGCTTAGCCAGGGTCACTGGATCCCATGCGGCTAAGACAAGGGGGCGCATGCGGCTGGAAGGGAGCAAGGACGCATGCGGCCAGGGGGACAAGGGCGCATGCGGCTGAGGATGTACATGGCCCCACGCTGCTGAGATCAATCGAATCCATACAGCGCAGGGTTCAAAACCCATGCGGCTGGAATCAATTGGATCCATGCGGCCCGATTAATTGAGTCCATGCGGCTCAGGTCAATCGAGTCCATGCGGCGCAGGTAGGAGCGGAGCTTATGCGGAAGCGGGGTCACGCGCCTATACGGCTGTGACTCAAGTGGGCTCATGCGGCTAAGATAATCTATGCAGCTCAGAAGAGTACAAGGGCGCATATGCGGCCAAGTGGGGAAAGTCCATGCGGCTAAGAATGAGACTCAGCCGATGCGACTGAGACTAAGTTCCATGCGGTTCAATCACTTGCCGCATGAATTGTCATGCGGTCAAGTCAAGTCCAAGCACAGTTCATCTTCTCCAAATTTCTGAGAAGATGAACACCATGAGAGCCGAGTCCTCAAGCTCCATAACTCCATCATCTGGAGCCTAAATCCGAACTTCCATAGGTCAAAATGGGGTAGAACGAAATTCTCTACAACATGGAACCATCAAAACTCGAAAATAACAAGATTTAGTAGATCAAAACCCCAGAAATCCAAAAATAATGCAAACTTAGATCTACAAGAATCTAGCCAAGAAAAATGAAAATGCCAAGAACTAAAGTGAGTTAAAATGCTGTAAGAAAGAGAATGAACTAATAAAATCAGAGTTTCTCCATGAAGCAAGTTGCACTTGCCTAGAGCTCACTCTCTTTCTCTTGGTAGGTGAAGGAGTAATGGGGAAGAAGAAGTTGAGATTAATGAAGAGAGAGAAAAGAATGGGCTAATAAATACAAATGGTGGTGGTAGGTAGGGGTTCACATTGGTTCATATTGAACCAAGGAAAACCGAGCCAAGCCGAACCAAGCCAACCCGGGCCAAGAATAAACCAAGCCAAGCCATGAAGAAAACTAAACAAGAAATCATGCAATACAGAATAAAATACGTATACATATTCCAAGAATACGTAATACGAACCACAGGCATTACAACTCTACCCACCTTAAAAGAATTCCGTCCTCAGAATTTAATCAAGAGGCTAAAGGAGCATTGACAAGCTATACTAATAACAAGCAAGCTATACTAGACAATCAATCAATCATGCAAGCAAGGAATCGAAGGCATGAGGCATAAGAAAGATATTATACCTCACGAGTCAAACAAGTCGGGATATCGCGATCGGATATCATCCTCACGCTCCCACGTTGACTCCCCCAAAGAGTGATGACCCCAAGCAACTCGGACTAACTTGATAGTCTTGTTCTTGAGGATCTTCTCTCTCCGGTCCAATATAGACACGGGCCTCTCCTCATACGAAAGGTTGGTACCAACAACCAATTCCGAATGATCTAGGATGTGGCTCGGGTCCGGGATATACCATCGTAATTGGGATACATGGAACACGTCATGCACCTCGCTTAGCGACGGCGGAAGAGCGAGACGATAGGATTCATCTCCTACTCGCTCCAGAATGTCGAACGGTCCTATATACCTAGGACTAAGCTTTCCCCGGACGCCGAAACGAATGACGCCACGGTTAGGCAAAATCCTCAGGAATACATGATCGCCGACCGAAAACTCGAGAGGACGCCGATGAGAATCGGCCCAATGGCGCTGGCGATCTTGGGCAACTCTAAGATGATCTCGGACTCTCCTGACCACCTCAACTGTCTGAGCGATCATTTCTGGACCAAGCATCTGTCTCTCTCTAACATCATCCTAGGCTAGCGGGGATCTGCACTTCCTACCATATAGTGCCTCGAACGGTGCCATCTGGATACTGGCCTGGAAACTATTGTTGTATGAGAACTCCACCAGGTGCAAGTGATCTTCCCACGAACCACCAAAGTCAAGTGTACAGGATCGCAACATGTCTTCAAGAGTCTGGATCGTACGTTCCGACTGGCCATCTGTCTGTGGGTGATATGCTGAACTGAACTGGAGACGAGTTCCCAAACTCTCCTGCAGGCTACGCCAAAAGTGCGATGTAAATCTTGAATCTCGGTCCGAGGTGATACTGACTGGCACTCCGTGCAACCTGACAATCTGCCTGAGGTATATCTCTGCTAGCTGAGCCGTCGACTGACCAACTCTAAATGGAAGAAAGTGAGCTACTTTCGTGAGCCGATCAACTATAACCCAGATAGCATCTCTACCAACTGGGGATCTAGGTAATCCAGTCACGAAATCTATGGTCACATGCTCCCACTTCCATTCTGGAATCGGCAAGGGCTGAAGAAGTCCGGCCGGTCTCTGATGTTCGGCTTTAACTTGTTGACAAACCAAACACCGAGAGACAAACCGAGCTATCTCCCACTTCATGCCGTTCCACCAGAAATGCTGTCGGATATCACGGTACATCTTCGTACTGCCAGGATGGATGGAATACTGAGAACTGTGAGCCTCTGACATGATCTCCCGTCTGATATCTCCACTAGGTACACAAAGACGATTACCATGTCAAAGTGTACCATCCTCATGAATGCATAACTCTGGTCTACGTCCTGCCTCACACTCTGCTCTGAGTCGCTGAAGCTTGGAATCTGCCGACTGCGCCATCCGGATCCTCTCGACTATAGTGGACTGAACTTGCATACTGGCCATCAATGCATTACTGGAAGGGAGAACAACTTCAATACCCATTTTCTGAAGATCTGCTAACAGCTCTGGTTGCGCTATTAGGAAATAAACTCCGGCTCTCCTGCTCAAAGCATCTGCAACAACATTGGCCTTCCCAGGATGATACTGCAGGTTGACATCATAATCCACAAGAAGCTCCAGCCATCTCCTCTGACGCATGTTAAGATCCTTCTGAGTGAAAACATACTTCAGACTCTTATGGTCGGTGAAAATCTCCATCCTATCTCCATACAAATAGTGCCTCCACAACTTAAGTGCAAACACTACTGCTGCCAGCTCCAAGTCATGGGTTAGGTAATTCCTCTCATGATCACGAAGTTGTCACGACGCATAAGCTATTACCTTCCCATGCTGCATCAGAACACATCCTAAACCCCTGCCTGAAGCATCACAATATACTGAGAATCCTCCGGTCCCATCTGGAAGCGTGAGAATAGGAGCTGTTATCAGGCCTCGCTTCAACTGCTCAAAAGAACTCTGACACTCTGCCGTCCAAGCAAACTGTGCATCCTTGCGGGTCAATTGGGTCAATGGCGCTGAAATTCGAGCAAAATTCGAAACAAACCGCCGGTAGTAGCCGGCCAATCCAAGAAAACTGCAAACTTCTGCAACTGTGCTGGGCACCGGCCACGACTCAATAGCCACAATCTTCTGGGGATCCACTTCTACTCCTCCTCGAGTGATGATATGACCCAAGTACGAAATGCGATCGAGCCAGAACTCGCATTTACTGAACTTGGCATATAACTGGTGCTCTCTGAGGATCTGAAAAACCACACGAAGATGCTGCTCATGTTCCGCTTCACTCTTGCTGTAGACCAGGATGTCATCCAAGAACACAATCACAAACTGATCCAAGTAAGGCATGAAGATGCGATTCATGAGATCCATGAATACAGCCGGCGCATTGGTTGCTCCAAAAGGCATAACAAGGAACTCCCAATGCCCATATCTCGATCTAAAAGCTGTCTTCGGGATGTCCTGCTCTCTGACTCTGATCTGATGATAACCTGAGCGCAAATCAATCTTCGAGAATACTGAAGCCCTTTTAAGTTGATTAAACAAGTCATCTATCCTCGGAAGAGGGTATCTGTTCTTGATTGTCACGGAGTTCAAGGTACGATAATCAACACATAACCTGGACGTACCATCCTTCTTTTTCACAAGAAGCATCGGGGCTCCCCAAGGTGATCCACTAGCACGAATAAATCCCTTTGCTCGAAGTCCTTCAATCATCTTGTACAATATCTCCAACTCTGATGGCGCCATCCTGTAGACTCTCTCTGACACTGGGGCTGTCCCGGGAATCAAGTCTATAGTGAACTCGATCTCCCGCTCTGGAGGCATACCTGGTAACTCTTCTGGGAAAACATCTGGGAACTCATCCACTATCCTGGGCAAATGTACTGCTGCTACTGCCATCCGCAATATCGGAGGAGAAGGCTCAACCGCTCCTCTGGAAAAAAAAAACTCTGGCTCGCCTGGAATACTAAAAACAACCCTACCAATGTGGCAGTCTATTCTAGCATACTGGTTCCTCAACCAATCCATCCCTAAGACCACATCATAATCGGCCATCGGGAATTCTATCAATCTAGCGGGGAATTCTCTACTGCTAACTACGATCCGACACGAGAAAAACACTCTATCTACTCCCACAAGTCCGTTACCAGTAAGTATATTGAGCCTCACTGATAATGACTCGGGCTCCAATCCTATCCGTGTCGCGAATCGTGCAGACATAAAAGAATACGATGCACCAGAATCAAATAAAGTTGAACCTGGAAATGAGTTGACGAGAATAGTACCTGCCACTACCTCTCCTGGTGCCAATCCTTCCTCTGCGGTCATTACCATAGCCTGACCGTGCCCTCGGGGTGCTGGTCCCCTCTGCTGAAATCCTCGCTGCCTGCTCTGACTCGAGGCTTGGGCTTGTGCATGCTGCTGGGGGTTCTGCTGCTGGAACATCTGGGACTGAGGCGGCAAGGGCCTCGACAATGGGTACTGCTGCTGCTGCTGGACCGGAGCTGGTCCTCTCACCGAAGAGCTAGAAAGGTTGGATGATGATGAACCACCCCTATTCGGGCAGGATCCAACCCTACGGTCTGGTGCTCCACAAACAAGGCACAATCCCTGTGTCCTACGACACTCTGTCACTACATGGCATGGCTTCCCACAATGAGAACATCCCACTGCGGAAGACTGCTTCTGCTTCTGCTGCTGCTGAGGGTACGTCGGGGTGGAATGCTGAACCGACGTCACGGAGGCCGCTCGCCTCGGAGCTCCAATAGTCAAAGCCCTGGCTGCCGGGGCTGGTGCTGAAGACTGATTCATCTGGCCGTGAGATCGCTTCCGACCTCCGGTCCTATCCATAATCCTCTGGGAGGTATACTCATGCCTCCGGGCTGCTCTCAAGACTGCATCAAAAGTCTGATGCTCAAATTGCTCAACTGCCAACAAGATCTCCAGGTGAAGCCCTTACTGGAATCGCTGGGCTCTATCATACTCGGTTGCCACCAAGGTGGGAGCAAACCGACTGAGTCTCGAAAACTCGACCGCATATCCATCGACCGTCCTGCCTCCTTGCTTCAGATTGGTGAACCTCGTCTGTAGATCGTACCGAGCTACAGCATCAAAATACTTGGTCTGGAATCTCTCTCTGAATACTGCCCATGGAATAGGTGCTGCTAATCCAACGGCCTGAGCTGCCCACCAGCTGCGGGCAAGATCTAACAACTGCAGGCGCACAACTGCCACCTTCTCGTTCTCTGGAGTCCGGGCTGCTTCTAGAACCACCTCTGTGTCCTGAAGCCATGCATCTGCCGCGATAGCATCTTCACTACCGTCGAAGAATGGAGGGTTCAAGCGCTTGAAGCTGTTGGCCGCGCTGTTACCCTGATGACCTCCTCTGGCCAAAGCATCCATCACTGCCTGGTGCAAGGCATCTCCACGACGATCTTGAGAAGCTATCAAGGTCCTGACGAGTCCTACTAAGGTGCCATCATCGGGTTCGACAGGCTGAACTGGCTGAACTGGGGGCTCTTCTCCAATAGGCTCGACTCTGGAGGCTACTCCGGAGTGCTGGACTTGATCTCCAGGTTGCTGCTGGTCCGCGGGAGGTGCTCCGCCTTGCTGATCGGTAGGACCACGAACAATGTCGCTGAAGAAGATGACATGGGAAAACAATAAGGAAGGACCAGGACAGATCAACGATACAAGCACATGATCAGGACAAGAATCCAGGGATTCAGAAGATACGAGCAGAGATCAAGGACGAATACTGATTGAGACATCTATTCGGTAAACCCTCACATATCTTGATTTACAAGACCTGCATGGGCCACCACTTAAACCATGTCACGCCCCAGAACCAGAATACTGGAGAGCGGGGGCAGACATAGCCAGCTACGTATATTGAAATGGATTCCATCTCGCTATACGGTTACGGCTGTCTAGATACATGAGGGTTTATTACAAGCCAACAGTCTCTTAAGGTCATGAACAAGCCTATTGTCTCAATCACAAGCAAGTAAGTAAATGTTACAAGATGTATGATCATTAAATATACAATAGTAAGGCGTCCCAAACATTACATATTCAGCTGATCATGAAGCTAGTCGTTACAAAATGTCAGGACTAGCAAGAGTTTAGTCATACATGATCAACCCTAGGATCTGTCAATCATGTTACAGCCCGTAGGCAGACAGTAAGTAAGTACAATCAAGCTAAACAGGTGCTCGTCGGCTAAACGCCTCAAAAGAATATTTTTACAATAAAGTGGGAGAGCAAAAATAAACCCACTCGTTGCCAGGGTTCCGTCTAGTGGTCACCATCTGGCTGGAAGGTCGGTAGATCCTCTGGAGCTGCTCCGAAATCTGGCCATACAAAACCAGCTGGGTCAGATCCCAGAAAGAGCAAGTGCCACAAAGGAAGCTTCACTTAGGAACTAAAACCAGCAATCAGCACAAGTTATAAATAAAAGTAAGAACTGGAAATAAAGAAAATACATCAGGATGATATACGACGAGATAACCATGGGACTATTCAGAGAACCAGGTTACAACCCGTAAACCAAACAAGGACCGGGGTTGTAACCCTTCGTCTGAACAGAACTTGGAATTCTCACCATTTATCGGTAAAATAAATACAGGCATTCTGGTCATTCAATAATCTGGAACAGGATCAGGACAAGGCTAGACAGGTTAGACTCCATTCAATCATATCACGGCCAAGCAAGAATTACGGCTTAATACTTTAACTAACTAGGGTTATCACAAGCCTAATTACTAGCAAGATGCAGTGAGATTGCTCCACAGCCACAAGCCCTGCAGACCATCCAGGTTACCCAGGTCGAAATTAGGGGTTGAATTCGGGTGGGTACACCATCCAGGAAACGCATGTACCCTTAGGTAGCTTGAAGGGTGCAACACATGACAGTGTGCTGGAAATGTGCCCTACTCGACGGCAGGCTACAGATCCCAGGCGCGCCCAGGTAACGGGATTGCCTGTAGCTGGAAAATCTCTTCATGACTAATGTGTTAATCTAGTTATTAACCTTAGTCCATTTCAATAGGTACTCCTGACCGTGGTACTCAGGAGCTCCCTCCCTAGATATGATGTAAGACAGGACTGGTTTATTTGTACAAGCACAATCGCCCACGGTGTCCATGTTATTATACAGGTCATGTAATGTCAGGTAGCCGTCGCAACAGCTTATCAAATATATCATGTCAGGTTTATCATGTCAAGTGTACTTGTCAGGAGTGCGCCACGGCGGGCCACTATCATGTCATGTCAGGTTTTCTTGTCAAGAGTGCACCACTACGGGTCACTATCAGGTCATGTCAGGTATCATTTCCAAACATATTAAACAAATCCATGATTATCAAGTTCACGATAAAAGGCGTAAGGATATAAAATGGACGTAAAATATCTAATAAAATATTAATATTCAGGGCTATAGAAGAGCCATGCGGCTAAGTCATATGCGGTCAGGAAAGGGTAGACTCATGCGGCCTAGCCAGGGTCACTGGATCCCATGCGGCTAAGACAAGGGGGCGCATACGGCTGGAAGGGAGCAAGGGCGTATGCGGCCAGGGGGACAAGGGCGCATGCGGCTGAGGATGTACATGGCCCCACGCTGCTGAGATCAATCGAATCCATACAGCGCAGGGTTCAAAACCCATGCGGCTGGAATCAATTGGATCCATGCGGCCCGATTAATTGAGTCCATGCGGCTCAGGTCAATCGAGTCCATACGGCGCAGGTAGGAGCGGAGCTTATGCGGAAGCGGGGTCATGCGCCTATGCGGCTGTGACTCAAGTGGGCTCATGCGGCTAAGATAATCTATACGGCTCAGAAGAGTACAAGGGCGCATATGCGGCCAAGTGGGGAAAGTCCATGCGGCTAAGAATGAGACTCAGCCGATGCGACTGAGACTAAGTTCCATGCGGTTCAATCACTTGCCGCATGAATTGTCATGCGGTCAAGTCAAGTCCAAGCACAGTTCATCTTCTCCAAATTTCTGAGAAGATGAACACCATGAGAGCCGAGTCCTCAAGCTCCATAACTCCATCATTCGGAGCCTAAATCCGAACTTCCATAGGTCAAAATGGGGTAGAACGAAATTCTCTACAACATGGAACCATCAAAACTCGAAAATAACAAGATTTAGTAGATCAAAACCCCAGAAATCTGAAAATAATGCAAACTTAGATCTACAAGAATCTAGCCAAGAAAAATAAAAATGCCAAGAACTAAAGTGAGTTAAAATGCTGTAAGAAAGAGAATGAAGTAATAAAATCAGAGTTCCTCCATGAAGCAAGTTGCACTTGCCTAGAGCTCACTCTCTTTCTCTTGGTAGGTGAAGGAGTAATGGGGAAGAAGAAGTTGAGATTAATGAAGAGAGAGAAAAGAATGGGCTAATAAATACAAATGGTGGTGGTAGGTAGGGGTTCACATTGGTTCATATTGAACCAAAGAAAACCGAGCCAAGCCGAACCAAGCCAACCCGGGCCAAGAATAAACTAAGCCAAGCCATGAAGAAAACTAAACAAGAAATCATGCAATACAGAATAAAATACGTATACGTATTCCAAGAATACGTAATACGAACCACAGGCATTACAAGATGGCTCTCCCATGATCCTCCGAAGTCCAGCACGCAAGTCCTCAGCATATCCTCCAGCGTCTGTATTGTCCTCTCGGACTGCCCATCTGTCTGTGGGTGGTACGCCGTACTGAACTTGAGCCTACTGCCCAACTCCTCCTGTAAGCTCCTCCAGTAGTGGGATGTAAATCTACTGTCTCTGTCTGACACGATGCTCACCGGCACTCCATGTAGGCGAACTATCTGCTGCATGTATAGCTCCGCCAACTTCTCGGTGGAAAGCCCCACCTTGAAGGGTATGAAGTGCGCACACTTCGTCAGCCTGTCTACGATGACCCAGATGGCATCCTTCCCTCCTTGGGAACGAGGAAGCCCTGAAACAAAGTCCATCGTAATATGTTCCCACTTCCACTCGGGAATGGGTAACGGCTGCAACAAACCAGCTGGCCTCTGGCGCTCCGCCTTGACCTGCTGGCAAACTAGACATCTCGAGATAAAACGCGATACATCCCTCTTCATCCCGTGCCACCAAAGATGTTCCCGCAAGTCACGGTATATCTTGTTAGCACCAGGGTGAATAGAATATCTCGATCGGTGCACCTCCTGCAAAACTGCCTCTACTAGCTCTCCCTTCGGTACGCACAATCGGCTGCCATGCCTCAGAGATCCATCCTCTGCTATAGTGAAGTCATCTAGCAATCCAGCTAATGCCTGGGGTCGAAGTCTGCGATGGCTCTCATCTGTAGACTGTGCCTTCCGGATCTGCTCCATCAATCCTGACTGAATGTCAAGAGCCATCATCTGTATCACTGATCCTGGACGAACTAGCTCAATACCGAGCTTCTCCAGATCCTCTCGCAAATGTCGATCAATCATCAGGTACCATGCCATCGGATGCCTGCTCAGCGCATCCGCCACCACATTTGCCTTCCCGGGGTGATACTGTAAATCGATGTCGAAGTCCTTCATCAACTCCAACCATCGTCTTTGCCTCATGTTCAGCTCTTTCTGCGTGAACACATACTTCAAGCTTTTGTGGTCAGTGAAGATTTCCACACGCTCTCCGTATAAGTAATGTTTCCATAACTTGAGTGCAAAGATCACCGCAGCTAACTCGAGGTCATGGGTAGGATAATTTCTCTCATGAGTCCGCAATTGCCTAGATGCATAAGCAATTACTTTTCCATGCTCCTGTAGGACACATCCTAGCCCCTTCCCAGAAGCATCACTGTATATGGTGAAACCTCCAGAACCTGAAGGTAAAGTCAGAACTGGAGCGGTCGTCAGCCTCCTCTTCAGCTCCTCAAATGCCGCCTGGCAGTCCTCTGACCAGATGTACTCTGCGTCCTTCCGTGTCAGCTTCGTCATGGGTTCAGCTATCCTAGCAAAGTCCTGGACGAACTTTCTGTAATAGCCTGCTAAACCCAGAAAGCTCCTGATCTCTGAAACTGACGTCGGAGCCTTCCACGTCTGGTGAAATGTCGCCTGGTGAAATGTCTTATTCATCAAGTTCATAAAGACAGCTGGCGCATTTGTGAGACCAAATGGCATCACCAGAAACTCGTACTGCCCGTACTTCGTGTTGAACGCCGTCTTCTGGATGTCTGCTGGCCTAACCTTCACCTGGTGGTACCCGGATCTCAAGTCTATCCTGGAAAACACCTTCGCCCCGCTCAACTGGTCGAACAAATCATCTATCCTGGGCAGAGGATATTTGTTCTTGATGGTGATGGCATTCAAGGCCCGATAGTCAATACACAACCGGACTGTACCATCCTTCTTAGGCACAAAGAGTACTGGCGCTCCCCATGGAGAAGCACTGGATCGAATGAAACTCTTTTTCAACAGGTCATTAATCTGCTCTTTCATCTCTATGGCCTCCTTGGGATTCACTCTATAGCAAGCCCGGGATACTGGTGATGAACCCGGCACTAAATCTATAGTGAACTCCACATCTTTGTCAGGCGGAAGTCCTGGAAGATCCTCTGGGAATACATCCATAAACTCCCTAATGATAGGGTGTGGCGGTGATGCGTCCTCGACTGTAGCACAACAGTTCGGCTCTAGGCTGATCTCCGGCCCTGTCCTCCTGACACTGAATGGTGCTGTGCCTGGGGGACTGAACAAAATACTACCCTCATAGCAATCTATAGATGCATGGGCATAGCTAAGCCAGTCCATCCCCAATATGATATCATAACCGGGGAGTGGCATCACAAAGAATCGCCCCCTGAACTCTCTCCCGGCTATAAAAATAGAACATCTATAGATAGATCTAATAGGCACTGGTCCTCCTTCCGTCATCACTCTACTAATCTCCGGAGTAGGTGTAGCTACCAGATGATGTTTATACATAAACTCTAATGATAGGAAGCTATGAGATGCACCAGAATCAAACAAACATACAGCTAGAAAAGTATGCAAATAAACATGACCTGTAATGACGTCAGCTAAGTAATCCGGCTCCGAAACCTGCTCCGGCTCAATGGCTAGGCTATAAACCTTCCCCTGAGGTCCCTTCTGCTGCTGCAGATGCTGCCCAAACCTCTGCTGCTGAGTCGGGAGTGGTCCTCTAGGCTTCGCCGCTGGGCAGTTCCGAAGCTGATCGATGGCAGACCCACAAGCCAAACACTGACCCAACCTCTTCCTGTAGACTGCGAAGTCATGACCTGGTCTTCCGCAGAAGGAACATATAGCTCCCTTCTGCTGTTGCTGCTGTCGGGGTCCCGGGGCTTGAACTGGCGGGGTCTGATGATGTGGTGTAGGGGACGGTAAGTCTGCTGGGGTGGCATCGGCGCTCTCTGCTGGAAAACCTGACGCTTGGACGGTCCCTCATGATGTACAGAAGCCGGCCTCTTGCATGACAGAAGACGCTCCTCAATACTCCGGGCCAACTCTAGGCTCTGGTAGTAGTCAGTCGTACCGTTCGCCACTATAAGGATGCCAATGTCTGGAACTAGACCATGGCAAAACCTACGGGTCATCTCCTCTGGATCAGCAACCAGACTAGGAGCAAAACGGCTCAGGCGACTAAACTCTCCCGCATAGTCATCAACAGAACGGTTCCCCTGCTGGATGTTCTGGAATCGTAGCCCCATGGCTACTCTAGCAGTGGTCGAGAAGAATTTCTTCTTGAACTGGGTCTTGAACTGGTCCCAGGTGGCTCTACCTCTCGCAAACAACGGCTCATTCCTGAACCAGACTCCTGCTAAGTCTATCAGCAGAAATCCTGCTGCCTCGACCTGAAGGTCATCCGGCATCCTAACTCCCAGAAGCTTCCTCTCTACAGAATCTAGCCAGTCATCAGCTACTACTATGCCCTCAGTCCCTGAGAACTCTTTGGGATTCAGACCCATGAAGTCCTTGATCGTCCCCGCTCTCTGCCGCGGCTCTACATATGATGGGACCACGGGACGTCCCTCAGAACGCTCCATGCTCTGGCGGAGTAGGGTAGTCTGCTCCTGATGGGTTGTTAGGAACCCCTGGATCAGTGTGAGCAGCTGGGTCCCGTCGAGTGTGACGGAAGCCTGGGTGGGTATAGTGATAGGGGGTGGTGGAAGTATCGGGTCCTGCCGGGCCTGGGATGTGGAAGGTGGTATCTGGGTCTGTGGATCTGTGGAGTGGGGGAATGTGGTAGGTAGAGGTCTATCAGTCAACCGGTCAGCTGACTGGATATGGAGGGCCCCATTCTCGGGGGGTAACATACTGGGACGAACGAGTAAGCACCATCTAAATTACATAAAAAGACTTATAAGGACTTGTTTAAAGTAAGCAATCATATGCAAGAAAATCTAATTATAATAGCAAACATGTGATGTATTTCCTATGTTGCAATCCTAGCATTCCCCTAAGTGTTCTAAGTGTCTTTCCTAATGTTGTCTAATTACCTTAAGTTCCTAATTGCAGGCATGCTTGGTACAATAACGTAACCAAACAGTTTAGTCAGGACCGGCATGGGCTACCACTAAAAACATGTCACGACCCGCTACCCAAATTGTTGGGCCAGGCCGAGTCATGTCCAGCCTACGTTGAGATAAAACGTAGTAAGCTGTTCTAAAGATAACAGGATAAGACTAAATGTACTAACAGTTCTATAAGTGAAGAAGAATCATAAATGCTCCAAACACAAAAGTCGTCGTATATAGTAAAATATCCAAGTACAAGTAAACTGAAATGTAAAACTGGATACATGTCCAGTTACAAAATGATATAGCCTAATACATGTCTACTCTCAAAAGTCTAAGTAAACAAAAGACAACTAGGCGAGGTTCCCTGCAGGAACATCCTCGTAAAGCAGAGCCGGGTCCTCGGCAGTAACTCCATAGTATGAGTCGCAGAGTAACTCCTCCTCAGTAAGGACACCTACAACGTTATCCTGTCAGGACGGGAGCAAGCACTAAATCTAGCAAACTAGCATATGAAACATGGAAATGAACATGAGAGGAATAACTGGAAAGCATGGCATCACATAGTCTATCATGGCAAGGACACATATGTCATAGAGACAGATGTATATATAATGTTTAAAACTGTAGCAGGTACGTGATCGGTCAATAGATGTACAATGTGCTGGGGCACATAATAAAATGTACATACGTACAAGTGTAAAGGCGGTAGATGTACATACGCACAAATACAGCTTTGAGATAAAGGCCTACGGCGTAGTAACATATAGAATAAAACTTTGCTCAGTACTGTAGCGGGGGTATGATCACGTACACTACTATCAGTTTCCCCATAACCCATATTCTAATCATGTGAGAGATACATCAAGATTATTCTAAGCATGGTAGTAACTGAAAGTATATCATGTAGAGATTCTAACTTGCTACCCCAAGGATCAGCATTCAACATGGTGGGGTTTGCAGTTCATTTATGTGACAATATGTAAAGTTCGTAGAAAGTACTTGCCTCTAGCAAAGCAAAACAAAACAAGCTGCGATAACAATGCTATGGATGTCCAGTAACTCGTCGCTGTAGAAGTAAAATATAATAACTTAGTTTTACACTAAGCTAAAATACTAGGACACTAATTGGTGAAACACGACTTGTGACTGGGCACCTAGCCAAAATGATGACTTTGGCATAGGAGACCAATGTGGGATGACACACTACTTTAACTAACTTTCCAGGGTCTTTACACTAGTGAGGGATGGGGTTCAACACGACTAAAACTCCAAATAACATAAAAAGCTACAAGTCGTAATTAATCAATAAATAAACCAAAAGATCATTGTGTTCTAACAATTTTAGAGATAGGCAAAAAGCCTAGTTTTTCTTAAAGTGAAGTACCAAGGTGATCCTTGTTCATCATAGAAATTTATTATAATTTTTCTGGAATTTATTAACCAGAACAAATATTTTATAAAAATCAGTTTTCCTAAGTATACAGAAAATGAGTTTTGGTTTTATATGCCAAACTAGTGGCAAAACAGTAAATTAAATACTACAAAATTTACACTAAATTAGCTAACTTAACATAGTATCTAAAAACTATTTTTCTATAATTTTAGCAATACTTTAAGTATTTTTAGAAAATCAAAAACAGCAATGCACACAATAATTAATTATCTGCGTATTTTGTCCATGTATATAATTTGAACCAAAGTTCAAATACAGGACCCAAGGCCATGAATCAAGTCCAATATGACTTGTACAGGTCTTGAATGTGTGAAAATACATTTGAGCCCAAATACCCATGCTAGGCTTGGACACCAAATGGTTGCAGTAATTTAAATATACAGAAAATACTAAGTGGTAGAAATACAAAATAAATATTAATATTTTAATAAGGTAAAGTTTTACATAGTAACTATAAAAGTATGAACATTATTTTATATAAATAATTTACACTAAGCTAAGTAAAATACATATAGGAAATAATATATATATATATAAATATAGGGATATTTATATATATAGGAAAATGCTCAACTATATATTATATATATATATACCAATATATTTATATATACATACATATAAGAAAATACTCAACTATATAATATATATATATATATATATATATATATATATATATATATATATATATTTTTATATATATATATATATATATATATATATATATATATATATATATATATATATATATATATATACAAAATAATGTATACATATACATATAATAGTATATATATAATAATATATATATATACACAAGGAAATATATATATATATATATATATATATATATATATATATATATATATATATATATATATATATATATATACATAAATATATATGTATACATAATACATATATATGTATATATACATAGAATAATAAAATACAAGAGAATAAAGTATATATACATAAATACAGTATATATAATTATATATATATATATATACAAATATATGTATATACATATATACATATATATATAAATATACACAAATAACAAAAGAAAAGAAAAAGGAAAAAGAAAAGAAAAAAGAAAAGGAAAGACAGCAGGGGGGGCTCGAACTCGGCCCAGCGGGGGGGTCGGGTTTGAGTTGGGTCGGGCTGGCCAAGGGGTCAGCCCGTGGCTTTGTTAAGGGTTAGGGTTTTAATTCATTTATTTAGGTTAGAATTAATTAATCATAAAAAATATATAAAAACCATCCTGTGTCCTGACAGTTAAGGACACAGGGTTTTCTCGTGTCCGTGCTATGCACGACACGCACGAAGGCTAGAACGCGTGTCGAGACGCTGTACGAGAGTCCCCGTGTCCTGGCGAGTCTCTCACGTGAAATCGAGACACAACCGACACGAAACGAAGCTGACACTTACGTGTCCGATCAACTCAGGGTGAAACGAAGGTCGGAGACGGCGGAGGAGACGTCGGGGTCGGGGCGCTCCAGTGGCGCTGGGGTCGCCTCGTCGCCGTGCGTCGACTGATGGTGGTCGGGGGCGGTGGAAGTCGACGGTGGGGCTGGGCGGAGCTCGTCGGAGTAGGGTTAGGGTTTGGGGGCTCGTCGGGAAAGAAGAGGGTCGTCGGTTGCTGTGGGGGAAATTTAGGGTTAGGGTTTAGGTCGGAGGGGAAAGAGGGAGTTTTATAGGGGGTTTGAGGTCGGTGGGGTCAGCCGAATTCGGCGGGGGCAGGGCGGCGAGTCGGTCGGGCAGGGGTCAACGAGGGTTGGTGAGGGAGGAGAGAGAGTGTCGGTCGGGGGGGAGGGGTGTTTTGGCAATTAGCAGTAGGATCCTTAGATATTAGGAAATTACACAAACGAATTAACATAAATAAAATGCAAAATAATAATTGTATTTCCTTATTAAAAACAATTTCCTATTTACAAACTGATATACTAACAATTCTAATAATTGCAAAACACTATTAGAACAATTCAGAAAATTACAAAATAATATTTTTTGTATTTAAAACTCATTTAAAATTCATTTAAAAATTCTAGAAAATTCCTAAAATCATATTAAATTATTTTAAAACCAATAATGACATTTAATAATTAATTAACACTAGTTTAATAAATTTTGAAAATCAGGGGTTGACAGGGTACGATGGCACATCCGAGGGAAGCTTGTTCCTGGGCATGAGAATTTTCGGTATTAGCTTCGAACCGGATGTGGAAGTTAGGTACAAGAGCGGGGATTGATGACTATTCCTTGTTGGTTGAGTTAGGGCGACCTTTCGAGTCACTTTCTTCTTCAGATCTGGGTGCGCTCTAAAACAGTGCTCGATGGAGTGGCCTCTCATAGGGTAGTCTTTGCAGAAGATGATAATATTATCATATATAATTTGTTGAGTGTGCACCTTATTTTCGAGCACGATTTGGATATAGTTGGGGAGATCCTTTGATAAGCCGAGCTCCATGGAAATTTTGGCGTAGTTTGCTTTAGAGAGCTTACGAGTTTCTTCCGCCATCGCCACGAAAGTCCCAAAGGAGTTGGTGATCCTCTTTATCGCTACATAATCGAAACATATGAGAGGTAGGTTAGGGAGGGTGACCCAGGCAGAGACGATCAACGAGTCTTCTTTGGTATTGAAATTCGGGGACCACTTGATGATTTTTATGAGGTGAGAATCAATCTTGCCAGTTCCTCTGGTCCAGACATTCTTGTGATCGATTTCAGAGGATAGATGTAGGAGGATGTGTTTGGGGTCC